>CM064883.1:37020346-37213140 GCA_003313485.2 Penstemon barbatus
CATACAGTTTGATTCCCGGTAGTCTCCCAAGATACAACAGTCTGTTGTTCATTAGTTGCACAAATAATGAACCCACGGCGAACCGAAGCAAATAGAAGATTTGACATAATTTTAAAGTAGAGAAGAGAGTAATTTTTTTATTATTGTCTGAAAAAAAAAAGGATACTTAACTGGCCAGATTAAGTCTCCTATTTATAGGCACATAAATGTCTATTCGCAAGAGACACATCACTTGGATTGCACTGTTTCGGTCCAAAGGGTACCTCTTCAGATCGAACAGACGCAACCCCTTAATTACTCTCAACTAATTTTATTCACATATATATTGTAAAATCCAACAATCCCCCACATGAATAAAATAGTTCTATATCACAGGACATATTATGTCGAAGTATTCTTTAGGTATAATACCGCATCGGGATAGGTGAAATATTTCATCTTGAACCTTCCCTAGTTAAAGCTTATCGGATTTACTTAGCCAATCGGTGAAATATTTCATCTTGAACCGCCGGCTGTTGGTGTAAACCAAGACAATAAACTTAACACAGCATTAAACCGATTTGCTTCAAGTTCTCGGTTGTGTTCGTTTTGGCCCTGAACATTCTTGGTTATGCGAGTGCTTTAGAGAATTCCAACCTATAAAGAAATTCTCAACGAGCCGACCCAGCTCACACTAACATAGGTGACCGCATCTATCAAGAGTATCCTACCATACTCTACTTGTTCTTGACAAGCTATAGACGTCATTAAAAGCATTTGTTTAACCTTATAAACGCGGTAGGCTTGCACTTATTGCATCATAAGAATGGGATAGAGTTATACTCTTAAGTGCTTTCTTTTAAGTTAGCCAAGACTGGTTGTCCTATTGAACCTGGTCCGTGGGATCTCCAGTCGCCAGGTTAGGTTTCCGTACGAGGTAACTTAGTCTAATTTAGGCTTAAAGCCCATTCCCCTCGATGCACATACTACTCTCTAGATAAACCTTTAATATCCGGAATCAGGATTATCTCTTGACTTCATAAAGTCCATTCTATTTGAAAGTAGATGTCTCTCGGTATTATATCAACGACAACGAATATGTCGTGACTTTACCATTATACATAGAGTTCGTTCAGCTCTGTGTATCACCGCTTGATTATCGCATTTACATATGACTAACACAATTTTCAGTCATATTAGAATATCTTTCAAGAATTTTGTGAAGCCACTCAAATTCGTCACTAGCTTTATCCAATGCTATGCAGTCTAATTTCATAGTGGATTGAGCTATATACGTTTGTTTAGAAGATATTCAAGAAATTGCGGTGCCTCCTATATTGAATACATATTCACTTGTGAACTACAATTCCTCTAAATTAGAAGTTTTATTTGCATTACCATATTCCACATGGATCGTTGGATATTTTTCCGAAGTATAATGCACATACACATGTATTCTTTCAAGATTCAAGCATTCTCATTAATGCATCCCTACGAATCTTGCTAGGATTGCTCATGTATCCTTAGTTTATTAACCAAAGAGACGATGTCTAGCCTTTTGCATTTTACGATATATTCGTGACATCTAATTTTATGAGCATACTCAAATTGTGATATTCTATCACATTTGTTCTCATGTAGCATTCAAGATATGAATTAAATAAAATTATGAAATCCCTTAATTTCATAAGTATTTAACGTAGACATCATTCATGTACTTGAGATAATTTAATGTCATCACATGACCTCATAATCATAATTGATTAAATTGATGTTTTTCATATCATAAGTTAATATTTTCTCGATGGATTTAATATTCACAATATTAGTCTCAAATATTAACATATCATTTGCGCATAAACAAACTCTAATACTCAATTATCCAGTTTGTTTATATGGACACACTTGTCATATTTATTAATATGACAGTCAAATTTTGTTAGTGACACTGTCACATTTTTTCGTGTCATTGTATAGGAGTTTGTTAAAGTTCATACAAGAAAATACAAAAGTTTCACAAACTATGTTTTCTTTTCATTTAACAACTAAACTCTCTGGTTACTCCTTATAAAGTTTCTCATTTAATTCACCATTAAGGATTATAATTTTAACGTCCATTGTATATAGCTATTAGAGCTATTAACAATCAAATGGATGTTATCCTAATCGCTGGTGAATATGAGTCAAAGAAGTAAAATTATTTCTGTTTATAAGGCAACTTAGCTACTCGTCTAGCCTAGTTTTTATCAATTGACTTATCAAAGTTTTTAAACTCTTGAACTTAAAAACTCGTCTACATTTAATTGGTTCACTCCTCGAGGTCTACCAATTTTATGAATGTAACTTGCTGTCAATCGCCTCTTTCCATCCATGGTATTGGAACGTGACATAATCTATTTATATGTTCGAGGTTAATTCTTTAACAAATAAGTTAGAATATCTGGATCAAATAAATTCGAGCTTTTAGCTCATGTGTCTCTTCAACTCATTAACAAAATCATGTTGAAGTTAGAGATTCATATGTATATTCTCGCAGAATAATTATAAACTTCACAAATTTGACCCCCTTGATCAATATTAATTAAATATTTTCGCAAAATATTCTAGTCTTAAATGGGTTAGACTATAATGTTTATTCTCCCAGAATAAAAAATTTATAATTAACTCTAATTATAAAAAGGTTTATGTAAGTAATATAATAAATAATATTACTTTATCATATTTTAATATCAGTAAATCATGCTTACTGAAAATAAATTTGAGCCAAAAGAAGGATCAATTTTATAAGAAATGATTCTCTCAAATCCTTCTTACATTCTCAATTAATGTTACATCACGTGACTCAGTTCACATGATTACATTTATTTCAGATTAAACACAAAAAATATGAACTGCTACTATTTATCGCATAAGCTAGTAAATATTTTTAAGTTATTTTCTTTTTCGGTGGTGAAACCGAAATCTGACCTAAATACCCCCCACATTTTAAGGTATTTGGTTTTTCTTCCCTTTCCATGACTCATATGTAATGATAATTGACTTTCTTGTACGAAACTCGACTTATTATGTGTATAGACATCTAGTGAGCTTTCTCCCACAAGTTGTCAAGTAAACCCGAATTTAAAGATATTGGCGCTTAACCACATCTTAAATTCTGTTATTTTAGCAACCAAATTCAATTGAGTTGAGCTAGGTAAATTATTTGACGAATTATTCCTAAGTTAACACACTCTTGTGTAAATGAATATATTCGTATTTACCCCCACAATTTGGATATAATAATTTAAAATATTCTTATTCCATTTTCTAGATTTGTAGTTCACAAATGCATCTCTTTGTATTTCGCAAATACTTTTATTGCCTCTTATTTATTATTCAATAAATAGCGCAATAAAAAATATGTGATCAAATACATTTTAAACTTCACGAGTTAGTAATGATTTAAAATCACATAATTAATTTGGATTAGTTCAAAAATTTAAACTTTTACATATTTGTTTCGCAAACAAATAAATTATAATTATATACTTATTTCTCACAAATAAATAATAATTATTTCACAAATAAGTTCAATCAATATTTTCTCAATAAAATATTGATATTTATTTCTCAAATAATTTATAATTATTTTTTACAAATAAAATATTATCAATATTTTCTCAATAAAATATTGATATTTATTTCACAAATAAATTATAAATATAATCAATATTTCTTCAATAAAATATTGATACCATAGCAAATTATAATTCTTCCACAATTGAATTATAATTACTTTTACATATAAATTTTCAATATTTTCTCATAATATTGATATAAATTATAATTCTTATAAGTTATCAATATTTTCTCATTAAAATATCGATATGAATTACAAATATTTTGCAAACAATTTTAATTATTTTTCAATAATAAATTACCAATATTTTCTCATTAAAATATTGATATGATTATAATTACTAATTAATTCTTTATTTTCACATAAAGCTATTAGGGCATGTTTGTTTGGTCTTTGGGAGAGTGGTTTGGGAAAGTGGTAGAGGTTTGAGAAATAATCTCGATTTGCGTAATGTTGTTTGTTTGGGTTTTGAGAGAGTTGTTTGGGAAAAAAAGTAGGTGTAGGTTTTTTTGATAGGTTTGAGTTAATTAAGTAGGTGTAAGATAGTGTAAGACTTTATGTCGCATCAGTTAGTTATAATAGTTAATTTATTAATATATATATATTATATGTAATATATATGGTAAATAATATTTTATAATTAGTTATTTGTGTTTTTTAAAATAATAAAAAATAAAGTAGATTAATTTTCATTTTTCAATTTTTTTTTTATAAAATATTATAATAAAATCCTTTTAATTATTTTATCTCACTGATAAATTCATTCAAATGACATATTAAATATGCCAGGAATTACACAACATCTTTAAAATATTAAACTAATAGTTATTACACAATATCCAAATTAATCTACGTACGAAAATAATATATTAAGTTGTCCTCATATTGTCTAGCATAATAAATATTAACGGCAATTTTACAATGAGTGTCACTAATTCCATGAAGATGGGAATAGACTACATTTGTTATCCAATCAATCATGACTACTATTTCCTCCACGTCGGACCAACCGCCTCCGAATCAGCCTCCGAATCAACAACACTGGATGCTCCAAGTTGTCAACTGAACTAATATATGATGAAGCATCACTAATAAAATAATTGGACATCGAGTTATGATGTATGATTTGCGCATCATTTGAATATAACTCTTAAAAAAATGTATACTGTCATCAAAAAAATGTTCAAATAGTTGCAAAAGAGAACTGGATGCAACTATTTTTAATTCATTATCTTATAAATTATTATTTTTTGTCTCATTTGAAAAAGAAATTACACTTTGAACCCCTAATTTAAGTTTTATTTATTTTGAAAATATTTGAATTTTTTATTTCTTTGATAATTTTAAAACTTAATGGTTACAAATTTTGTAAATTATAACATCCAAAAACACCTAGGGCTTAATTTGTAGGATTAAAAATGCAATTTCGCGAAGAACAAGATTTGACTTCATTCCAAATGTGAGAAGAAAGGGTTGAAAAGAGAAGAATGGAAATTCAATCGCGATCTAAATCAATTTTGACGTTCGCAATAAAACCCCTCACACACACTGCGCACAGCACACACTCTCTTTCTCTCTCCTCTCAGTTCATCTTTCCCTCTCTAAAAAGTTTAGCTCCATAAAATCGTGTCTTTCTCTCTCTAGTTTACTTATACTTCCATGTTAGATTCTCAGTAGAATTTTTAAGTACCCATTATTTAGTCTGTTACAGAGAGATTGAGAGAAGAGAGAAGAGAGAAGAAAAAAGAAAAAAGAGAGGAGAGAAGCCGCAGAAAAAGGAGACAGGAGGGGGGGGGGAGTAGAGTAGTCTTAGGTAGGGTTTTTTGGGTCAAAATGGGATGCAGCCCAATTTTCCGAAACTGATTTCGGAAATAACGGACGGGGAGAGTAATTTTCGAAAATGATGTGGGCTGTTTGTCTCGCATCTCCGAAGTGGGAAATAATTTTCCCAAATGCGAGACAAACAGGCCCTTAGTAATTCACTCTTTTCCTTATGCTTGACATATGTATAATCACACTAATAAATGTACACAAGCTATGAATCACATACTCATATGAGGTTCATAATTGCACGCTCATGTCATTAAATTTTACTCAAATCATTACCTTCATGGAATGACTTAGTAATCCTCCTCATCTATATAGTGAATTCGCAATTCAGATATAATTAGGGGTGGCAAATGGACCACCCGGATCGGATCCGGATCGGATCCTTGCGGATCGGATCTCAAATGGATCGGATCCTAAATGGATCCATAATGATGGATCCATTTAGGATCCGATCCAAACCGGATCCGGGTGAGAAAATTTTGGATCCACCATGGATCCGAAGAGATCCATGACGGATCCACGGATCCACAGTGGATCCGTCATGAATTTCAACCAATTTTTGGATATTGCAATTTTGACCCTAAATTTTTGAAAAATCAAGAATTGCAATTCAGTTCAGTATTTTAAAAAAATTGAAAATTTTCAATCCGGACACTGATTTTCAGGAACAAAATTTGCACTTTTGGTCCCTCAATTTTTGGATATTGCAATTTTGACCCTAAATTTTTGAAAAATCAAGAATTGCAATTCAGTCTAGTATTTTAAAAAAATTGAAAATTTCCAATCCTGACCCTGATTTTCAGGAACAAAATTTGCACTTTTGGTCCCTCAATTTTTGGATATTGCAATTTTGACTCTAAATTTTTGAAAAATCAAGAATTGCAATTCAGTCCAGTATTTTTAAAAAATTGAAAATTTCCAATCCCGACCCTGATTTCATAAATCCAAATTTGCAGTTTTGGTCCCTCAATTTTTGGATATTGCAATTTTGACCCTAAATTTTTGAAAAATCAAGAATTGCAATTCAGTCCAGTATTTTAAGAAAATTGAAAAATTCAATTCGGCCCCTGATTTCAGAAATCCATATTTGCACTTTTGGTCCCTCAATTTTTGGATATTGCAATTTTGACCCTAAATTTTTGAAAAATCAAGAATTGCAATTCAACCCAGTATTTTAAGAAAATTAAAAATTTCAATTCGGCCCCTGATTTCAGAAATCCAAATTTGCACTTTTGGTCCCTCATTTTTTGGAAATTACAATTTGGTCCCTACATTTTTGAAAAATCTAGAATTACGATTCAGTGTATTTCTGAAGATTAAAATTTTCATTTCGGCCCCTGATTTTCAGAAATTCAAAATTTCACTTTTGGTCCCTTAATTTTCAAAAATTGCAATTTGACCCTATATTTTCAAAAATTCCTAATCATGCCTTATAATTTGCTCTACGAGTTAATTCTTGTTGTTGATATCGGGATAAAATCACATAAATTGATTTGGGGCAAAATTATAATTTTTGAAAATTGAGGGACCAAAAGTGCAAATTTGGATTTCAGAAAATCTGGGCCAAATTTAAAATCTTAACTTTATGAGAATTTTGGATTGAATTGAAACTCTGGGTTTTTCGAAAATCTGAGGTCAAATGGCAATTTTTTAAAAATCAAGGGTCAAAATTGCAATATCCAAAATTGAGGGACCAAAACTGCAAATTTGGATTTATGAAATCAGGAGCCGAATTGAAATTTTCAATTTTCTTAAAATACTGGACTGAATTGCAATTCTTGATTTTTCAAAAATTTAGGGTCAAAATTGCAATATCCAAAAATTGAGGGACCAAAAGTGCAAATTTTGTTCCTGAAAATCAGGGTCAGGATTGGAAATTTTCAATTTTTTTAAAATACTGGACTGAATTGCAATTCTTGATTTTTCAAAAATTTAGGGTCAAAATTGCAATATCCAAAAATTGAGGGACCAAAAGTGCAAATTTTGTTCCTGAAAATCAGTGTCCGGATTGGAAATTTTCAATTTTTTTAAAATGCTGGACTGAATTGCAATTCTTGATTTTTCAAAAATTTAGGGTCAAAATTGCAATATCCAAAAATTGAGGGACCTAAAGTGCAAATTTTGTTCCTGAAAATCAGGGTCCGGATTGGAAATTTTCAATTTTCTTAAAATACTGGACTGAATTGCAATTCTTGATTTTTCAAAAATTTAGGGTCAAAATTGCAATATCCAAAAATTGAGGGACTAAAAGTGCAAATTTGGATTTATGAAATCAGGGGCCGAATTGAAATTTTCAATTTTCTTAAAATACTGGACTGAATTGCAATTCTGGATTTTTCAAAAATCTAGGGTCAAAATTGCAATATCCAAAAATTGAGTGACCAAAAGTGCAAATTTTGTTCCTGGAAATCAGTGTCCGGATTGGAAATTTGAATTTATTAAATTCTGGGTTTTTTAAAAGTTTTGGGTTAAAATTGTAATTTTCAAAAATAAGTATTGGAGAGAAAGGTTTTCACATTCCAATAATAATTTTTTTTTTTGGATTCAATAATGGATCCATTAGTGGATCCAGAGGATCCATTGATGGATCCATCACAATCCATTACTTGTATTTGTTGATCCAATATGAATCCAGATTTTATGAGATCCGATCCAGATCCGATCCGAGTGAAAATTTAATGGATTTTTATGGATCGGATCCTTTGGATTTGGATCGGATCTGATCCATATTGCCACCCCTAGATATAATATATATGACGATTTCTTATTTTTTGTTGTTGAATCGTATTCTAACAATTTGAAATAGATGATCGTGACGACTCTTCGTCTTTTAATTTCATTTAATGATACTCACTCTAGATTATCATATCCTTACCGAACCCATATAACAATTTAATGAAGTTGATTTTATCACATCAAAAATTTGTACTATTAATGAATCAGAAACATAGGCTCCATTCGTGCAAAAAGAGAATATACATTGGACTTAATGAAAAAATTACAGTCCAAGTAATGCACCGATTCACTTTACTCACCAATCCAATAGTTTTTACATAAAGTATTGACTCTCCAAATTAGATTATTCATTGCAATTGTCAAGGGAATGTAAAGACACACCTATTAAAATTCTCTGAAGGAAACACTCCCTTCACACCCTTTGAAAAATCTCACAATTAAATAAGGAGACGTCGTGTCTCTTTATCAGGTATTTAATTTCGGGATTCATTTCTACATAAATAAATAAAACAATGTTTGTTTGGGCGGAGGCTTCCCTTAAAGTCGTGACTATTGGTTAAGTTTCAATTCAAGCAGGTTCATAGAATCATAGGCCGAGAGACTAAGAAAAGACACCTTTTCAATTCTTTTCAAATTTCTCATCTCCCAACACATTGGTTAGGATTAGTTAATCAATTAAAATATAAACATCTATTCACGAAGGAATACACTTATTCATTAACAACCCCACTAACAGAACTACACAGTCCGAATTAATTCTCAATGGTTCGAACATTCTGTCTTCACATGTATGAATAGTAAAAATTATCCACGCAACATGTTATCTCATCAGTTCATATGAACTCAGTTTTAATTATATCATAAGTTTATCAACTTTACATGTTTTGCTTTGTGATTTTTACGGAATAAATGATCGTAATTAATCATAATAATATTGACACAGATGTTAAACAAAATATTATTGTCTTAAGATTGTTGGTGTCTAACAATTTGCGTACTTAAATATTTCGATCTAACACAAAAAATAGTGAGAAATACTTACTTGTATCAAAACCAAAGATCACTTCAATCATCACCTAAAAAACAAGGAAATTAGACTGAGGCTTGCCGAAACAAATTTCCTTAAGACAATATTTCCGGGGCTGCCACGGTGCATACAGTTTGATTCCCGGTAGTCTCCCAAGATACAACAGTCTGTTGTTCATTAGTTGCACAAATAATGAACCCACGGCGAACCGAAGCAAATAGAAGATTTGACATAATTTTAAAGTAGAGAAGAGAGTAATTTTTTTATTATTGTCTGAAAAAAAAGGATACTTAACTGGCCAGATTAAGTCTCCTATTTATAGGCACATAAATGTCTATTCGCAAGAGACACATCACTTGGATTGCACTGTTTCGGTCCAAAGGGTACCTCTTCAGATCGAACAGACGCAACCCCTTAATTACTCTCAACTAATTTTATTCACATATATATTGTAAAATCCAACATAACTCTTATTTATATCCAAATAAGTTGCAAGTAGTGTACAAAACCCATATACAAGATAGAAGCCCATAAACCAATAGATGATTGGTCTAGTGGAAGGGACTAGTCACTACAAAGTAGCGGACTCAGGTTCGAATCCCTGTTGGGAGAGGTACCCACTTAATGTGCCCGACCCGCCTCGAAAGGGATTAAACCCTTGGGAAACAAAAAAAAAAAAAAGATAGAAGCCCATAAATTAATTTACTACATCTAAGTCCCTGAACTATTACATTAACAATAGGAATACCCTCTAATATACTCCGTATAATATTTACAACAACTCCAATATTTTTACCATAGCATACTTTGTTAACTTGTCAAAAACTTTACAACCATATAAAAGAACACAATTTGGTCTTGTAACTAAGGAGTTACGCCAAAAATTAGCGGAGAAAGAAAATGTGAAAAATTCTTCAATTTTGATATTAATTTTGTATTTTTAAAGGTTTGATATCAAAATTTTAAAGTAAGTAAAAATTTATTTTGAAAATTGCAATTCCCTGAAAAAACAATTGTTGCCAGCTGATTTTTCTATATAATTCCAAGTGTAACCAAAAAGCAACCAATTAATCAATATTTTCTGCATCTCTTATCTAATTCTTCTTCTACATCTCATCTACTCTTTTTTTTGTTGATCTTCCTTCCTCCATTTCTACATCACTTACTGATCTTAACAACAGAGCTAGGTCATTCAAGTTTGAATCATCATAAATGCTGAATTGGTGAAATGACAGAAGTACATGCTAAAAAAGCTAGCACTTATATACGATCACATCATAAGAATGAGAACACAATTTTAGTATCTCAAATGGAGCAAAAGACAAAAACACCCCCATACTTTGTCTAACTCCCAAGAACTTCCCTGTGTTATTTTAACTCCCAAAAAATCTCTGATGATTTTAAATAAGTGTCAAATACACCCCAAAAAAAGAGAATGTTTTAAACGCCAAAATTGTAAGTATTTGTTCACAATTTTATTTTGATATGATAATTTTACTCCTGACATCAAAAGACAAAAACACCCCTATGCTCTGTTTAACTCCCAAAAAAACCCATGTGTGTCATTTTAAATCCCAAAACCCCCTGTGTTTGATTTTATATACATTTGACCCAAGTAGTATATATTTCTTTTTCCAAAATGACTAAATAAATTTAAAAAATAACAAACATATAGGGGTAATCTTGTCATTCCACCAAAAGTCAAAAATAGAATTATAAATTTATACTACTTGGGTCGAGTGTGACATTTAAAATCAAACACAGGGGTCTTTTTGATATTTAAAAGGAAAATTTACCTAGTCACCCCCTGGGTATAAGTCTAATTACAGGAACTTACCATCTTGTTGCAAATATTACAAAGACACCCCCTTGACTTAACGGTCGTTAGTCAGCTTTAACGGTACACGTCAAATGTCCAAAATGCCCTTAGTTGTTTTTAATATTTAAAAAAAAAAAACCTTCATGGCCTCCGCTCTCAAGCTCCAGCACCGCCCTTTTTTTCACTTTTCGGCGACTCCGGACATGGTTTGAGCTCTATAGACTCGTCTTCACGTCCTCTACAAATTCCAAGCATTAATTATCAGTTCCAAGTTTATCCCGTCACTCTATTTTCAGATCCACGAATTTGGTGCGTTTTTCGATTTTACGCTGCCGTCGGCGGTGGAGCTTGACCCACCGCCTCCCCTTTCAAGCGTAGAATCCCCTCGGTGTGGCGGTCATTTTGGTACCAACCTTGTCCAATTTGGTGTTGAATTGAAGGTTCCCCATTTCTTAAGCTCACGTATCAATGGCAGTTTTCCATCTTCGCAAAATCAGCCCCTCTATCCAAATTCGCAAAATGACCCTTGTATTTTTCAACATTTTTAATATGTCCCTAGATTTGTAGAAAAACTTAATGTTCCACTTTGATTTGGTCAAAATCCATAATTTACATGTCACATGACCCGCACATGGTAGAATTCTGGCTAATTTTGAAATTAGGCCTCAATTGAACCAAAATTGCCACTGAAGTTGAAGGTGTGATACCAAATATGCGAGCTCAAAAGATATGGGGTAAAAATGCTAGTGAGCTTAAGTTGTGGCACAAAAAATACAATAATCTAGTAACAAAATCACCAAGCCCTAGATCCCCAAAAGTGCTCTGGATTTCAAGAATTTGAATTGTGTTATTGTAGATAAATTTATTAAATTTTAAATTAGTTTGTTTTATTTTTGTAAGAAAAATATTTGTTATTAAAGTGAAACTTTATTTACCAATTGTGTTATTGTAAATAGATTATTAAATTTTAAAATGGTTTTTTTTTTAAGAAAATATATGTTATTAAATAATTGTGTTATTGTAAATAAATTTAATAATTTTTAATTTGGTTTGTTTGATTTTTGAATGAAAATAAATGTGTTATTGTAAAGTTATTAAAGTTTTATTTATCGAATTGTGTTACTGTAAATAAATTTATTAAATTTTAAATTCGTTTGTTATAATTTTAAAATTTAATAAATTTATTCACAATTTTTATTACACGGTTACAAAGACACCCCCTGTAACACAAAATATATTACAAATACACCCCTTGGGGGCAAAATTGGAAAAACATCAAATATTTCTGATGACGTCATCCTCTGCCGTCAAAAATTGACGCCGTAAGGGGTCTTCTTGTAATACTGATTTGACAAAGGGGGTGTATTTGTAATATTTGCAACAGGAGGGTAAGTTCTATAATTAGGCTTATACCCAGGAGGTGTCTAAGTAAATTTCCCTTTAAAATAACACAAGAGGGTTTTTGCGAGTTAGACAAAGCATATGAAGTGTTTTTGTCAATTGCTCATCTCTAATTGCTAATTGTGATTAATACGTTTGAGAAGTGCTTCATCAGCATTAACTGTGAACATAGTCCTGATTTGAAGAATGAAACTATTCCAACAGCAACGATTAACATGTTTATCTTTCCACCCTGCCATCTAAGTGATGCACCAAGCTCAAAATTGAATAAATTGACGTATCAATAATCGTAAACCATGGGAAGAATACATACAATGTACAAATAAGGAAATTGAAAAAGGATGCGGCTAAAAAACTATTGTGATATATTATCAGTCGCAGTATTATCATTCGCCTGTCTAGCAGAAATGACTCTATCAAGGGTTTCATCGGGGACTTTGATTCCGCATGTCTCCAAATCCGCCACTATGGCAACAGATGCATCAAGTTCCCCAAGATCTAGACACAGGCTGATGATTTCATCGTACAATTGGCTGTAATAGATATACAAGTTTAGCAATAAGAAGCTAAAAATAAAGAATTCAAAATCAGACCTAAGAAATAGCAAATACGAAAGTTCTAATATAACTCCGGGAAATGGTTGAGTTAAATGGCTCAATAATATTTTGTCATAAGGAAGCCATCTGTGAAGCAAATCTACACTTGCCTAAACAAGTTTTTTGTTTGACAAACTACTACTGATTGGTGTCAATAATATTTAAGATAGATGCAACAAATTCAGTGACATAATTAATACTTTGGTTAAATTTATAGTACAAGAAAGTTTTGGTTCTGGAGCTATATTCAGTTCAATGTTCACTATCCCTAAGTATGTCTTGATATGTGGTTTTGCATGATTTCACAATGCTCTCTTATTTATTGAGAAAAACAATAATCTTGTAATTCACCTATCTAATTCAGATAATTGAGTTGATTTTTTTCAAGTTTTGAAAAGGGACAGATATTCACGGAAACCGGATCTCACCTGCCAAAAGTATAACCCAGACGATGTGTGGTCTGCAAAATCTGTAAGAAGGCTGAAGGCACTGGAGCTCGTATAGCAGCTCGAAGTACCATAGCACAGTCCCCAATGGTTGGTGTTCCACCCAATTCGATTACCTAAACATGATTCAGTAATTAGCTTTTACTTCTGAAGCCAAAATGAATGAGAGGTATATAAACCTAAAGTGACATCAATACGGTTAAAAGTGGATAAACAAAAAATTCAGGTCTAATTATCAAAGAGCTATGAAAACAAAGCTCCATGTGCCATTATAACTGTATAAGGAGACTGTAGAACAAATATCTGAAGAGAAAACTGAAAAACAATAGGAAAATTGCTGAACTTGCACTTGGGTGGCCTTTATGATAATGTACTCTTGCATTAGAAATCAACAACTGGTTAACACCTGTTAAGGAAATGGTTTGGCATATAAATTTACTAGCAAATGCAGTGTTTCTATGATTACTTATGACCTACTGCTCATGATTATATAGCATGTATAAGATGACAAATAAACCTTTAGATTTCCATCACTAAAAAGAAGCAGACACGCAGCATATATAAAATATATAGTGGGAGACTTCAACATTCTTTCTTAAATTTATCTAGGTTACCTACAAACAACACCAAATTTTGATGTCCTTCAAAATTGATGAGACTCAAATGATATGTCAAGGTGATCTTAAATTGATTTTCCTAATATCAGCAATAAGATGTCAAGGTCTCAACAGCTGGCTGAAAGATGATCAAATTTTAACTTAAAAATGAGAATACTGGCAAATAATTACAAGTGTAATTATATGCAGATCTTGTGAAAAATTGAAAATAACAGGACGATCTAACTAATCCTGTGCTCACTCCTTTGACATTTTAAACAAAATGACCAAGAAATGCTGCAACTGGATCAATAATAAACCAATTCGTTACCTGACTTCATATTACGAAGACGTATTGGGCAAGAAAAATATAAAGAAATTTGGAAATTGTATGTGATTCAATGAAATAAAAAAAAAATATATCGAAATTCGCGATACATGATATATCAACTTTGAGGAATACAAGCATATTAGGCAGTGGGAAAGCCTTCTCTGTGACATATTCTTATAGGACAGTATAATGCAAAGAGAAACAATATTCCATAGGACACTTGTTGCAAATAAATAACTATATTCCATAGGACATTTAGTGCAAAGAAGAAATAATATTACCTTTGTCATTACTTTAACTGCCAATTCAACTTCCCATTCCTGTGACCATCTTCTAGGAGCTTTGTTCTTCAGTTCTTTTTCCCATGTCCAACCCCAAGCATCAGCAATTGTATACATATCTGATACATCAAATACTTTCCTATTCCTTAATTCCTTCAATGCTTCATGAATATCCTCAGGGAACCAATCATCATCAGCATCATCCTGCGCTCATTAGTTTTAAACTTTGTCAGATTTCCATGATTGAAATTGAGGGTATCACAGCTCTAATTACAACTTCATTAACATGCCAAAATTCACTTGATGGTCTAAGTTGTAAATGGCTGTTAGAAAGAGTTCTTGAATATCCTCCTCTTTGCAGTAACGTAATTTAGCAAAACCTGTTTCAATTACTGATTCATGGCCATTGAACCAATAATTTGGTTCTAGATTATAATGTATGGAAACAGCCTTGTACCAGGAATTGGTTAACCATTGAACCAAGAAGAATAGTTGAATAACCAAACATAGCATGAGAAAGACCAGTTGCTTAAGTGTCAAAAATGGCTAATAGGTGCTCGGAGGTGTCGCTCACAGTCTGGTCACTGAGTCCAGCAAATAAGCAGGTACAGATTGCAATATGAATAATTGTACAGAGTACCTAATATGCATAATCATAGAACACAACCAATCCCAGTTGGTTTTAAGGCAAGGCTTAGAAAATTCACATGGCCCAATAATTTATACTGTCTTTCCAGGAGCATCAGTAAACAAGAATTGAGGTTCTTTATTCTTCTTTGTTATCATGATTCTTTAGAAAACTGTATCGAGTGAACAGCCCCTTCGTGTTCAATAATTTGTGCACAGAGGTAAAATGTTTACATCTAAAGTAAGAGTGGATTTGGAACCTATGACTCTTGGCAGTTTTCCTTTCTAATTTAATATGAGCATTACCCTCAAAGCTTCTTATTACTTTAATTTATACTACCAATTCTAGAAGTAACCGATAATTTAAAGGAGATCCCTAGCGGAACACAATAGAGTTGTAGCTTTTAATATGCAAATAAGTCAATGGGAAAAGGTATCTCTAAAAAATAAACAAATTTAGTATTGTTCTAGAATGTTTTTAATGAAGTTGAAAAATTATAGGACAGGGCTAGTTTTCAGCATATGGAACCATTTCACAAAAAGTTATCTGGTCGCCTTATGTTTGCAGTTTCTTAGCAGTTTCTTACCTTGTCTCACTCTGTCAATTAAAATATTTAAATATGAAACTTCGTACACCTAAAAGTTCATATGAAGGAAATATGTTTGTCGAGGATCTTATACTCATTATGTCTACAATTAAGTATACTAGTATTTACCTTATCAATATCTCAAATTAATGATTGGGTTTGTCTGCTACCTAAATTGCACCCAAAGGGGACCAAAACAGCTGTAAGGATATTGTTTCCACAGAGCTATGCATTAAGACATTCAAATTTTAAATAAAATTATAAGCATTGACTAAGACTATAAGCTTTCATACCTCCATGGACACACGAGACGACCTTCTCCTTGATTTTCTTGAGGAGCTAGTAGTCTGGTCAGAGTCTTTCAACAATTGCACTCCAATCATTTGAGGAGGTTTGGCAGCTTCAACTCCCTTATCTTTAACCCTGTCACCTACTTGGATTTCAGTTTGTTCCACTTCTTCTTCCTCCTCATCGACCTCATCTTCTTCAGGTTCTTTTGCAAGATCATCACCTCCATCAGCGTCATCTGAGACATCAAGAACTTCAAAATCCTCGACTTCCAATGGCTTGCTATGATTTTCATTTAGGCCCTCGCCAAGAAAACGACGCTTCCAGAACTCAGTATTTCCTTCTTCCAACTTGATCCGTGAAATTAATTCATCCAACTCTTCATCAATCTGTCAGATAAAACAATCCGTGAAATTAATTCTTATATTTATCTAAAACATTTTAGTATTGAATGGAGCACTGGGATAAATATTCCATTAGAATCGCCTAACTGAAATAAACGATTGTTGGTTAAAACAAAATTTGGACTACAAATAGGAACTATATAATATCAAGTTTAACCTCTTCTTCTTCCTCCTCCAGAGGAGGAACCCAAAGGGGTCGACCTCTAGAGCGGTTTATTCTCCTTGCTTTCTGTACACGCTGGTAGAGAACATTTCTAGTGCCATCAGTTGGCAAACCTTGAGCTTCCAGCTCCTCCTTTAGCTCTGATACTATCATTTTACTAGCAGCTTTTGGTTTCAAAGCATTCTGTTCTGGACCTTTAATGATTTTCTTCAATCTTTCCACGACTCTGATGTAATCAGTTTCAGACACATTTCCTAGAACTGCTGGTCCTTCATTCCATAGGGTTCTCAAAAGTTTTCGATGATGTATTTTCCATTCTTCAAGACATCGTTGTTTGAAAGAGGTTTCTATAGGGTTTGAATATATAAAACCATCTGCATCTGGGTCTAAAGGAGTTTTACCTCTTCGTGGTACCCATCGCTTCCGTTCACCTGTAAGCCCACCTTCCTCAATATACCTGTAGGTGAGCCAAGTCAATCATTGTTCTAACATAAGTCAAAGACGAGTGATTATTAAAAAAAAAAAAATATACTGTAATGATGTCCACAACTACAACAATGTCCGGAATAGATGCTTGGGTACCAACAGGTGATTGGTCTAGTGGAAGGGACTAGTCACTACAAAGTAGCGGACTCATGTTCGAATCCCTGTTGGGAGAGGTACCCACTTTATGTGCCCAAACCAAAAAAAAAAAAAGAAAAAGGAATAGATGCTTGGGTGGGTGGGGGGAGAGAAAAAAAGAAAATGCTTGGAGTTACACAATGAATCTGAAGCCACCTAAACCAAATCAAGGCATAATGATAGGGGATGTCCATTGCAACATCAGATAGCACCTCCAGAAATTTAAACATAGAAAAACATTAGCACACTCCGAGTGTATGACAAATTGGAACGTACAAGAAATGATGATGAGCAAAACATTCCTATGCAGAACAGTTCATAAATATTTGAATGAATAGACTGAACTTGTTCATTTCCTTTTCCCCAGAGACATTTTGTATTTCCATCAATTAGTTGATGGAAATTAATGAAAAAAATTACTAAATTTGCAGGGAGAAAAAGTTCCTACCACAGCTCCCACTTGAAGGGAGGTGTAGATTTTGAACATATGTACATGTAAGAGCTAGTAAGCAGATTCGTATGCATTTTGCTAACAGGATCACCAAATGGTAAAATATACACCAAAAAGATATAATCTGATAGGAAGTTCCTTATTTCAAGTCAATATATCTCTATTTCCAATTCAAGGAAAGCTGTAACCATAATCTAAAGAGTAGAGAAAGATAAAATAACCTTGGAAGGAGACAACAAATGATTTATGTTCACAGACGTACATTAAAAACAAAAGACAGGTACAGAAGTTGAAGAATTCCAAGTTTCAAGTATGCCAATTGCTATCTTATGATGCTATTATTAATAATCTAAAGAAACTAAACCTGGCAATGTAATCAACTTCATGTCCAAGCTCGGCTTCTTCTTGCAGAGGCTCAATCCATGAGCTAACTATTGTCCGATATTTCCGACTCAAGATCATGGCTCTAGGTGGAATCTGTTGGTTATCTTTTGCCATGGCTTCGAAAGCTTCTAGTAATTCAACAATTCTTCCTGATTAAAAATTTAACTATCATTTACAAAAAGTTTCAATGGCATCCACCCAAGAAAAGATTGAAAGCTCTAGCAATGCGGCATTGCAAAATGTTGGTCTAACTACTTTTGTGGATCTATTAACATTGACTTGGCAGCTAATGATTTAATATTTAACTCACATGACATTTTATGTTAATGGTGTTTCTCCGACGTTAGAGATAAGTGTTTCATAAGATCTCCCAGTGAAACCATCGCAGTCAAGAGTAGTATTGATGCATGATCTCCTCTAGTAAATCCATATTTAACTATAGAAGTGAATTCTCTTTATTATTTAAGTAGGTTTGTTTTCCAGGTTTTTGTAGTTAAGGTCATATAACATCCAAAGTGGAGTATATGCTGACATATTAATTGATTTTGAGAGATGCATCTTTTAATTTTGGACATGAAACTAATAGATGCATTTGAATGTTAAAAAAAAATTGCCAAATATTTGAGGAATGTATGTATTCGCGAAAAGTTTCTACGCCCCAAACTTGATAACTTAATGCATATACATACTATAAGATGTCTTCATTGCTGTTTCCCAAGGTGGTACGATCCGATGTTAATTTTTTTTGGATGCATCTGAGCGTCTTAAACCTATCATCATTTTATACTTTATGGTGAAACATAACTGAGAGAGAGAGAGAGAGAGAGAGAGAGAGAGTACCTTCTCTGCACAAGGCACGAAGATACAAAGAAAGTGGATCCCCATATTGCCCCTCATTATGCAAAAGTTTGGTTCCACCTTCAAAGTTCTGTAGGCCACGAAAATGGCGCATGGCTTCTCTTGTGACACAATACTTTGTAAAGCACTCCACCAACAACCTAAACAAGAAGACACAGTCATTATCCACTACTTTGAAGAAGCACTTGATCAAGGCATACATAATATTTATGAGATGGAACACAACAGATCAACTGTTTCATATCTTTCAATTTAATGAACATGAGCTCCAGAATTGATTGCATGGAATAAATTTTATCGTATGTTCCACATAAAATTATTTCCTAAACTATTTATATCAGCTATCTTTAAATTCAGAATGTCGAAACACATCATGATGTCACCATTTCTTCCTCTTTGGCTTTTCATCAAAAAAGGAGGCAGGCTAAAGAAACTTTTGATATAAGCTATTGAAAAACTAAGTACTCTCTCCAGAATTAGACGATTTAAGTTTAAGCCATAATGAATAAAATGACTACCTAATGAAAGATAACGGTACATATATTAGATGATCACCTCATCTAAAAGAGTGAAATTTGTTATTTTTCTTGTAGGCGGCCTAGCACTTGTAACTTTATCGGTAGGTGGTGGTGAGATTCAAACTCAAGGTCTTTTCTTGGTCGGACTCTAATATAATGACCACCTTGTCAAAAAATTTAAACTGGTAGTGAGGAAACACATCTGGATAGAACTGTTTGTACGGGGAAAATGGATTGACAAAACTTAATTTATTATGTATCAATAGGGGGACAAAACCTACAAATATATGTTTGACGAAAGTGTGAACACCCCAATATAAATGATAACCTAATAATGGCAGACAAATCAAACAAGCAAGAAAAATTCATTTATTTTATGATGTCTAAAAGAAGAAAATTTCTTACGCGTAAGTTCTCACATTTGGTCGCAACCGCTTGTAATCTTCCACCATCATCCCAAGCAACTCAGCAACATCTTGAACCCTATAATGTCATGTTGAAATCTGAACACCTCGTATATTATTGAAAAGAAAAATGACGAAATTTAGAAGAAAAAAAATAAAGAGGCAATGCTAGAGTTTTTTTTTTTTTTTTTTTTTTGGTAATAAACAATAAACCGAGGATGGGAATAGTCAGAAGCAAGAATAATTTATGAAGCAGTGTTGTTTTCCAAAATAAATAAATCTTTTTTTACAAAATTTAATTTCTTTCTATAAATGCTAGTTTTTATGTGCAGATAGATAAGCAGCACATCTGCATCTATTTCTTTATTAATTCTCATTTGGTACAGCTAAGTTCAGTAGCGAGTTTTGTGTAGTTCCCATTGTAGTCCCAAAGCACAGATCTTTTGAACTAAGATACTTCAGCGACATGCTTCTTCTTTTTGGACAAGTACAGGTGAAAGCTGAATTTAAGCATAGACATAAGCAGGACATATATTTTATATAGTAGCAACTATAAGGGACAATTATGTACAGTAGAATTGCTAGCTTGAGGTTGACATACAACTTGGAGAGGTAAGAAATCCCAAGTACAGAGTGGGCAACTCACGGAAAAACCTTATAAATTATGTCTTCAGCACGACAACCATATGCTATTGGTTACACTCCCTTTCTTCCCTTCACTTCTTGCATTTGGCAACAAGATTGCAGATTCATATCTCCTGTCCTTGACACAAGAATTTCACCACTATCAACATCAGTCCTAATAATGCTGCCAAAAGAATGTCATGCTAAGGAGGGATCCTAACATGAAAAAGTCTGTCCCCCCCTCCCCAAGCAAAATGGACAATGTAAAATGGGAAACTTTGTTATTAAAATAATCGAATGACTGTCGAAGCACTAAGGTTGTCAAAGGAACAAACCAGAAGGAAAAAATTTTGTTTGGAATTTCTCAGGGTTACAGATTCTGTCTCCTGAACATAATATAATATCAATTTTGCAATGCACTTCTGTATGAAATCTCCCACTCCACAGTTCTATCTGCACATATTCTCTATCAGACTCGATAATATTCTAGTCTGGAGAAATTTGAAGTGAAGCTGCATAAACGCATCATTTGAAGTCAAGCCACGACACCAAACATAATACCAAACTCGAAAGCCCCCAGCATCACCAATTTGAAGACATCAAATTTAATCCTCCTACCTGATTGCACACCACTTTGCAGTTGACTTACATTCCTCAACAAGAGGATTCTAGAATGGATGACTTCAACACACCATTCAAACGCTTTTGCATTTCAAGATCACAGCGTGTTATAAAAGATGGTCAAGGAATTTTTTTTATTAGCACACTCAGCTATAAGAATATCTGTACTATTATGCATGACCCACTCCAAGAGTTCTCATTAACAGAGCTAAAATCACCTAATAGAGAAATAGACCAAGGTTCTAGAGTGACATAATAGCTATTAGAAAATCCAAGCTATATTTATACAAGATAATATACCTGTCGTATGTTTCAGCTCTTGTATATGCTTGGATCACCCAATTATATGTCTCTGTGTCAGGTTTCATATGCCCTAAAATTTTAAAAGCAACCATAAGCTACAAGAAACTTCTAAAACATAAACGCCATAACTAACAACGAAGGTTTTGTTTATTTATAATCTAACTTTTGATGAATATGAGTTGTGAATAGATTCCCTACAAATGTTTGACATTTAAGCGAAATGAGCCTAATAAGAGCAGACTCTGAATCAAAGCACAGCTGTTTGGAAAAGGAGCTTGGCTGATACAAAAGTTGAAATTTAGATGACAGCAAGTTCAGATTTGTATAATTGCAAGATATCCAGGAAGCATACTGCCATATGAGCTAAAAGCAAATATGTTTTTTGAGTGTTTGCTTCACTAACATAGACCAGGAGATGAAACTCCAGTATTTCATTGAAGAAAAGACATTGTTTCTTGTAACACATGCATCAATATTTTTAAGCAGTCAACAAAACCACCTCACTAGACAGACATGAAAAGCAATGCCCTATAGCAGCATGCAAAGCATCCAAATTTCTTAGTCACTTCATTAACAGTTCTAAACTACACTAAGATTTTCATTATCTGTTCAGAAAAGTTAGAAAATTTTCATGTCTATTAAAGATAAAATAAAAAGTACAGACAATATTTCCTTGTCTGGCAGTTCTGACAAAACATCCAAACACCCATTAAAACAAGGATTTAAGTAGAGTGGCATAGCAGTTTTAGTCCCACGGACAATAGTAACTGACTACGAATAGTAGTGCAGCATTATGATAAATTCTAATCGATACTATACCCATGAAACCTTTTTTTGGGTTACTACAGCGGAGAAGTCCGACATTTAAGTACAGAAACCTAGTTTACATCTGGCATTTCTAATTTCTATTTCGTCATAATCAGCACCCAAGAACATTATTTAACAAACTCATGTATCATATGATAGACAAAGAAATACATTTATATGGTAATAAAAGCTAGCATATAGTTAACCCAAAAAAAAAAAAAAACGAACCTTCTCCGTACTCCATGTTCTCAAATGTGGCAAAAGAAATTTCGGGAATTCCACATGTAGCCTAGCAAAATTAAATTGAAGGCATTCTCATTATCTTATTTAATAGAAAATATAATAAAGGTACAATTCCTGATATCATTTTGATCTTCATATGAGTAAAAGAAATGCTGTCCAAAATAACTTACAGGAATTGTACTTAAAAAAACTAGCTGCAGATTGGAACTCTGACGTGCAAATAATGCTTCAGCTTTTCTAAGAATTCATCTTCTTTTACTAACTATACTACAGAGCTTTCTTAAATTCTATCAAACAAGTGCTGCCGACATAACTCTGCAGTATCTAGAATTTAGG
This sequence comes from Penstemon barbatus, assembly GCA_003313485.2. Lineage (NCBI taxonomy): Eukaryota > Viridiplantae > Streptophyta > Magnoliopsida > Lamiales > Plantaginaceae > Penstemon > Penstemon barbatus. The sequence continues at coordinate 37,043,247 of CM064883.1, forward strand.
GGTTTCTACAGTTGGATAAGAGGACTTAAAGCTCCTAACTGTCATCCCAAAGACACAGCTCATGTACTCATTTAGAATGATGAAGCAGTTAAACTGGATATCACAGTTTATGGTAACATCTATAACCCAAAAAACATACTGAATTTCAGAGGTCAGTTACAATCTCTGTGTCAGAGTTCAAACAAAAGTTATAATATAGTTCACACTCAAAACTAACGTTCAAGGTTATATTTCACAATTCTTTCAACGAAGCTTTAAATGAAGGTTTAAGGGAAAACTTGTACCTGCACACTCAAAAGACAATTGAAATGAAACGTAGTCGCCATTCTACCAGCTGCCTCCATTTCATAAGCTATGGTCAATGCATTTGAGTGATCTCCCACTTTACAGTCCTCCTCAATTAGAAGATCATAAAGCTCATCCGTAGCTCTGAGGCCACCCTCAGCACCCTTCAGGAACACTCTGTTGGCATCTTCCAAATGACTACTTCTGACAAGCTCCTCTGGCGGAAAGAACAGAACCAATAAAATATGAGACCACTTAAGAATGCAGTTGAATAGTATGACACGAGTAATTCAAACCAGAAGCTTGTACACTGTACCAACAAGAAGAAGCCAAGCTTGACGAATGTCAAAGTTGAGTTTCTCCATAGCAGCAAGAATTTCTAAGCCTCTGGTAGCTTGACCTTTTGAGCCAAACAAACGAATTAATGCAAGAAATGTTTCGTGAAGAGGCCGTAGACCCTCACTTAGCTCTCTTCTAAGAGCGTGCATCTGCAAGAGATGCGTTTTAACATAAGTATACTCCCTGCTTCGATTTTTAACATGGTTTCCTCTTTGACATGAAGATAAGAAAATACCTAATGCGTGAAAAATAAAGTTTGTAGCACAAAAGAGAACTAAGCCATTCAGCTAGCAAAAGATCGCTACACAACAGAACATACAATTCATGCATTATTAGTTATTTACTAAACATTTAAATCCCTTAAAAACTTGTTATTCTAAGTTTATTGATAACTTAATATACAAAGACATATATGCTTAGTGTAGGATCGAGCGCCTGGCGTTGTCTTAAAAGCCACACATAATAGGAAAGGAGCAACTTAAATCTTTCAACTTGCTCAAGAGCACAAGCACCATGTTTAAACTATACATCCCACACCTCAGGCCCTTACGCCATGAGGGCAATCATTGCCGTACGGGGCCAACAATCTCCTCTGTAGCAATTGCCCACTAGAAGTTGAACCAATGACCTTGGCTCTAATACCAATTGCAGGACTGAACACCTACTGATTTGCTAAAAACTATAGTTCATAGCAAAAGTACAACTCGAATATTTAAACTAGCACAACAGCCCAAGCACCACGTTTGGGCTAGTGCAGGCCCACACCTCGTGCCCCTCTGCCACGACGCCAATTCTTCCCATAATGAGACCATACTTGCCTTACAATGCTAAAAACCAAGATACCTTGGGCAGTAATGGGTTCTTGACGGAAAAAAATTAAATCTTGGTCAGCAGAAACTTTGTAACTTTCATCGACATCAGAGCCCAAAAGCTAAATATTTTAATTAATTATAAGCCCACCCTTACCTGAAAAACTGCAGGTAAGATGTAAAAACTCCACTTTCTAGAGTATAGTGTAATCTTCAAAAAAGTTGATGGGCTTCCTTAATATCACAACCATGATGGCCTTCAAAATAAACAAATTACATCTCCAATTCAAACTATCAAAACCTCTATCTTCTCCTCGATCACTTCTTCTCTCTCATTGTCCAGTATCAAATTCTAATTTGAAATGTAAAACAACCGCACACCCAGATACCATCAAGTAGGTCTCACTTGAGCTCAAGCTTCTAAGCGATTCAAACTAGAGCTCAATCTTACAATTCAAAAGCTCGCAAGTTGACTGAATAACTATTTTAAAAAATTCCTGTATTAAATTATTTTTAAGAACGGAGTACATAAATTTTACTGATAAGCACCATGATTGAAAAGCCAAAAGATTCATATCGGGAGTCTGATCTCATATTAGATGCCTATGATTACTAAGTACAATTCTAATGCTAAATATATGATTGACAAAAAAAAAACACACACATCACATTAATGTAAATACGCCAATACATATTTCTAAATAGATTTTTTTTTTTTTAATCTTACAGCGCCTTCCTGGTCACGATTGAGCACGTGTGAAACAACGAGTCCATGAAATGACCGCGGTCCAGGATTCAGCCCCGCAGCAATCATATCGTAAATCACATCAGAAACTCCCGAAACGCTGCCGTTTCTGGCCTGCACCATTAGCTCCTCCATGAACACAAGTCTCAGCAATTTCTCAGCGCTTGAAGGCGTGAAATTTCCATCGGCGTCGGATGATTTCAAATCGTGCTGCTGATTTTGGTTTTTTTTTCTTCGAGGTTTCCTTTTAGAAGTAGAGATTGAGGCGGAAGCCGAATTTGCTAAGACGACGGCATTTCGTGGAGAGGGAGTGGAGGTTAAGGAGAATGGAAAGGGGGCGTATGTTAGCATGCTGGCCATTTGGGGAAAGGAGCAACGGATAAGGTTGGTTTTTACAGTTTGAGAGGGAAAGGGGTTTAAGGAAATGGTGAAGGGGTTTTGTTTTGTTTTGTTTTGTTTTTGAATTTTGTAATTCAGCTGGGATGGGTATATGGGTCGGGTCAAACAGTGGAGTGGATTAAGATATTTCTTTGGAGTTTGATAAATATTGATGAGCAAAAGACAAAAAAATCCCACATGCATTGTCTAACTTCTAAAAATTTCCTTGTGTTATTGTTAATTTTCAAAAAATTTCTTATGATTTTAAATAATTGTCAAATACACCCCAAAAAAGAGAATATATTTCAAATGTCAAAATTGCAAATATTTATTCACAATTTGCTTTTGATATGATAATTTTACCCTTAACATCAAAAGACAAAAACACCTCTATGCTTTGTAACTCCCAAAAAATCTTCTATGTGTCATTTCAAAACCCCAAGCCCCCAAATCAACATTTTATTTGATGTAGAATCTCGTATTGTCCCAATGCATAAAATATACGATTTACTACTATCAAAATACAACGAATCACTCAGAATTTCTTAATTAAAATACAAGGTATCACTCATAATCTCTTAATTTGCAGTAGAATAAGAAATTCAGCAAACTTTCGATATTCTCGACTGCCTTCTAAATATTATTCTAGAGTTTATATTTTTTTATAATGTGTTTCGAATTATTTTCCAATATAACCATTATTGTATAAATATATACCCAAATATCGCAGCAGAAACTGCGGTTCTTTCTTAAAATCGTAGTTCACACTTTCTTTTCTTTCTTTAATTTTATTATATAAAAAAAAGGAATAAAATCAAGTACTACTTGCGAGTTTTACTAATTATCAAAAATTAATTAACGAAGTGAGTTAATTACTCTCGGGTAAAAAACGCTAGCAGTACCTACAATTTATATATAAATCGAGGTTACAACATGCGATTTTATCAATGTATAACTAAACCCCCCAAATCGTGCCCTTATTTTAAAACATACCTTCTCTTAGGAATAGTGCTCATAAAGCGTTTGATGAACATTATTAATTGAAAATAATAAATTGTTTGGTTTTTTGAATTTCATATATTTGATTCGATTATGCTTTTTATCTAGTATAATATAATTATCAGAAAATTCCTTGTCTATTTATTAAATATGACTTTTATATATATAAGGATGTACAAGAGAATTAAAGTTATAAACAATTGACTAAATAGTCCTACTAAGTTAAAGTTGGGATCTTTAACTAAGTATTACTAATACAGCCCACAGAAAAATTAAGAATTCAATGATCTCGATCCGGATCATTGATGTTGTGACATTAAAGGTGGATGTGCTTTATGTAATATGATTTACATAGGACTGGACCAGACATGAATTGAAACCTTATTTGGTTTTCCGTTAACTTTAGATTTCAATATATGTCCCACGATTATCATATATGAAATAATCTAAATCTGAGTAGGCATAAACTCCTGTTTATGTCAGCGAGTCCTTTTGACTCATAGATAGTGACTTGTTTGTTAATCGTGTCACACACTTATGTCTTGGAGGTCCGTTGAGATAAATGGCTGTGAATGTGCACTACATATATGGAATCCAACTCTTTCTGCGGAAAGCTGAGTTAATTGATTCCCTTAAGTGTTAATTATGGAACTATGGAACTGAACAATTCGAGTACTCTGGTTTGTGAAAATGTTAATAAACCAAACTGATCACTAGAGAATTAATGGAACTTAAGGATTAAGATTTAATTATAAAGGCAAAACGGTAATTTCGCCTAGCTTTAATTATGTATCAATTCTTGGAGGGTTAAATCGTATGTAATAATTATATCAATGGATACTCTGATCTTTCGAGTAAAATAGAATGTAAGGACAATAGTGCAATTTCAGGTCTTTAGTGGAGTCACTTGGAATTAGGACTGTCAATTGAGCCGGGCCTACCCGAAGCCCGATGGCTCGGCCCGATTAAATCTGACCCGAACCCGAATAACTATGAGCCGGGCCGATTTTGAGCCATTATATTAAACCCGATCAATTTATGAGCCGAGTTTGAGCCTAATAAGGCTCAGCCCGAATAAAGCCCGACCGAATACTGCTGCTAATTATTTATATCAAAATTATTATGTACCAAATATCAAAATCAATTACATACAATTGTACAAGCCAAATGAAAAACATAAAGGAAAAAAAAAAGAAGGAAAGATAAAATAAAGTGATCAAGATTGAGAATTTGGAAGTTTTGGATCACTAAAACTCTACTAACCTGGAGTAAAAAAAACGTATATCAATAATTCTATTTCTAGGAAGATGAAAAGTTTTTATCTAATACAATAATACAATTTAATGTTATTTAATATTTAATATTTAATATTATGAAGAACAAGTGTGGAATTTACATATTCTTGTCTCATGTGTATTAAGTAAGAGTGATTTATTCATATTAGTACGTAATTCTTTTATTTATGGAGTAACATTTGCTAGTATTAATAAACCCGACATAAGCCCGATATAAACCCGAAGCCCGAAACGTTACATGAGCTGAGTTTGAGCCGAAACAATTAAAAAATTTATGAGCCGAGCTTGAGCCTATAACTATGAAGCCCGATGATATTTGAGTTTGAGCTATGTAAAGCTCGGCTCACAAGGCCCGATTGACAGTCCTACTTGGAATTAATAAATTGAATATATTAAGTAATGAGTTTAATTAACTATTTAATTTATTGAAGCTTGAAATGACATGTCCATAGGTCCCAATCCCGACTCTTATTATTCTACGATTGAACCTATAATAAAAATGATTAAACTCTTGATATATTTTGGGAATTTTTTTTTCTAAAATATACATGATGAATTAATTGTGATATTTAATTGATGAATTGTGAATTAATCAATTAAAAATATGACAATTGATTAAATCAAATTTAATTATTGAATTAAATTTGTTTAGGAATTTCCATAATAAGAAAATGAATTTTATGATTATATATGATATACTCATAAGATAAGGATGATTCGATTGGGAAAAAATCAACAATTGATATCAGAACGGTCCATAATAATATTATTTAATTGATTGTGGGTAATTACATAATTTTAAGTGTATGATTTATAATAGTTGATGATGATTTGATTTTTATTAAATTATTGGAACGATCAAATCATGGTGTTCGTGAGACCTCTCATATGAGACATAGCTTTAATTTTATTAGAATTATGTTGTAAGCCAAAATTTGATAGCATGGGATTTTTTGTAATAATTAGATTAGAAAAATAATTAAAATAATCTTGAGAAGCACCTAGAGTGGAAAAGAAAGGGGTGTAGATCCTCTGTACCACTTTTGGTATACCACTTAAGTGTACCACCACTAAGTGATTGACACATGCACATTTGACAATTATAATAATTTTAAAATATACATGTGTCAATCACTTAGTGGTGGTACACTTAAGTGGTACACCAAAAATGGTACAAAGGATCTTGAGCCAAAAGAGGATAACAACAGGAGCCGATCACCTCTTGGGCAATTGGCAGTCTGCGAAAAATAAAAAATGTTTTTTTTTAATAACATTAGGGCCGGCGTGAGGCAAGTCTCACAGCCAAACCCTTTGGTGGACACCAAGTGTCACACGGCACAGCCCAAACCTGTGCCTTTGCAAGTTTTGGGTTTTAGGCCTGGGGAATCTCACAGCCCAACCCAAATACTTTAATTTGTGGATCTGACCTACATAATTAATTAATTAAGAGAACAAAATTAGATTTGAATCTTGATTTCGGATAATTACAATTTTGAATTGTTAGGAAAGTATCAAAATTGTTTTCGAATTGGTGGAGATTTTTCTTCCCGAAGGACATGAAGTTGAAGATCTGTAATGGAAGCTAATTATGTAATATACATAGTTTTTATTATTTTTTTAACTCAAGACACCCGATCCGCATCTATTTGCCTGTTTATATTATGTCGATAATATGTGCATGTAATATCTTGTCATTCATATTACCCACAATTTTATTTATGCATGCATACATATAGATATATGTGATATATATGTTTTGTGTATGTAATTTTATTAGTTTTTTGAAAACTAAGATAAAATATATAATTGCATGATTTAATAGTTAAATAAGCAATTATTTATTTAGGTGATAAGTTGAGTTAGGAAAAAATGATAATAACAAGTTCAACTAAAAGGTATGACTTTTTGTATATTAGAATGTCTAATTGAACTTTGACCCTATTAGATTGGCGGCCTTAATTTTAGAATGTCTAAAATTATCTATTACCCAATTATATTGGATTAATAATCTACGTAACAATTTAGATCCAAATAAGATTGAATTCTAATTTTAATCCTTAATTAGCTAAGAGATTAGAAACCTAGCGAAGTTAATGTAGATTAATTAAACATAAGATGATTATTTAAAAATAAAACACATGTTTTATAAATGTTGAGTGGGAGAAGGACATATATGGATATTATTAGTTTAATATAGTGAGATATGGGCAGCGCCTCGAGATGCCTACTTTGCATCCTCCCTACGGAAGGTGTCTAACTAATGTCAATAATAAGATTAAACTTCCTTGAACTAAGACTAATTGATGTATTTTAGCTCGATCATCCGTACGGAGACAAGTCTAAGTTAAGTCATAAAGTCTTAAATAATATGTTACACTCATAAATGTGTATTTAAATTAGTTAAATACAAATTGACTAAAATTAGTGGTAATTAATAATTAAAGAAAAATATGAGATATTTTAGTTCATTCATTAATTTGAGATTGTCTCAAACTTAATTTAGTATTAATTAATGTGATTGACCCAACGACAACATATTAATAGCTACATTATTTTATCGCAGATTAGTAAAATGTTTTATATGTTTTTATTTAGAGTGGCATTCTTGCATCACGTTTACTATTCCGAATTATGATTTTTATGTTGAATGTATGATTGAAACTTTAAATTTATTTATTTTAAGCAATCATGTCTTCTTCTAACCCAATTATTGCATTACTTTCAAACAAAAAATTGATGGGGGACAATTATGCAAAATGGAAATCTAATATGAACATTATGATGGTTTGTGAGAATCAAAAGTTCGTTTTGACAGAGGAATGTCCTCCAAAACCCTCTGCCACTGCCACTCGTACTGTATGAGAAAAATATGATAGTTGGATTCAAACAAACAACAAAGTGAAATGCTACATGCTTGCATCCATAAGTGATGTTCTCAGACATAAATTTTGGTTGGTATTGAAGAAGGTTTTGAAGATGACAAAAAGGCCAGACGGTTTTGAAGATTAAAAAGGATGTCATCAACTAAAAATTGAAAAGCTTAGTTAAACCTATCTCACGGTCTGGAAGCTATGTGACCAAATCAACTAAGTGGGAATATCAGATTGGTTATCATCAGCCGAGTCAAGATAGATGTGTTCATTCTTGAATCAGCAGAGTAGCCCTCAGCCGTGTGATCATCAGCAGAGTAATCCCATCAGCGAAGTGAAGTCGGTCAGTAAGCTCATCAACGGTAATAAGCTAAGTGCATTTAATGTGACTGTCAGATTCGTACAACAGTGATCAGATCCGTACAACAGTGTACAATGCGCCAGTTTACAAAAGTTACCATTCAAATTATGACCATTTCTCAAGGATTAAAATGCAATTTTGTCAACCTTTAACGGGCAGAATTATCAATCCAAGAGTATAAATAGACCAGAGACTGAAGATTGAAGAGAGACTTGCACAAATCAAGATCATATCCTTAGAGCAAGATCCATCAGTTGAGTCGACTGATCACAAGCGAAGTCATCTGTTGACGGGGCTAAAATTGTTGAAGAACAAAGATCAAACCTTTGTCTGTCTGAGTGACATTCAACTATAAATTGAAGGAGTTTATATCCATCTTCGTGAGCGATACAACTTCGTAGTATAGGTCCTCTGAGTGATTTCCTATACCGAGTGTTGTGAGAAGTGTAGATTCATTTGAGCAATCAAGCTTCGGAGAGTAGGATTTCTGAGTGATTTCTTACTACGCACTTGTGGCCATTTCATTTGTTGTTTGGCACAAGCAGAGTATATTATAAACTGTGTGTTTAAGTATAACCTAAATCTGTGTGATTTAGAAGAGTGGACTAAAAGACTTTGTGTTTATATAACCACTATAAAAATTCTTCTGTTTAACTTGGATATTTTCATAAGTTAACAAACAATTTAAAAGAACAATTTTTTAAACTGATGAATTTACAAACCGGGGTAAAACTTTGAAGAGGAACTTGTTTGAAAAACATATTTGATAAAATCCGCTGCATATAAGTTTTGAACTGTAAGTATATATGAATCACCTTAGTGAAATCACATGAGTGGTCAACTCTGTTGTTCAAAGCTTTGTGCGGTATCAACTTAGTAAACTTACGAAGTAGATCAGCTTAGTATGCTAATAGAAAAGTTAGAGAAAAGTTTTTAAAAGTTTATGAGGTCTATTCATCCCCCCCCTCTAGACCTCATCTGAACACTTTGGAAACAACAAGTGGTATCAGAGTAGACTGGTTCACCTGATCTTTTGCTTGATCAAACGAACTTGATCCTAGGTGTGTTTTTCAAAAAATTTCAAAACTAGAATTATTTTGAAAAATCAAAAAGTTTTGAAAACGGAGTGCATAAGCCATGTTCCTCACATTGGCAATATGGACTTTGAAGATTGAAAAATCAGAATGGAAATTCCCCTTGCTGCTTATAATGATAATATGTTTACATGTATTACAAAATGACCATTCAGATTTAAGAAGACTGTGAAAGCAACCGACCAGCATGATCAGATTGTTGACAAAGAGTTGGATGAGCTAACCCTGAAGAAGTCAAGTTAGTCAATCTTGACAAGGTGGCCAAGTTTATAATGTTCAAAGCTCTAGATGAAGACGGATTCCAGAAGGTCAAGCATCTCAAAACAGCCAAAGAGATGTGGGATAAAGTTTGTGAGCTGACTGGGAAACAACGCTATCAAAGAACATAAACTCAGTGTGGCTCTTAAGGAGTTTGAAAATTTCAAGATGAAGTCTGGTGAAGCGATTGATCAGATGGATACCAGATTTACCAAAACTCTGAACGAAGTTCTAAGGCTTGGTAAAAAGTTTTCAGATAAGGAGATCACCATGAAGGTTATCAAGGCTCTTCCACCTAAATTCAACATGAAGGTGACAGCCATGAAGAATCAAGGGACTTAGAAAAGATTTCCCTTTCCGAACTGTTCTCATCCGTCAAAGCATTTGAGTATAAGATGCCAAGAATGGGATTAGAAGTGTCAACCAGTTCAGACCCTACTGCTGCTCTTATCACGTCAGACAAGTCAAGAAAATCAGCAGACAAGTCCGAAGAGAAGACTCTGTTGAATTAAAAAAAAACATACACTGCTGACGACGTTGCCCTACTTCTGAACGATTTCAAGAAGTTTTATAAAAAGAAAATGAAATTAAAATCTGAAAATGCTTTTTCATCTTCTTCTGATCATTTTCAGGAAAGCTAGGATTCTTCAAAAGCTAATCTTAGAGACAACAATGACATAGAGTATGGACTCTTGATCACAGCTCATCCACACTCATCATCTGAGAAATTAGCTGAAAAGGGAAAGCGTGCCAAAAAGGAGCGTAAGCTTAATAAGAGCAAATCAAAGTTAGCTGATGCAGCAAAGGTAATAAACTCCAGCATATCTTATTCAGACAACCAGTCGTCTGATAAAGAATTCGAAAAAGTACTTGAAACACTATGCTTAACTGTCATCGAATCTGATGAATCTTAAACTGGGGTAACTTCTATTCTTAATAAAATGCACTATTTGAATTGTTGAACAAATGTTAATTACAACTTCAAATATTGTTGGTGCATTTGCCAAGCTTGATGAAGAGATGACTCTCCTGAAAAGAGCAAAAACAGATCACTGAAACTTCAGGTTGAAAAACCTCAAGAATTAGTTGACTACAAAAACTTGAGCATGAAAATGAAACTCTAAAAGCTGAGTATGCAATTCGTATAGAAAATATAAATGATATTGAAATAAGAAAATTGCATCGTTCTCTAATAAAAAACCAGAGGCTAAAGAGAATGATCCTACTGATGGTCAAAAGGTTAGAAAACCTAGTAAGCAACCTAAGACTAAACAAACTAGTAAACTCATCAGCCGAGTAAGCTGAAAGATGCTGCTGATAGGAGTAAAATTAAAAATGTTAAGTCTGCTAAATCTATATGAGAGTTATTAGGTAACTCAGGTAAGAAAATAAGGCAACAACATTTAATTGGCAAGAATTTGAGTCACATTATGATAATGATTATTATGACATGTACTATGCTTATCAATATTATCACGCTGATCATGTTCACTATGCTGATTGCCATCCTCATCATCCAATGCATGCTTATCACTTACTACATGCATCTTACCTTGCTTATGAGAACTATTTTTATCATGAGCATTGCTTAATGATGAAACTAAAGTCACTAGATCATCACATGTCAAAGGTTACACTAACCTTGCAGGACCCAATAAATAAAGGGTACCAAAATAGTCATCTGTTTTGTAGGTAAAGCACATGTGAGATGGCAAAAATGAGTTGACTGTCCTTGCAAATTTCAACAAGTTCAAACAGTGGTCTTACCAACAAGTGCATCAAAAAGTGGTATCAAAGTTGCGTGTTTCAACAACAACAAATGGTATCAATCAACAAGTGGTAGACACTACATTTGGAGATTTCAGGGATTATAAGTGGTATTAGATTCCAATAAGTGGTGCTGAGCATTAGTCAACCATGTGACAATAGTATTTCAGCTTCCAAGAGTTGAAATTGGGTTTGTTGATTTTGAATTCATAAGCTGAGGGGTAACATATCAGAAGACTCATCTCAACGGCTTACTGAAATTCAACGACTGAGTGTCTTTCGATAGTGACTCTCAAAAGACTACTTGATTAAAAATTCTTGAACTCAGGGGAAATGTGTACGATTAGCGGTACTCCTGATTAAGAGATGAAGTTATCAATATGTCAGATGAAATTATCAGAAGACAACTTATTGTCAGCTGACTAGAACTCAACAGCCAAGTTATATTTGAGAATATATATACCAATAAGTGGTACAAGTGGTATCAATTCTTGAAGTCAGGGGAACAGTGATTCTAGCTGGAGTGATAAACAACAAAGATACTACTGAATGTTGGAAGAAGTTTTTAACAGCTAACTACCCGAACAACTAAGTACTCACCTGCTTGTCTTCAACATACCAAGTTTTGGTGTTGATGACAAAAAAGGGGGAAGATAGAGATGCAACTAAGAACCCTTTAACAAAAGAAAATCAGAAAGGGAAAAAAACCAACAATTGGTTTTTGAAAGTTGTATCAGACCACCTAGTTTCCATATTAGAGTATGAAGACTAAATCTAAAGACTTGGAAGACGTTCTTAGTTGAAAGGTTTTGTCATCATCAAAAAGGGGAAAATTGTTGGTTGGTATTGAAGAAGGTTTTGAAGATAACAAAAAGGCCAGAACGATTTTAAAGATTAAAAAGGATGTCATCAACTAAGAACTAGAAAACTTAGTTAAACCTATCTCACGGTCTGTAAGCTATGTGACCAAATCAGCTAAGTGGGAATATCAGATTGGTTACATCAGCTGAGTCAAGATAGATGTGTTCATTCTTGAATCAGCAGATTAGCCATCAGTCGAATGATCATCAGTAGAGTGATCATTAGTAGAGTAATCCCATCAACAAAGTGAAGTCGGTCAATAAGCTCATCAACGGTAACAAGCTAAGTGCATTTAATGTGAGTGTCAGATTCGTACAACAGTGATCAGATCCATAATACAGTGTACAGTGCGACAATCTGCAAAGTTACCATTCAAATTATGACCGTTGCTCAAGAAATAAAATGCAATTTTGCCAACAGTCAACGGGCAGAATTACCAATCCAGGAGTATAAATAGACCAAGGACTGGAGATTGAAGAGAGACTTGCACAAATCAAGATCATATCCTTAGAGCAAGATCCATTAATTGAGTCGTCTGATCACAAGCGAAGTCATCTGTTGACGAAACTAAAATTGTTGAAGAACAAAGATCGAACTTTTGTTTGTCTGAGTGACATTCAACTGTAAATTGAAGGAGTTTATATCCATCTTTGTGAGTGATATAACTTCGTAGTATAGGGTTTCTGAGTGATTTCCTATACTGAGTGTTGTGAGAAGTGTAGATTCATCTTTGTAAGCAATCTAGCTTCATAGAGTAGGATTTCTTAGTGATCTCTTACTACGCACTTGTGGCCATTTCATTTGTCGTTTGGCGCAAGCAGAGTATATTGTAAACTGTGTGTTTATAGTATAACTTAAATCTGTATGATTTAGAAGAGTGAACTAAGAGACTTTGTGTCAATATAACCACTATAAAAATTCTTGTGTTTGATTAATTGTTTTTAACTTGCATATTTTCATAAGTAAACAAACGTTTTAAAAGAACAATCTTTTAAACTAAGGAATTTACAAACTGGGGTAAAACTTTGAAGAGGAACTTGTTTGAAAAACATACTTGATAAAATCAGTTGCATACAAGTTTTGAATATCTAAGTATCTCTGAATCAGCTTAGTGAAATCAGATGAGTGGTCAACTCTACTGTTCAATGCTTTGTGCATGATCAACTTAGTAATCTTACGAATAAGACCCAGCTTAGTCTGCTGACAGAAAAGTTAGAGAAAAGTTTATGAGGTCTATTCATCCCCTCCCCTCTAGACCTCATCTGACCACTTTGTGACCAACAAGAAACATGAAAACATGGAATCTTCATATGAGATATAGGAATCACTTCAAGCAATGTTTGGACAACCTTCTGATCAAAGCCGACATGAAGCTACTCGTAGATTCATGAACGGATGAAGAAAGGTGCTCCAGTAAGAGATCATGTGCTGGACATGATAAACTTTGTGCATAAGGCAGAAACACATGGGGCCACCATAGATAAGAAAACTCAAGTTATCATCATATATATTTGGGTCACTAACGTCTGACTTTGCTCCGTTTACTACCAACTATATAATGAATAAGTTGGAGTATAACATGACTCAGTTATTGAACGAGTTGCAAACTTTTGAGGCCATATCTAATATAAGGTCTCAAGAGCAAGAGGTAAATGTTACCGAGCAAAGTCAGTCTTCCTCTGCTGTTAAGAACAAAAAGAAGAAGAAGGCAAATGGTGGGTCTGAATTTGAGCCCAAAGCTAAGAAGCAATTCAAAGGAAAGCAAAAACAAGTCTAAGAAGAAAGAACGCAAAGGAAAATGTTTTCATTGTGGGATAGATGGGCAGTATCTCGCCGAAAAGAAAGAACAAAAGAAAGGTAAATTCGATTTACTAGTTTTAGAAACTTGCTTAGTGGTTGATGATTGTTCAACCTAGATAATTGATTCATAATCCACTAACCATATTTGTTCTTCTATTCAGATGCTTGGTTCTTCGAAGGAGCTTGTTGAAGGGAAGTGACCATAAGAGTTGGAAATGGGGCGTTCGTTTCAGCAAAGGTCATAAGAACAATCCGTTTAGATTTTAGGAGTAAATTTCTTGTTTTGAACAATGTTTATTTTAATCCTGGTTTTTCGAGAAATTTGATTTCTCTTTCTATGTTGCATGAACAAAAAATTAATATTTCATTTTCTAATAATAAGATAGTTATTTTTAGAAATGGATTATTTATATGCAATGCAAGTTTGAAAACGGACTCTATGTATTAAGGCCTGACGAATGATTAATAAATAATTATGAATTATTTTTAAGGTAGCAAATCCTAGGACTAACCAACGTTCTAAAATATCCAAAAGTGATGACACATATATTTGGCATCTAAGGTTAGGACATGTTAACCTCGAAAGGATAAATAAGCTTGTAAAGGAAAGTCCTTTAAGAGATTTAAAAGTTAGCACTCATTCATGTTTGTAAATCCTGCATCGAGGGAAAGATGACTAGAAGACCTTTCTCTACAAAGAGTCAAAGAACCTCTTGAGTTGGTACACAGTGACCTTTGTGCCTTTAAATGTGGAAGCTCGAGGAGGTTATGAATATTTCGTCACTTTTATTTATGATTATTCACGATATGGTTATTTATACCTAATGCAAAGAAAATCTGAAACTTTTTATAAGTTTAAAGAATTCTTAGCAGCATCTGAAAAGCAATTAGGTAAATCACTGAAAACTCTTAGATCTAATCGAGGAGGAGAATACTTGAGTTATGAATTCAAGGATTTCTTGGTGGAGTGTGGAATTGAAAACCAACTCACATCACCTGGAACACCCTAACAAAATGGTGTTGCGGAAAGGTGGAACAAAATGTTATTAGGAACGGTTAGATCTATGATGAGTTACTCCTTATTGGAAAATCTTTCTGGGGATATGCACTAAGAACCGCAAACTACATTTTGAATGTAGTACCTTCCAAATCCATCCAAAAGACACCCTTAGAGTTGTGGAATGGGCGTAAACCTAGTTTACAATATTTTCGCATATTGGGATGTCCTGCACACGTGTTGAGGAGTGATTTTGGAATGTTAGATGCGCGAACAGAAGTGTGTCTGTTTGTAGGATATCCTGATGACACTAGAAGTGGTTTGTTCTATAGAACTCAAGATAAGAAAGTATTTGTATCGACAGATGCCACTTTTCCTGAGCACACTTATATGACAAACTTTAAACCTCGAAGTAAAATAATATTAGAAGAACTCCAAGCTGACGTAATTGATAGACTGCAGTCAACCACTGATGAACGACCAAGTCAAAAAACCGCAATTCCAAATCAGATGTCGTTGGTACCTCGAAGTAGTGGGAGAGTAATAGGATTACCCGCTCGCTACAGGTATGAGAGCCTTCTAGTGTCTGACAGTAATCAAAATGATCCATTGTCAAACAAGCATGCAATTGAAGATTATGATAAGGAAAAATGGCAAGAAGCCATTAACCAAGCGATGGAGTCCATGAACTCTAACTCTGTCTGAGAACTTGTAGATCCACCTGAACAAGTCATGCCCAATGGGTGTAAATGGATCTGTAAGAAGAAGAGAGATATTGATGGGTAAGTCCAGACTTTCAAAGCCAGGCTAGTGGCAAAGGGTTATACCCAGAAATAGGGAGTTGATAATGAAAAAACTTTCTCACCAGTAGCTATGCTTAAATCCATACGTATTCTCTTATCCATTGCTGCCAGCCTCGATTATGAAATATGGAAAATGGATGTCAAGGCAGCTTTTCTGAATGGTTATCTTGAGGAGAGCATCTACATGATGCAGCCAGAGGGATTGTTGTTCAAGGACAAGAGCAGCAAGTTTGTAAGCTTCTTCAGTCCATTTATGGGCTCAAGCAAGATTCTAGGTCCTGGAATCTAATGTTTGATGAAACAATCAAAACCTATATATGGGTTTGAACAAACTATTGATGAACCTTGTGTATACAAATGCATCAAGGATAAGAAGGTGGTCTTCTTGGTACTTTTACGTAGATGATATTCTACTAATTGGGAGTGACGTAGGGATATTACCTAATATAAAGAAAGGGCTATCCGAGCAGTTTCAAATGAAAGATTTGGGTGAAGCAAGTTATGTTCTTGCATCCAAATCACAAGGGATCGTAAGAACAAGCTACTGGCTCTGTCTCAAGCATCTTATATTGATAAGGTGTTAGCTCATTTTTTTTATGCTGAATTCCAAGAAAGGTCAAGTACCAACTCCACATGGAATTGTTCTCTCTAAAGAGCAATGTCCTAAGACACCTCAGGAAGAAAAGGATATGAGACGGATTCCTTATGCTTCAGCAGTAGGAAGTCTTATGTATGCAATGTTGTGTACTAGACCTGATATCTGCTACGCAGTAGGCATAGCTAGTCATTTTCAATCCAACCCTGGATTAGATCACTGGATCGCAGTAAAGCATATTCTCAAGTATCTAAGGAGAACGAGAAACTATATGCTTGTGTATTCAGCTGGTGACATGAGGCCTATATGATATACTGATTTTGATTTTCAATCAGACAAAGATCATCGAAGGTCGATATCGGGGTCAATATTCACTCTTGGTGCTGCTGCAATAGTTTGGAGAAGTGTAAAACAATCCAGCACTGCAGATTCAACCATGGAAGCCGAATACATAGCAGCTTGTGAAGCGGCTAAAGAGGCGCTCTGGCTCAGCAAGTTCTGCACCGATTTCGAAGTAGTTTTAGATATGGATCAACAACTACTGTTATGAGACAACAGTGGGGCATATTGAAAGAAAATATCATCTGATAAGGAATATTGTAGGTCAAGGGGTTGTAGCGGTTGTGAAGATAGCTTATGAACATAACCTTGCGGATCCGTTTACCAAGACGCTGCCAATAAAGTCATTTGAGGCACACTTAGAAGGAATAGGTTTGAGGGACATGTCTCATTTGCTTTAAGAGCATGTGGGAGATTGTCAAATGAGAGATTGTTAGGAATAGTGCTCATAAAGCTTTTGATGAACATTATTCATTGAAAATAAATAAATTGTTTGTTTTTTTGAATTTCATATATTCGATTCGATTATGTTTTTTATCTAGTATAATATAATTATCAGAAAATTCCATGTCTATTTATTAAATATGATTTTTGTATATATAAGAATGTACAAGAGAATTAAAGTTATAAACAATAGACTTAATAGTCCGTCGTAAGTTAAAGTTGGAATTTTTAACTAATTCCTACTAGTACGGTCCACTGAAAATTAAGAATTCAGTGATTTCAATCCGGATCATTGATGTTGTGACATTAAAAGTGGAGGTGCTTAACATAATTTGATTTACATAGGACTGGACTAGTGAATTGAAATCTATTATAAGATGTCGTTAACTTCAGATTTCAATACATGTCATACGCTGATCTATATGAATCAATCCAAATCACGAGTAGGCATGAACTCCTGTTTATGTCAACGAGTCCTTTTGACTCATAGGTAGTGACTTGTTTGTTAATCGAGTCACACACTTATGTCTTGGAGGTCCGTTGATATAAATGGCTGGGAATGTTCACTACAAATATGAAATCCAACTCTTTCTGCGGAAAGCTGGGCTAATTGATTCTCTTAAGTGCTAATTCTGGAACTGAACAGTTCGAGTACTCTGGTTCGTGAAAATGTTAATAAACCTAACTGTTCACTAGTGAATTAATAGAACTTAAGGATTAAGAAATAATTATAAGGAAAAATGGTAATTTTGCCCAGCTTTAATTATGAATTAATTCTTGGAGGGTTAAATCATATGTAATGATTATATCAATGGACACTGTGATCATCGAATAAAATAGAATGTAAGTAGAATAGTGCAATTTCAGGTCTTTAGTGGAGTCACTTGGAATTAATAAATTGAATATATTAATTAATGAGTTTAATTAATTATTTAAATTATTGAAGCTTGAAATTACATGTCCATAGGTCCCAATCCCGGCTCCTATTATTCTACGATTGAACCTATAATAAGAATGATTAAACTCTCACTATTTTTTGGGAATTTTTTTTCTAAAATATACATGATGAATTAATTCTGATATTTAATCGATGAATTGTGAATTAATCAATTAAAAATATGACAATGGATCGAATCAAATTTAATTATTGAATTAAATTTATGTAGGAATTTCCTTAATAGGAAAACGCATTTTATGATTATATATGATATACTCATAATATAAGATTTATACAAATAATGCAATTACCTAGAAGGAAGGAGATGAAATCCTATTTGAGTTAGGAGAAACTAGTTGAGAAAAGATAAGGGAAGAGGATATGTATGCCATATCTATAGAGAGAATTTTACTTTTGATACCACAATTATACATACTTTAGGGATTTGATACCACAACTATTTATGTCGACACATTTGATACCATAACTCAAATCAACTTTTCACATTTAATACTTCCGTCAAATTAATGACGGAATCTGAATTTGGGGGGAGACTCAATTCAGGTGTCATCGTTTTTGGAGGAGAAAATTGCAATTTTGGTACAGAGGTTTATGTGTCCAACACATATGGTACAAAGCTTTAACAAATTGTGACATATTTGGTACAACCGTTAAAAATTGCCGTTGCAGTTAAGTCTAATTGAAAGTTGATGCCATTACTTATGTTGACTGATAATTTTATCCCATAACATTTCAGGTTACCAAAAAAGCCCCACATCTCCAAATTTAGTGACGATTTTAGTCCACATTGTTGTCAAATTTCCAAATTGACTCGAATAAGACCACGTGTTGACCAATTTAAAAAATTTGATTTATTTTATTTAAATAACTAATTTAATTTATAAACAATATTAATAAATTAAATAATACATTAACATAAATATCACCAAAATTAAGAAAACATATTCTTTTTAAATATAAAATTTATATAATAGAATTAATCTATTAATATTTATTAAAATAATAAATTATATAATTAAAAACTATTTAATATTTATTAAAATATTAAATATTAAATAATTATAATTTAAAAAAAAATCCCCACCCACCCACCCACCCACCCAACCCAACCTCCCCACCCCCTCCCCTTACCCTCCCAGGCCGCCGGCGACCTGGGTCTTCTGTCGCAGGCCACCGCCGGCCTGGGACCGAAGATCCCAGGCCGGCAGTGGCCTGGGATCGGAGGGGTTCTGTAGCAGGACAGATCCCAGGCCGTCGGCTTGGGTTCTCCGATCCCAGGCCACTGCTGGCCTGGGAATCGAGGGTTGGGGGGGAGGGGGTGGGGAGGTTGGGTTGGGTGGGTGGTGTGGGGATTTTTTTAAAATTATAATTATTTATTATTTAATATTTTAATAAATATTAAATAGTTTTTAATTATTATTTATTATTTTAATAAATATTAAATAGAATAATTCTATTATATAAATTTTATATTTAAAAAGAATATGTTTTCTTAATTTTTGTGATATTTATGTTAATGTATTATTTAATTTATTGATATTGTTTATAAATTAAATTAGTAATTTAAATAAAATAAATAAAGTTTTCTAAATTGGTCAGCACGTGGTCTTATTCGAGTCAATTTGGAAATTTGACAACAATGTGGACTAAAATCGTCACTAAATTTGGAGATGTGGGGCTTTTTTGGTAACTTGAAATGTTATGGAGTAAAATTATCAGTCAACATAAGTAATGGCATCAACTTTTAATTAGAATTAACTGCAACGACAATTTTTAACTGTTGTACCAAATGTATCACAATTTGTTAAAGCTTTATACTGTTGGACACATAAACCTTTGTTATTGTACCAAAATTGCAATTTTCTCCTCCAAAAACGATGCCACCTGGATTGAGTCTCCCCCCAAATTCAGATTTAACGGCCACGTCGACAATTCCGTCATTAATTTGACGGAAGTATTAAATGTGAAAAGTTAATTTAAGTTATGATATCACATGTGTCGACATAAATAGTTGTGGTATCAAATCCCTAAAGTAGTTATACTTGTGGTATCAAAAGTGAAATTCTCTCCATATCTATATATATGAAATATCTCTTTTCATAATAACATAAGTTTTTTTACAGAGATACAATTTTGTAACAAAAGCAAGAAAAACTCTCTCTTTTTTTCTACACAAAAATCGTCCGTCACCTTAAACGGGGTAGCATATCAAGGGTTAAAAAGATCAAGAAAGTTTGTTGATCTCATCCTAACACCAAAGTTCAATCGAAAACACGAAGGACAGGAAGCTTTCGGTATGATTTGCTTTTTTTCTTTTTTTTTTTGTGCATAAATTAAAATGATATTCATTTGGTGATCCTCATGTTTATGTAAAATATTTTTGAATTATATTGAAAACATAAAACCCACCGAATTATGCAACTGGTTCGAATAAGTTCGATCCTGTTTTATTCAATTGGATCGAATTGTTCATGATCCGATCAGGTAAACACCAACACCTTCTCCTAAAAAAAAAATAACCTTCTCCTTTCTTCTTCCAGACGACACCGGAGCAACGCCGTTCACATCCTCGGAAGAGTCGACTCTCTTATTTCTTCTTCCAGCAACGCCAGAGACCTCTTGCAGCACATCCTTTCTTCTTCCAGGTAATTTTTCCAACTATCTCCTCTTTTTAATTAATGGCAATGAGACTATAGATATGCACACATGCTGCTTTTTATTACTTGATATTCCTTAAAGTTCAACAGTTTGTTTTGTTTGTATGTATGTGAGTAAAAAAGGAAACATATTACATGAATGCCTTGAATTAATGTTTTACAGTTTATTTTCATATTTATCAATATATGGCCAGTTATTAAACTTTTATGACTATATTAGATAATAAATATAAAATAAATACATAAAAAATATAATTTACATATAGTGCAGTTAAAGAAAATCAAATTCAAACCCGATTGTAACTTGAAAAATAGATTGTCTATCTCTATATTAGCCCGTTCATTTTTAAACAAAAAATACACATGAAGAGAGAGACAAGGGGGGAAAAAGTTGGAGCTTCGGAGGTACTTGAGTTTTAACTTCATAATTATCAGTCCCATTTTACAATTTTGCCTTTTCTGGATCTGGGATTCTTGCTTTTTTTTCCTATAAAAGGTAATTTCTATTGAATGATTTATCATATGTTTACATAAACATCTGTCACTTGTTAATGTCTTTATTTTGTACTCTATTTGTGGTATTTTATGGCTGGCCTTTTCCATAATTTAGATGATAATTTATCTGATAATGTGTGTAGATGACCCCTATTTTATTCTGTTTTCAACTTCAATAATTGACTTTTTTAGTTTATTTATTCCTTGCTTTGCCAACACGCACTTGAATTTAGAAATCTTCTTCATTTCTCTATAATTGCATTGTTTAATACTGGTTATCTAATTATTGTGGAAATATCAATTTTACCATGGCTACATATTATTAACTATGAAGTGGAAACTTGGGTGTTTTCTAGAATTTCTATTCAATATGTCTTATTTAGTTGATTTCTTGTCTAATGTAAACAGGTGTTGGTTGGATAATACATGGGCTTATAGTGAAGAAATTACTTCCTGAATTTGATATTATATTTATTGTTGTTTGCCTAACTTTTTTTTTTTTAATAGAGATGAACACCGGTGAACAAGTTATTCATCCGGGGCCAATTGATCCGTCTGTACTCACTCTACAGAATGAGCATCGTTCTAGTCATATTTGGAATGGGCATGAGTTTGAAGACCTGGTGTTGGAGATTTGTAGTACTCGACGATTGTTTCAGGATTGTATTGTTTGATAGATGCGAGTACATTTGACAACCTTTGATAAGATTCATCCCAATCTCCACATATTTGTGCAATTGGTTTTTGCTTAACACACCATGTTTTTTTATATGATATCTCTTTGTTGAAGCTTTTCTTCATAGATTCAACAATGACACGTATCTTCAATTTTGGATCTACCATATCAAGACTTAGGATATCCCAAGCAATCAACTTAGAGTCCAAATGGAAATGATCTTGGTCTAATCCTGCACACAAACATGTATGCGTTCCTCGATAATGTGTCACTTCCCACAATCCATGCTTCTTGGCTAATAAACTAGCACGGGGATAGAAGTTGCATGGGTACTCTTTTTTGTAACAACATATTATCCATGTTTCATCAGTGCCGTTTTGTATCTTGTAACGCCAATTCTTTTGTATGTGATATTTCTTAATAGCACATTGCATGTCAGTTTTTATCTAAAGAGTAAGCCTTTTCTCAGTTGATCACTATCCGACATTCGAGTTTGACTTCCTCGAAGATCTGTGGCATATGATCCTTCACTAATTACTTATACGATTTTCAAGTTTCTCATTGGCAACCATGGTGTCGCCCCCAAAAGCAGTTTCCTCAACGTCACTGCTACTACTGCTACTCACATCGTCCCCTTCCATTATCCTGTTTTCAAAATTTTCTTCATCATATTCAGAATCAGACTCCAAATTATCATTTACTCCCCTTTTATTTCGATGCACATGAGGACTATATATGTGCTTACTACTAGATTTTCTACTTGCCTACTTGTACCAATGTCTGATTGAAAAGTAGACGGAGCAGTTTTACCCAAATAATGGTTATAAGGTGAACTGTTTAGATTATCTTCATCCACGTGTGAAACAACTGTGTCACCAATATATTTATTTTCTATCGACTCTATCTCCAAGAACAATTGTAAACTACGCCTGAATAATAAGTAAACACATCAAATATAGCTCCAACAATGATATTATCATTAATGGGAAATGCAATATAACTAGTAGTATTCTCGAAACAAATA
The DNA here is from genome assembly GCA_003313485.2 of Penstemon barbatus. NCBI lineage: Eukaryota > Viridiplantae > Streptophyta > Magnoliopsida > Lamiales > Plantaginaceae > Penstemon > Penstemon barbatus. The sequence continues at coordinate 37,066,096 of CM064883.1, forward strand.
GGATATCTACATGTCACTCCCAACTTGAACTCCAGTTTATTTAGCCCAGTAGCTCGGTACAACTCTGTTTTTAACTCATCATAACTCCATCTACTATCCGTCCTAAAGGGGTATTTAGGTGGAATGTCGTGTTGGTTAAATAACTCTGTTTTTAGTTTTTTTTTTAAATAACTAAAGAATCCCAGTTAGAACCTGTAATTCTTGGTTAAAATCACAGTTTCCACCTGCGAGTTTTAACAAAAGGTATACTCAGAGAATTACTTTGACAAGAAAGACATTTGGGGAAAAACTTTTGTCATGAAGGCTATATTGAAAAAAATTCATGTGTTTCTTCTAATATTTCATAAAATGAAGAACAACGCTGTACTTATAAGACAAATAATGTTTCACAACTCTTTCATATATTGATATTAAATCATCAATTAGCTCCTTACAAAGGTAAACACACCAATAACACAATACACCGTATTTTTTTTAGTGAAATAATAAAAAAAGAAAAGAAAAAATACACACACATATTAGACAAGTAAAGGGTGTAGAAACTAATAAAATAAACATTATAAAACTATTCTTAGAGGAATGAAACTGATTATATTTTCAATTTTCATTCCCATAAAAATAGTATGTAAAATAGAATCCCAGTTTCAAGCCATTGAATCCAAAGTCATGGCTGTGTTAAGGTTCATTGGGTACATGTAAGTGTTGGACCCATTGAAAAGTTGATCCACAATCATTCTATTTGCCCTTTCTGATGGGTGAAATGCATCCCAAAACACATATTCATCTCTATTTTCACACAAGTTGGAAAATGGTGTACATAGGCCCAACCCATTATATGGCCCCTGTCCACAACATGCTACTTTTGATTCTTTAAATCCTGCCCACATCATAAAATCATGTTAGTGTTTATAAAATAGTTTACTCTTATGCATGTCATAATATATTTTACATTTGTTTTAGAATATGGTAATACCATGGATCAAAATTTTGTTTCGAGTGCATGTTTCAGTCAAGTAAATATTGAAAATATTTTGAGACTTTTCGAAAATGTTTCGAAAACACTAAGAAAAAATTGTAAAGAAAGTTACTAAAATCTGAAAAATAATAGAGTTTAAGGCAAACAAAGAGTTTCGAAATTACATCTAGTTTTCATTTCGCTTGATTAAAAAACGAAATCTTTTCGACAGAAAAGACGAAATTTTTGATCCATGGTAAATACAAACTATATTTAGCATCCAGAAAGGATAGTTTTAGTTCAAAACGAGCTCGATCCAACCTATTTGATCACAAAACGCATATATGATGTACTCACGTATTTTGTGAAAGGTAGGTATTACCTAACTTTATAACAAATAATATAGAGAATAAATTTGAGAAAATAATCCTAAAAAATTAAAATAATTTTTTTTTTTTTAAATCTAAAAAACTTTCATGTTTATCAATCAAGTAAGACATTTAGAGTTATTTTGAAAATAACCTGATCTGGTCTGAGCTCACTCAAAGTGGATGAAAATGGGTTCGGACATGTCTAGACCAAAACTCTAGATTTGGACTTTCCCAAATTAATTAGATGAATGCATCAAGTATATACCTTTGAGATTTAATGCATTATTTAACCTTTAATTTATCTTACAATTATGCACATCATGAGGCAAGTTTACATACTCTCTCCGTTCCACAATATATGTAATTTTAGAAAAAAAATCCAAAATATTTGTCGTTTTATAATTTCAATGCAATATTAGTCACTCATTTTTTAATTTAGCCCTTATTTATTAAACCTAAAAACTCTATATTATTTATTCCAATGAAATATTAATAAAGGATATTTTAGGTATACCCTTTTTTTCCCCCTAAAATTCAAGCTATTTATTAAATTCTTTATCTGTCCAAAAATCTAAAACGACAGCTATTGTTGAAGGAGGGAGTACCATTATTTCACATTTCAATAATTACCCAAAGAAAAGAAGTTTTCAATAATTACCCAAAGAAAAGAAGTACATACCGTGTTGTTCAGGATTTGTGATGAAATCCATGTGCATTTGATTTGTATTAGCAGCAATGAAGACATCATGACCAATGTCTTTGTTGAGTGCATCAAGCATTTGAACTAATTGGGGATTGTAGAGGGATGCAGCTTGTTGCAGTTCTTCGGCACATTCGCCATCTCTACTGTGCAATGCCAACTCCGCGGGCACACACCCTAATGGCCCTGTCCCCGTCACCAAAACCCGACCAACCCCGAGTTGGTGAAGTCTCTGCATATATTTTCAGTTAGACATCTAAAATAAAATATTTATAACATATTTGTCATTACATATATGAGAAAATTTATATTATGAACGAAATAGTGATCATTCCACGTACATAATATCTTTTCATCAAATAAGTATATAAATAAAACTTCATTCGTTTTTTATTTTTTGTTCCTTTTACTTTTGGTTCAAAGTTTTATGCAAGAATTAAAAAAGTGAAAGTTTTGAATAACTTTATAGTTGTGTCCCTAAAAATATTGATTATGAATTAGTAATGTCATACGTGAGAGGATATTATTGAGAAAAATATTTTTATTTTAGGAAATAAAGTCTTATTTTGAGATATTTCAAAAAGAAATGTAAAAGTAAAATTTTAAAGACGGAGGAAGTAACATACGTAGAATATTATATGCAATAGGAAAAAAGGTCAAATATTTCTTTTAGGACGAAGTTGACCGATTTAGTGATTATCTTTTCAATTAAAAAGAAAATATAATACCTGTAAAACTTTCTTGTACTCTGAAACGAGGAAGGGCACATAATCTTGAAGTCCGTATTGTTGGGATCTTGCTGAAAAAGGTATTAAGAAATAATTGTTGACAAAATCATTGCCCCCTATGGTAATTAGAACAAGTGATTCGTTCACAAGTTTTTTAGTTTCTTCTTCTCCAATAATTGCACTAACTTTTTTTTGGTATTCTACAAAATAATCGAACTGTTGGTGGATCCTAATTATGTCAACCTGCAGACAAATATAGCCATTATTAATTATATATTTCATAATTTAGAAATCTATAAACATAACAAATGTAAATACTATATTACTACTTACTATCTTGCATGTACATAACTCTTTTCCATAATTAACCATCACAAACCTTGTAATTATTTTTAATTTATTTATTGTTTAATTTTTCTCATCAATGTCTCTCATATATGTTAATTTCACATTTTTGAACTTTTAGCACTTTTGATCCATTACAAAATTATATTTTCGGTCTCTCATTAAAAAAAAAAAAATTGAGCTTTGGTCCTGTGAGACAAAAATTGTAAAGTTGGGACAACTCTTGCACCGAAAATGTAAGAATAAGATTGTTCTACTAAATGTGCATATTGTAAAAGAATTTGATCAAATTAATTATGTTAAGTGAATGCAAAATATCAAAAAATTAGGATGAAAAATGCAATTTAATTAAGTACGGCACAAAAACTTATTTACATTATATGTACATTATATAAATTTAAATTCCGTTACTAGTAGCAACTTTAGTTAGAAAAGGAAAATTGTAAATCCAAAATGATCAATAGTTTTACTTTTACCACAAATTAAATATTCCCAAGACGATGACGCATTTAACTATATTTTCACTTATATATTAATCAATTAAAGGATGAGAATGATAAAATAATAATTTTAGATATTTAGGTAATTATTTAAATGCATTAATTAACTTACACAAAAACTTATCTATAATATGTATACTTTATATAAATTTATTTCCGTTACTACTAGCAACGTTAGTCAGAAAAGGAAAATGGTGAATGCAAAATAAATTAAATATTCCCAAGAAAAGCAAGCATTTAAAATTATCACTTATTTATCAATTAAAAGATGAGAATTATAAAATAGTGATTTTATATATTTAAGTAAGTTATTAATGCATTAATTAACTTACAAACTGCCAAAGTTGAGGTCCCATTGCGTTCTTCTCTAAATTAATATTAGTGTTTGGTACTAATTTATTGTTTGTAATTTTTTGTATTTAGACAATTATTGAAATAATTTTTGATGTATTGATTGATGATAGACATATTAATTAAAAAAAAAAAAACTTACAAACTGGATTCCAGTGTCATTAAGCACTCCAACCCCAGCAGAAGCGAAGTTGGCACCAACCAACAATTTTTCGTCCTTTAGTTGTGGACTCAGATACGGCAATGGAGGTTCCCAACCCAATACTTCACCTAACAAAAACAAATAATTACTCATTAATTAAAACTCATGCAATTATATATTTATGTCAAATCAAAGTAGAGTTTGTATAAGTTTTGTTTAAGATAAAAAAAAATATATTGTTTGTTTGGCTTTTAAGAGAGTGATTTGAGAAAATTGAGAGATGAAAAATTAATTTCATTAAATAGAAAACATATTTGTTTGACATTTTCCAAACACGAAAAAAATTTGAAAAACGCCAAATAAACAGACGGTAGAATATTTGGGGATGGACATGTGAAACAATTTTTTAAATTAAAATTGTAATTTTTGTTGGGAAGTTGGAGTAATTATATTCACTAAATTTTGATCTTTTGTGATGCCTGCCATACCTTGCATGTATGTTAAGTAATTAAATATAATGACACAACTAATATGTTAGTGAAAATAAGGTAAAGAATGAAATAGCATAGAAATTTACTAATTATATCGGGAATGTTACGCCCATTGGAGAAACGACCGGTGGGTTGATGTGTCGGGTAGTCGATACCGTACGGCGGAGCATCAGCCCTAGCCAAGGTGGGTAAGAAGTTGTTGTTGCCGTTGTCCACCAACGAGTCTCCAAACACAAAGAACGCCTTAGTTTCTGCGCGAGTGCCTAAATTCTCCAATGCCAAAATAAGTAGAAAGACAACCCAAAAACTTGACTTATTCACTGAGTTAGCCATTTTCATGGTAGCACAAAAGGAAAGATCAAAGAAGACCCCTTTTATTCTTCCACAAAAAAAGAGCAAAGATATGTGATAAAATTCTCTTGGGAATGTGTGTATTTAATTGAAATGGTGAGAAATCAGAAATATTCCTGTATATATTCACGAGGTTTCCAACTAACGGCATGGTGCAATTAGTGGTTAAAGGACAAGATTTGTCACAGAAGGCAATTAATTTTCACAGTTGTATTAGGGAAAATTTGGTGAATTTCAAATAATTTTCGCTGGCTTTTGCAATGCGGTCAAAATTGGGGTTGCTTTTAGTTAATGATGATTTAAATATTTATCGGCCTTTTTCACCTTCCAATTTAATGCATTTTCTTTTTCGATGAATATAATTTAATGCATATATTTGTGTTGAATATAAAGAAAAAAAAAGTAAAAAATATAAAACCCACATGTGGTTTGAAAAAATTATAGAAAATCCTCAGGTATTAATTTTATTGTATTAAATCTTCTTGTATTTTACGAATATTTCAAACAATAGATTATCTATTGTTACATGAATTCGTGAAATATCTATTGTCACATTGTATTCGTAAATATTCGTAAAATACAAGAAGATTATGAAATATGAATATTTCATGAATTAATGTAGCAAGAAGAATTTTTTTGTATTAAATCTTCTTGTATTTACAATATATAGATAAAATATGTATTTGATATTGTTTGAAATAATTATTGTGAATTGATCTTCATGAATCAAAATTTATATGTTCTTGAACAATTTAATTAAACGTTTTTGTTTTTTTGGGTCAATGTAACAAAAGTATAGAATAGTTTATATCTCAACGTGTTTATTTGATTAAAAATTTTCAAAAATATTCGGAATTTCTAGCAAAATTTCTTAAACTTAACTATTTGAAACATTCCCTACGACTATATGACAATTTCAATCTATGAAAAACTCATGTGGACATCCGTTAAAAGATACTCATTTAGCTATTTGACATTTCAGTTTGAATTAATTTTGTTCGAATTTTTATTGAGAGTAATTATTTTTATTAATATTCAAAATTTAATATAATATTTTTGCTTTTAAAAAGGACTCTGGTGAAATTATTTCTGGCTCCGCCATTGGCCCCATATACTTGGGATCTTCAACCCATATATGCATGTATATATATATATATATTATTATATCATATAAAGGGCTAGCCCCCTTAGCAACAGTACATTTTTGGTCGTTCAAAATTAGTTTTCCTTTTTTTTTTTGAGCGCGCGCCCAAAACGACGTCGCTTTGAGCCCTTTTTTAATTTCCATCTAAGCTCAAAACGACGTAGTTTTGTGCTGAAACCTGGAATTCTTTTGTACTCTCTGCTCTACCATTTGTACAATGCATTTGTTTTGAAAATTCTTTATATCGTTCCAATATTCATCTCGCTCCAGGTACGTTCTCTCTTCTCTCTCTTCTTTCTCTTCTTATCCGCAAACTAGGTAATCTATTCCTCTTATTTTCTCCGTTTGATTTAGTTCAATTGATTTGTGATTTTGCCTTTAATTCTGTCACCTTTTTTCACAGTTAAGTGTTTCTTCAATACAGCAAGGTAATGACTTTTGGCTTTGGCTGGGCCGTGGGGCGAGGGTGGTGGTGTTATGGTTGGTGTCGGTGGCAAAGGCATAAATGGGTGTGGCCACTAGGGTTTGATGGGGTGGAATAAGATGGAGTTAGGGTTTTGGGGTTATAGGTTTATGCTTAATTGGATTTTTCATCTTGGCTGTTGAAGTTGAGTTGTTTTTGGACCGGTTTAAGATTCTCTCTACTTTTCTATATTAATTGTCTGAAAAAGAGGCTTCTTCAGGTTATGTTCCTTGCAGAGTCTTCTTACGGAATCATATAGATATTCTAAACTGATTTTGATTTTCATTGTATATTGAGGCTGAAAAGTACACAAATTACTAGGGCTCTTATTTAGAAAATATTGTGTGTATGTGTGAATGTTACTTTTTCTTTTTTTTTCTTCTGTCTTCTGGAGTTAATTCCAAGATATGCGATATTTGGCATAGATATCGGTTAGGTTCAACAATCTGACTAAGGGAAACCAATGGCATTAAAGTAGGTCTAGCTGTTTGAAGCTCCTCATGCGAGTACTAAAATGATAGTGCCCAGCAAGCCAATATTAATTAGCTTGTTGAAGTACTATTTTCTCATGGTTTATAATTAAAACGCCCGTTCATTCATAGTACGTGAAACTGAACAATGGCCAACTTCATCTCTCGCGAACTTATCTAAGCGATTGGATGAAATCCTAAGGTCACAATAGACTATGAGACGATTCACTTCAGTACTGAGTGCAATCATGAAACAGTCTCAAAGGTCGTGATCTTAAAACCGTTCCAAGTCATAGATTCCGAACGATACGGGGTATCGTAGGAATCGCCAAGACTTGTACAAGTATGCATGATTCACATGGAGTGAATTTGTATCGTTTCATGAGCAAGGCATTTGAGACCAGTGCATATGAGTAGGTGGTTCAATGGAGGATTGAATGCATCGAACGACCCGAACAGAGAAACCCATTGTGGAAGCGCATGACGCATATCGGTGATGGGATGTTTCTCAAGGCTTATAATAGTGTACGATTTAGTCCTCAAACTTGAGGTGCTAGGGCGAATTCGGTGCACAAATATACGTACTTAGATTTAGGTACTGGTCACGTAGCCTGGCCACAAAGTGCCTAAGTTGGGTGCGTACACGACTGTACGCGAGTGGTTAGCACTAAGAAAGGATCTATCGACTCATCCTGATAAGATGAGAGTATTTCCTGTACGTTCTTCGATAATATGTTCCTAGAAACCCATGGCCATGGTTGGTGACGAATTTGGAAAGGAATTTCCAAATTTAGCAGTCACACCGGAATTATTATCCAGAATTAGAAAGTACAGTATCGAGATAATTAGAGGTGCCGATCAATTCACACACCATAGGTCTCGATCGGGAAATCATCGTAGAAGGACCGTATGTACATGGCAATTATAAGAGGTGAGGTTCACAATAATCAATTCACCTTTGATTGGGCTTCATGGGCTTGTGGCTAGACATCGACCATGAAGTGTAGGTACTCCTAAATTAATAGGGAAATTAATTATAGGAGTGGTCAATTAAAAGTTGTTTAATTGATCGGAGCATTTAATTGCTCGTTAATTAAATCACGAAAGTCGTGGGCCTACTGCCAGTTGATGGTGAACCCAGAGGGTCACACACAATACAATTGGACGGTGACTGTCTTAAAGGAAAAGCAAGTGATTTAAAGTTGTTAAATCAAAGTAATTGAATTATGGTATTAATTCAATTGGAGAATATTAATTAGATATCTAATTGATTAATGTTTAATTAATTAATTAGTGTTATCTGATTAATTATGGAATTAATTAAAGTAGTTAATTAATTGGAAGAATAAATAATTAACTAATTTTAGTATTGGATAATTATGGGTTGATTTTGCAATTAACTAGAAATAAGGGAGTGGGCGACTTTTGTGATTAAAGGAAAAATAGTTTTATTTCTTGGAGAGCAAGTTAGAAGAGATCTATCAAATCTCACATTCCTAACTTGATAAGGAATGAAGATTTGATAAACAAGGGAAGAAGATATCTTTTTAGAGAAGGACTCTTCTCCTATAAATATATTCCTTCTCTTCTCTTCATTAAGTGAGATTAGAAAATTTTGAGAGAAAATTATTTTTGCTGAAAATTTGAGAGAAGTCGATTTTTACAAGAGAGAAAATCAGATTTTTTGCACAAGTATTATTAACTACAAAATCGCCCCAAAAGTTTTCGCCCCAACCCCAAGTCGCCAGAACCAAACTCGGCCGAACCCTGAGCTGACCGAACCCAACCTGGTCGAGCCCTGTTCCGATCACACAAGTCCTGTGATCTGTTTCTTCCATCTGTATCTCCTAATCTCGTTCAAGATCTTAAGTCCAGATCTGAAATCCTTTGCTGACAAACCTGCGAGATCCAGTTCTAAGCCTAAGACTTGTAGGCGTCACTACAATCCGATTGGTGTGGACTAACTTTGGAGGTGAGACACATGGATCACTCAAGCTGTGGATCGAACCAAACACATGGAGGAAACCACCACAAATCCGTGGTGAGGTAAATTGCAATTAACCCCCTATGTTTAATTAAGTGTTTGATTCATGCTTTTCGTATAATAACTGTGGAGAAAGATTTATGGGACATATAGGGACCTCGAAAAATTTTAAATTCCGCACTTTGTTGTATTGACAATCGAGCCCCTAGATAGAATATCCCAACAGTGGTATCAGAGCCAACTCCATACGTTTTTATACGAAAAGGCCTGAACATAATGTGTTTTCACTGTATATGCTTGATTGTATGTATGAGAACGCGTGATAATTATGTTCTGTTGATTGATTCTTGCTTGTTATGACGGGATCTATGATTGGGTAAAATTGTCTTTTAAGATCTGTGGCGAATTTATAGTTTTTCGAAAAATCAGGACTCTTTGTGCAAATAATCGCATATCTCAAAATTAGGGCTGAAAAATTAATTTTCTGTTTCTGGAAAATTTTTGAAAAATCTGGGCTGTTTCTGAAAATTAGATCGCACGGGTTTTAGGACCATTTTGCAATTCCGAAAATTCAAGGACTATTTTGTAATTTCTAAAAGTTCAGGGGTCAGTTTGCAAATTCGAAAAATTTTCTGGATTTCAAAATTTTATTTTCTGGTCCTTCTGTCCGAAAACTGTTTTGGGGGTATTTTGTAACTTTTCAAAAGTTTTGGGGTCAAAAGTGCAATTTCCGAAAGTATAGGGGCCAAACTGCAATTTTCAAAAGTTGAAAAATCAGAATCTTAATTTGAGGCAGAAAATTTGTTTTAATTTATCCGAGAATTTATTTGTCATAATTAGTAGTGACTAAAAAGCAAGAATCATAGGAAGTTATTTTAAAAGGTAGTTTTAAAATTAAGAAAGAAATGCGTAAAAGTTGTTTGCATGTTTCTTGCTCTACGTGAACTGTTTACGTGGTTTTCGATCGCGCCGAGCCTTGACCTTAGGTTAGATGTGATTGGTTTAATTTATTGTTTGGTTTTTATTGGGCCTGTGAGCCTGTTATTATTTTTGGGCCACTTTGAGCCTTTGTAATAGAATAGGGCTTTACTGCTTTCCTAGTTTAGGATGGAGGCCCGTTTACAAGCAAGGTGGGAGCCCAAGAAGAATTGAAGGCCATGTATGCATGGTACATTGTGTAATAGCATAGGCCCATTTACAAACCCTTTAGATTGACCAATTGGGCCAACATCATTGGCTCGATGATGGCCTGCATAGGAGGCTCCCGATCGAAAACATATTGTGGTAGTATGCATGCTAGGCTTGTATGGCTTTTATTTATTAGTCGATTTATGATTGCTTGTGTGTTTGCGCGCTAGAATCTAGATCGTAAATAAAAGATAAAGCATAATTGAAGCGGTGAGATCTCAAGGAGAGTTTCCTTAAACTTTCAAAACCGAAAATTCCCCTCTCGAATAAATATTAAGTCACATTGGGTTAAATATAAAATGAGGTTTTATAAAATCCAAGCCTTCCATTAATAGGGACTAGTGCATGTTGTTTACTTATCGATAGAGGTGATCCAGAGTCTGGCACCCGAGTCGAAGAAAGGGGCAATGCACGAAATTCCTTGATTCTAGTTTTAATAAACTTGACAAGGGTAGGGACTGGTCGGGACGTGAAGATCGACCGATAACTAGTTACGGAGAATTCATGACCGGGCCCGTTGCTTATCATGATTAATGAGTTAGACTTAACGCGTAGTAACATTTATGATGTAGCAGTGCTAGATAAATGCGAAAAACGAGGCAAAATAGCTTGAAGGTTGTGTGGTAGACACAATTGGCAATAAGTATGCCTACCTAGGGAATTAATTGTATGGCCACGAGTCGTGGGTGCAACTAATTGCTGCTGGGACGTCAAGACCTACTAGGAAATAGATTTTTCCCGAAACTAGAAGGAGTTATTGTTTCGATAAAATAGTGGGAGAACTTTTTCGATAAAAGGTCCAAATTTCGTTAATTATAAGTATTAATATTAAACCTGTCTGCTTATAGTTGTCTGTTTTATTGTTAGCCATTTACCATCCACTATTCCGTTCAAACGAGTATTAATGAATGTTAGACGCGAAAATACTTTGGGGGCTATGATGTGCTATTATCTTCAAAGAAAGACCATGACTAAGTTTAATAACGTCAAGGAATATTGTTGTTACTTAACCAAGATGTTCAAACGACTCAAAAGGCTTAGAGCCAATTTGATGCTCGAAGATGAGATAGAAATTACCACACATGGTCTTTCTGACATCTTCACATTTCATGCAACACTGTGATATTCTGCTTGATGGAATTGAAACAAAGCAATTGCATGAGTTGTTAGACAAATATGAACAAGCTCATCTGAAGGGTCTTGGACTATACGAAGATAATTGCCCACTGTGTAAGCACAAAAGGAAAATAGGAAAGCTTACTGAAAAGGAATTCCTGGATAGACTTAACTACGGTATGATTTTTTAAATTATACATTTGTTAAATCTTTTTGATGTAAGACATCTGATAAAACTTTCATTTCTGTAAAAGAGTTTACAGCGGATGAAACTATTCCCTCTCCATCCGCAAGGAGGAAATTCCTTGAAAGGAAAATGCAAGAAGCGCAGAGAGAGTTGAGGGAAATCGAATTCAGGGACTGGGTCAAGGAAGAACTGGACCTAGACATTCCTTTTTAGAAGAAGTTTTTTCCATATTAGCATAAGTTTCTAGTTTTAGTTTATTTTGAGTATTATTTCGAATTTCGTACAAAACCTTATTGCTTTACCATTGAGAATGGAATTTATTTAATTAGAGCGATTTAACTTTGTACAAATGTTGATGTTTTGAAACATAGAAATAAACAATGATAAACAAATCAAAACTTCGAAGACTATATGCTGAATCGAAAAACCTGGATAATCGTTCACTGAAATGTTTATTTTGGACATTCTTCCTAAAAGAAAGATTCGAAAGGAAAGTTTTTGTCTACTGTTCTTGAAATAAGGAACTTAGATAAAATTCCGAACTTTTAAATCTTGTCTTAAAGGAATAATAACCGAAATAAAGGATTGCTAGGCATTCCAAACATTTCAAATCAATTAGAACTAAAAACACTAGTTCAAAGGAAGTATAATTCTGAAACTATTGAAGTAATTCAATAGACGTTTTGGAAATGAAGTAATTAGATGCATTATGTCAAAAGCAATTGATCTAATCAAACTTGTTGAAACATAAGCAACTAAATCCTCGATTATCTAAAAGAGAATAGAATTCTAACAAAGCAAATCAAAGACGAAGATCGAGCTTTGATAAAACTTAGTTCGACTCTCGACTGTGATCTTGCCAAATTCCTATATTCACATTAAGGGATAACCTCCCCTGACTCTTCAGAAGTACTTGGTCTAGTATTTCGAAGTAAGTTCTTACACCGCCATGTCATTTAAGACATAGCAACACACCCTTATATGAGAAATTAGATGGTAGATCTGATTCATATAAAGTTTGTGGGGTATCCGACGAAATCCATTGGATACCTGTTCTACGACAAAGAGAAACGAAAGTATCTCATAAGAAGCTTGTTCCTCTGTTGACGAAACTCTTGTCAAAGGAAATAAGTAATGTCATAGAACTTGATGAAGTCCAAGAACTGGACCCATCCCCACAAACAGTGGGAGTAAACCCCGAAACCTACTGAACCGATCCATACAAAAATTAGTAATCTAATCAAATTCGTAAGGAACTCAAAATTCCATTTTACGAAATTGAGAAACTGGATTCTAATCCAAGATTACAAAAGAACTAAGGGATATGGCATGAAGCCATGAGATTCAAAGTGGAAACTTTGACTCAACTAATGGCGATAGGTCACTCCTCAAAAGTCCTTCTAGGACCAATGAAAGTACCTTCTCCGTTTGCTACATCAAAATCCATTTCGAAACTATTAGCCATAGAAAGGTGGTTTTCACTACCGAAGAATGACTGTTGGATATGAATCCTGCATCTCACAATTGAAAATTGATGAGAAGATCTCTATTCAAATCCAAAGGTCAATCTGTGACTTTTTCCCAAACTTGGAACATGCAACTTGATAAGTCAATCAAGAAATGTTGAAGTTGTCAAAAGGCATATGGATTCCAATTGTGCAAAAGGATCAGTGGGAGCATAGTTAAATTCGCAACGCAACGAGATGTTGATCTACACATCAAGTGCGATATAAGAATATCAGAGAAGCACAGACGAAAGCGTGTTATTCACACAATTTTCCATGATAAGATTTGGGAATTACATCTCACGTACTGGCAATACGTATTTATGGAGATAAAAGCAAAGTAGATGTTGCAATTCACCAAATCGAAGTACAAAGACTGTATATTGATTAAATTCAATATGGAAGAATCCAAGAAATGATTAGTTCCAAAGAGACAAAAATTTCTCTTACTTATTTAATGAGCCCTAAATTTAATAAGTAAAGAAGTAAATTTCTCAAGAAGCCTTATGCTTTAGCATTTGGATTGCATGTAGCATGCAAAGTCTTGTACTAGACGTGACACATCAAAAGCTCTGATCATTCAAGAGCCACTGATAGTCGAACACCAGTAAAGGACACTGGACTACCATTAAAGCAATCCTCGATGATAATTAAAGGATATAATGCTGGTCTGTGGTAGTAATGGAAAATTGAAAAACTCGAAGGATTTAAAGATTCGAGATTTCTAGTCTGAAGTGGATGATTTATCCTGTTTCGATGGAGCGAAGGTAAATTGGAAGAAATTCCAATAGTATACCATTGCCGACTCAATCAGAATAATAGCACCATTATGATGCTGCACAAGAGAAAGTGTTTAGATGAGAAACATTCGTCCAATGATTGGATGAATTACCTAGCATGGCAAAAGCCTGTCATAATCTTAACCGATTTAAACAAGGCAATTGCTCAATGAAAGGGAAACGAGATCTCACCGATGATCTGAACACAATAACATATGATTGAACAAGTCATAGATAACTGAGACGCGTAAAAGTACTACGTTATCTCAACAAAGACAAACTTAGCAGATCCACTAATTAAGCTCTTTCACAAATGGGTTCGAGGGACATCTTGGTATAGATGGGTCTTAGAAATGTTGTGATTGTCTTTAGGGCAAGTGGGAGATTGAAAGGATAGTGCCCAACAAGCCAATATTAATTAGCTTGTTGAAGTACTATTTTCTCATGGTTTATAATTAAAACGCCCGTTCATTCATAGTACGTGAAACTGAACAATGGCCAACTTCATCTCTCGCGAACTTATCTAAGCGATTGGATGAAATCCTAAGGTCACAATAGACTATGGGACGATTCACTTCAGTACTGAGTGCAATCATGAAACAGTCTCAAAGGTCGTGATCTTAAAACCGTTCCAAGTCATAGATTCCGAACGAGACGGGGTATCGTAGGAATCGCCAAGACTTGTACAAGTATGCATGATTCACATGGAGTGAATTTGTAGCGTTTCATGAGCAAGGCATTTGAGGCCAGTGCATATGAGTAGGTGGTTCAATGGAGGATTGAAAGCATCGAACGACCCGAACAGAGAAACCCATTGTGGAAGCGCATGACGCATATCGGTGATGGGATGTTTCTCAAGGCTTATAATAGTGTACGATTTAGTCCTCAGACTTGAGGTACTAGGGCGAATTCGGTGCACAAGTATACGTACTTAGATTTAGGTACTGGTCACGTAGCCTGGCCACAAAGTGCCTAAGTTGGGTGCGTACACGACTGTACGCAAGTGGTTAGCACTAAGAAAGGATCTATCGACTCATCCTGATAAGATGAGAGTATTTCCTGTACGTTCTTCGATAATATGTTCCTAGAAACCCATGGCCATGGTTGGTGACGAATTTGGAAAGGAATTTCCAAATTTAGCAGTCACACCGGAATTATTATCCAGAATTAGAAAGTACAGTATCGAGATAATTAGAGGTGCCGATCAATTCACACACCATAGGTCTCGATCGGGAAATCATCGTAGAAGGACCGTATGTACATGGCAATTATAAGAGGTGAGGTTCACAATAATCAATTCACCTTTGATTGGGCTTCATGGGCTTGTGGCTAGACATCGACCATGAAGTGTAGGTACTCCTAAATTAATAGGGAAATTAATTCTAGGAGTGGTCAATTAAAAGTTGTTTAATTGACCGGAGCATTTAATTGCTCGTTAATTAAATCACGAAAGTCGTGGGCCTACTGCCAGTTGATGGTGAACCCAGAGGGTCACACACAATACAATTGGACGGTGACTGTCTTAAAGGAAAATCAAGTGATTTAAAGTTGTTAAATCAAAGTAATTGAATTATGGTATTAATTCAATTGGAGAATATTAATTAGATATCTAATTGATTAATGTTTAATTAATTAATTAGTGTTATCTGATTAATTATGGAATTAATTAAAGTAGTTAATTAATTGGAAGAATAAATAATTAACCAAATTTAGTATTGGATAATTATGGGTTGATTATGCAATTAACTAGAAATAAGGGAGTGGACGATTTTTGTGATTAAAGGAAAAAGAGTTTTATTTCTTGGAGAACAAGTTAGAAGAGATCTATCAAATCTCACATTCCTAACTTGATAAGGAATGAAGATTTGATAAACAAGGGAAGGAGATATCTTTTTAGAGAAGGACTCTTCTCCTATAAATATATTCCTTCTCTTCTCTTCATTAAGTGAGATTAGAAAATTTTGAGAGAAAATTATTTTTGCTGAAAATTTGAGAGAAGTCGATTTTTACAAGAGAGAAAATCAGATTTTTTGCACAAGTATTATTAACTACAAAATCGCCCCAAAAGTTTTCGCCCCAACCCCAAGTCGCCAGAACCAAACTCGGCCGAACCCTGAGCTGACCGAACCCAACCTGGTCGAGCCCTGTTCCGATCACACAAGTCCTGTGATCTGTTACTTCCATCTGTATCTCCTAATCTCGTTCAAGATCTTAAGTCCAGATCTGAAATCCTTTGCTGACAAACCTGCGAGATCCAGTTCTAAGCCTAAGACTTGTAGGCGTCACTACAATCCGATTGGTGTGGACTAACTTTGGAGGTGAGACACATGGATCACTCAAGCTGTGGATCGAACCAAACACATGGAGGAAACCACCACAAATCCGTGGTGAGGTAAATTGCGATTAACCCCCTATGTTTAATTAAGTGTTTGATTCATGCTTTTCGTATAATAACTGTGGAGAAAGATTTATGGGACATATAGGGACCTCAAAAAATTTTAAATTCCGCACTTTGTTGTATTGACAATCGAGCCCCTAGATAGAATATCCCAACAAGTACAACCCTATCATCGTCTTATTCTCCCCAAAACCTAAAGCCTTCGCCTTTTGCAAACATATATATGGCGCATAATTTTTGTGGTTTTGTTGAATTTTCATCTTCATGCAGGTTTGAAAGCTACTACTAATATACCTTATTTTATTAGCATCAAATTGTTTTCTCAAAAGGATTTTGTGATGCAATAGTTGAGAACTCTCCTAAGAATCTAAAAGATCTTAAGGTATATTATCGGCTTAAGCCATTATGTTTCAATTCTCAGTTACTTAAAAATAAAATTCACAAGTGCCCTTTTATTTTAGCAGGAAGAATTTGGAGTTGGTACATCAAAGATGTAGATGTTGGTGTAACTTGTAATCATGCAGTTCTTTGGCGAACTAATTCAGACTGGAAGGAACCGAGCCAGATTTTAACATTATATATAGGCTCTAGAGCTTGTATCTTGTCATTTTAAGGTAATTTTTGTTTGTAAATTGGATGTTGTGTAGGATTTTAGGATTTTACTCATATGCTCTATGATTGTTGCTTCTATGCCTTGTTTATGTTAATGCATGATCTTATCTTATATCATTTTTAGTGCCATCAGATATTAGGTTATACTATAAAGTCCAAAAGGAATATTATAACAAATTAAAGACAACCACTCTCAGATTACACTATTAGAATCTATAAGTAGTAGTTACACTTGGACATTGTATTTTATTATCCCAACATATCACTATTCAATTTGTTGTAACAACGACCTCATCTCCTCAAATATGAGAAAGCTTTCAATAATGTAACTTTTAAGGATTGATAGCAGAAATATTACATGGTAAAAGTTTGCACTTAGCTTAATGTGCTATGTTGCTCTTAACTCATGGCCCCCTCTTGAGAGGCATAAGTTGCTATTTTTCTTGGATATATGCAAACTTTTAGATCCGGACTTTAAATAAAAAAGGAAAAATCGTAGTTGAAAAGTTATTGTAGTGAATCGAATCTTTTTTCTTTTTCATGATATTAATGTGGATCTAAATGTGCTTACACATGTGTGAAGCTTGATGGAATTTTATTTCTGCAAAATGTTCTATGTTATGTCTTGAGGTAATAGGAAGAAACCTATCTTGTAAGATCTTCAGCAATCTTGATATAATTAGTATGTTACCGGGACAAATTAGTATAAGCTTCTAGAAATTGTTCATGTAAGGCACATGTTTGCAGATGGTGAAACTTGGTTCAGTCTTATGGGGCAAAAGCTGATGTAGCAGATGTAGTTCAGACCTCTCCTGATGCAGAATCTTTGTACCATCTTCCTCAGGAAGAAAGTAATAATTATCCAAAACATGGAAGTGATGGTCTACAAGAGTCAGGTATTGTAAAATATTTTCTCTTTTAGCCAGCCTAGCTTTTGACTGAGTTTTAACAATTGCTACTAGAGTTTACTTAAGTATAATCTGAAAAACCATAAAAGTAAGGTCCTTTGCGAAAAAGGATTTCACATCCTTAGTCAGTCAACTCCCACTAAGACCTCTATGAGATTTTGGAGTTGGATTGAAGAAATTGAGTAGTATTTACTTCCCTCACTTGCACGAGTCTTTTTTTCGTGTTGTCTGTTTATTTATATATAAAAATGTTAATTGCTGATTTAATTTACTTTCATTAATGCGACAATGGTAATTTTTTTTGTTTATTAGTTTTATGAAGTTTCAAGCTATAGATTTCAAAACTTGGTAAAATAAGATGGTAAGGATGACATGTACTACTACAGGTGGGAGAAACTTGGTTCAGCTCTTTTTAACAAAAGATGGAGATATATGAGAACAATACGAATCAGACTTCTCCCGATGCACAATCTGCTTATGATTCTCAAGATGAAAGTAATGGAATTTCCAGTGAAGATGAAAGTCAAAGACCACAGGAGTTAGGTATCATTCAGTTTATCCTATTTCCATCACCTTTTCACTTACCGACTTCAAGCAGACCTTATGCTTATTATGTTTGAGATATACATGCATTGAAGCTTCCTTTAATACATTCAAAGAAGTAGGATTATAGTGATAAAATGGAATATGTCTTCTGTCCTACTTGCGTATCCATGAAAGGACTATCCTACTTTCGTATCCATGTAAGGACTGAAAATATGTGTTTGCTTTTAGAAATAAAATTGTACAGTTGCAGGAAGTATTTCTTCATTAGCAATCCATAGAACTTTACTTTTTATAGTAGCATTTTTTAGTCCTTACATTTTCATTGTATTTCTTGAATATAGCTTACTAGCAATATGCTGTTTATTAATTTTGTTGGATCATGCACCTTTTTCATTAGCAGAAATTCATTGATATACTCCATTTGTCCAGCTTCAATTGTTACTTGTAATCTTGTTGAATGTCAAAATGAAGACCCTTTTCTTTTGAAATAGACATTTTTACTAAAATACTTTACTTAAAATTCATGTTATGGAATTCAATTTTTTTTAAGAGAAAACATAAGTCGCACTGATAAATGGCTTTGCTACTATCACAATTAAAAACTCAAAACAACACCTTCACATCCCTTTGCCATTGTGTTCTGCTCAGATAATAGAGTTATTATGGTGTTAGATTTATTTTCCCTGGAGTTTTATGAAGTTTAAGATTTATATAAAACTTCACAATTTACATCAAATGCGTTACTTCTGATCCATTTTTCAGGTGTAAAACTCATCTGGTCAATTTATATGTGCATGTTGCTGCAGTTCCACGTGGTTGTGACTAGGGCTTTGGTGGCAAAGTGCTTAATGCAGTGCAGTTGATGCCTGGAGAATGGTGTTTTGCCAGTCATCTACTGCTTTTGTAGATACATTAAAATATGTGACAATGATAATAAATAAACCATGGTTGATAAACATGTAGTTTAGATATATGTTTATTTGTGACTGAAAACGAGATGGCTTATCCAAAATATGTTCAGATTCCATCGCGGAAGACAACGGACTGGAAAAAGGATTCTCTCATGAGCTCAAATCCAAAGATATAAAAAGAAGCAAATCTAATTTCGCTTCCTCTCCTTTGTTCAAAGTATATCCATAATTGTCAATATGAACTTCATCTTGCTCTCACTATGTGAATTTGTGGCTGAAATTATCCTCCAGAGACTCTAAAATGTAACTAATGATTTGATTTTGTAATCTTCTATGTCGTGTGTATATATATATATATATATTTAGAGTTTTGCTTGCAAGTGCATCGATATGATTCTATTTATGTGTATCAAAGCATATAAGTTCCCCTTTTTTTTGTTACCGCTCTTTTATTTTTGAAAGGTTGTATCATATAGTATTTACTTTATACATTTCAACCACACAAATAATTACAAATCACTTTATTTATACGACTACTATATTACACAAGTACGCAGGACAAAGGCACCGCGCATAGCGCGGTGCGTAAAACCTAGTATATATATATATATATATATATGTACATACATACTAGGGCAGTTGCACAACACAGTGCGTGGTGCTGATGCCCCGTATGGATGTTTTTGTGACATATGTCTCTTTATTAATATGCTGAAAAATGAAGTACATACCGGAAATATTATTATACATCTTATTATATTAAGATCTTACTATATTAAGACGAGAAAGCTATAGGAGTAAGCTGATGAAAATAAATTCAAATAAGATGCCAATACTGGATGGCTTCTCCTAAGATTTTTGAAGCATTGTAGCATAATTGTAATCGAGCACAAGAATATTATATTCCATTAACATTTTACAATGTTAGGACTCAGATGGTTTCTAAATAAAAAAAATGCACTTTCATCAGAACCTTGAAAACCAAAGTATGGCACATGCCTACATATTTAACTGTATTAAAGACGCTGAAAAACCACTTCATGTTAGATCTATTTGGAGTAAAGTTCCAAATCCATATCTACGCGTAGACAATGGTTAGTTTGATGCAATAGTAGTTAAGAGTGAGATATTTGGCACCGACAAACAGCTTGGAGGGACTGGTAAGTGCTGGAGTATGTATCCATTTTGAGAAATATAACTTTTTGAATGAAGCTTGTTCTTGGTATCTAAAGGAATTTTTATGAATATTACCTCACCTGATAGTGGCAGAGAAATGGCAATGAAAACAATTAGCTTAGTGCCACGTTGCTGGTTCAGGTATTAAGTACATTAAAAAGTGAGAAATCATATTGTACAAGTTTTGTACTGAACAATTACATCAAATGAAACCAGCCAAACTATACTATGAATATAAAGTATTTTCTTTCACTGTCAATTTTTAAAATTGCCAGACAAAAGATAAGTAGATAACAAATGTTCCTAATCTTATTACAATTGATGCTGCTGCCACTTATATATGTTTAAACACAACAAAATAAAATATCTAACATTGGAACCAGAAAAATCCCTAACTTGAACGCTATACCATATTAGCCCACTTCAAAACCTCAAGTTTCTTACCTGCCGCAAATATGAAGTTTTAGTACAACTTTTTCTAATAGGGTAAACATGTGTAAAGTTAGGAACCACCTTAACAAAGTAGTAAAACTTACACAAACCGAAATTCCAATGCAAAAATAAACCCAATTGAAAAGTTTCAATCCACAAATATCTAAAATAATTAATATTGAAGCCGTAGAAGAGAAAATTTCAACGTCATTGATTTGACGATGCAAACCTCCTTATTGTGATCAAAGGAGGAAAGCAAGTTAATTCATTCGACCATTGACATCATTATTCTCTTTAATGCTATCAAAATCAGATACCTCGTATTCAGTAATAGCTTTGATTAATGATGGAAGTACTTCAGAGAAAACTTCATTTGCAGATTGATGTTGTTTGTCATCCTCCATAATAAATTAAAGGCGTCTATAGATGAATAAATACTTAAATGTTGTTTAAACATATAAATAATAACACGAAACTGAATATTTCATAATAACATCCATAAAACAAAGTATGGCTTGACTTATCCAGAATCTATTTATCCTATTGTTGGGATACCTCGATTGTCAGAACAACAAACATGCGGAATTTTAAAATTTTTCGAGGCACCCATCAGCTCCATAAATCTGTCTCCATATTATTTACATGAAAATGTTGAATAAAAAACATAAACAATACTGAAAGGGGGGGGGGGGTTTCGATTTTTACCTCACCACAGGCAAGGTGGTGGCAACCTCCGTTTTGTTTCTGATTCACAACAAGTGATCCAAGTGTCTCACCTCCAGAGTTGATCCACACCAGATGGATTGTAGTGACGCCTTCAGATCTTAGGCTACGAACTGGATCTTGAAGGTTTGTCAGTAAAAGGATGTCTAGATCTACTTGCAGAGCAAGATCTAGCACAAGGGAACAAGAGAGGGGCGGCGGCGGCGCATGGCAGCTCACGGCCAAGGGGGCGGCGGCGGCGGCTAGGGTTTGCGCGCAGGACTCGGGGCGCCGGCTAGGGTTAGGGCGGCTAGGGTTTCTCGTGCAAGTGGTGTCCTCTTTAAAGTTCATGTTGAACTCTATTTATAAGCCTCCCTCAAGACCTAGCTTTGCAAGACTTCTTTATGGACTTTTAATTAAAGGTCCATGTCTTGCAAGTCTCTTTTAATTAACTACTTTAATTAATCTAGTCCATATTAATTAATAAATTAATATCTCTCTTAATTAATTAATTAACACTTTAATAAATTATTTAATTAATTAGATCAACTAATTAATTAGTCTCCCACTTGAATTAACACTTTAATTCTTTAATTGATTTAATTACCTTTAAATCAATTGTTTCCTTTTATAACTGTCACCGTCCAACTGTATTGTGTGTGACCCTCTAGGATCACCATCAATTGACAGGAGGTCCACGAATTCCTCGTGATTTAATTTATGAGCAATTAAATGCTCCGATCAATTAAACCCTTTTAATTGACCACTCCTAGAAACAATCTCCCTTATCAACTCAGGAGTACCCACACTTCATGGTCGATGTCTAGCCACAAGCCCATGAAGTCCAAATTCAGGTGAATTGATATTTGTGAACCTCATCTCTTATAAATGCCATGTACATACGGTCCTTCTATCGACTAATTTTTCCGATCAAGACTTAGGGTGTGTGAATTGATCGGCACCCCTAAATTAGTCTCGATAACTATACTTTCTAATTCGGGATAATATTCCAGTGTGACTGCTAAATTTGGAAACCCTTTTCCAACTCTGTCACCGACTGCGGCCCCAGATTCCTCGAATATATTATCTAAGAATCGTATAGGAAATTCTCTCATCCATTACGACGAGTCGGTAGATTCCATATTGGTACTAACCAACCCCGTACATAACTATATGCACCCAACCTAGGCATGTTATGATTAGGCCATGTGATCTATACCTAGATCTAAGTACGCACACTCATGCACCGAATTCGCCCTAGCACCTCAAGTCAAAGGACTAAATCGTACACTATTTAAACATTGCATCACCGATATGCGTCATGCGCTTCCACAATGGGTTTCTCTGTTCGGGTCGTTCGATGCGTTCGATCCTCTATCGAACCACCTACTCATATGCACTGGCCTCAAATGCCTTGCTCATGAAACACTACAAATTCACTCCATGTGAATCATGCATACTTGTACAAGTCTTGGCGGTTCCTACGATACCCTGTCTCGTTTCGGAATCTATGACTTGGAACATATTTTAAGATTACGACCTTAGAGACTGTTTCATGATTGTACTCAATACCGAAGTGAATCGTTCCATAGTCAAATGTAATCTAAGGATTTCATCCAATCGCTTAAATGTATTTGCGAGAGATGAAGTTGGCCATTGTTTATTCTATACAGATATAAATAAACGTGCGTATTAATTATAGAATCAAAGATTGTTATTTACAGAATAGACCTATTACAAGCTAAATGAATTGGATTGTTGGGCACTATCCTATCAATCTCCCACTTGCCCTAAAGCCATTCACAGATGTTTCTAAGACCCATCTTTTCTAGATGTCCCTCGAACGCCTTTTGTGTGAGTGGCTTAGTTAGTGGGTCAGCTATGTTGTCTTCTGAGTTGACATGTTCCATGTGTATGTCTCCTCTACCAATGATCTCCCTGATCACGTGGTATTTCCTCAATAGGTGATTGGATTGATGGTGTGATCTCGGCTCCCTCGCTTGAGCTATCGCCCCGTTGTTGTCACAGAAGACCACTACAGGTTAGGCAATGCTAGGAACAACATCCAATTCTTGGAAGAAGTTTCTCATCCATACATTTTCCTTTGCTGCATCTGATGCTGCGATATATTCTGCTTCAGTAGTTGAGTCGGCAGTGGTAGACTGTTTACGGCTTTTCCAACTAACCTCTGCACCATTGAGGCGGAATATGTATCCATAACCATCCACGTCAGACTGGAAACTCGAATTAGTGAATCCTTCAAGTTTCAGTTCCCCACTACCACCTTAGACCAAAAACATATCCTTAGTCCTTCGCAGGTACTTTAGGATTTCTTTTACGGCAGTCGAGTGCTCTTCGCCTGGATTTGACTGATAGTGGCTCGTTACACTTAGAGCGTGTGCTATGTCTGGTCGAGTACACAACATTGCATACATTATGCTCCCTATAGAAGAGGTATAAGGTATGAGAGACATTCTCGTCTTTTCTTCGTCAGTTGTAGGGCACATTGACTTAGAAAGATGCCATGTCTCATTGGAAGCAATCCTCTCTTGGATTCTTTCATTTTGAATCCCTTCAAAATTGTGTTGATGTACTGAGATTGGGAGAGACCTATAATCTTCTTCGATCTATCCCTATAGATACGTATCCCCAATACGTAAGATGCGTCTCCCAAATCTTTCATGGAGAACTGCGCGGATAACCACGCTTTAGTCTGCGTTAACATCTTGATATCGTCTTCGATTAACAAAATATCGTCGACGTATAAAACTATGAATTGTACCGAACTCCCACTATTCTTCTTGTACACACAAGGTTCATATACATTTTTTATAAAGCCAAAAGCTTTGACTGTCTCATCAAATCGTATGTTCCAGGTTCGGGACGCCTGTTTGAGGCCATAAATTGACCTTTGAAGTTTACACAGTTTGTGCTCACTTCCTTTGGACGCAAACCCTATCGGGTTGTTGCATAAAGATCTCCTTGTCAATGTCTCCATTGAGATATGCAGTCTTTACGTCCATTTTCCATATTTCGTAGTCATGCCATGCGGCTATGGCAAGGAGTATCCGAATGGATTTCGATATTGCTACGGGAGAGAAGGTTTCCTCATAGTCTATACCAGGCCTTTGAGAATACCCTTTCACCACTAAGCGTGCTTTATGAGTTAATACCTCTCCATTCATTCTAAGCTTACTCTTGAAGATCCATTTGCATCCTACAGGGATAGTTCCCTCAGGTGGATCGACCAAGGTCCAAACCTTGTTGGAATGCATGGAATCCATTTCGGGTTGCATGGCTCCGAGCCACGCACCTGAATCTATGTCTGACATAGCTTCTTCATAGGTCCTTGGATCACTGTCCAACTTCTCGTTTTCGTGAATGAAACCGAATCTCTCTGGTTCCTTACGAATTTGATCGGACCTTCAAAGAGTAGGTGTACTAGTAGGTTCAGCGAATTCAGGTTCAGCTTCCATTGTTTGTGGGAATGGGTCCGATTCTTGGACTTCATCAAGTTCTACGAATGTCCCATTTCTGTTGGTGAGGAAATCCTCCTCCAAGAAGTGGGCGTTCCTAGACACGAACGTATTACGTTCTTTAGGATCGTAGAACAGGTATCCAATGGATTCCTTTGGATACCCCACAAATTTGCACAAACTAGATCTACTATCTAGCTTATCTCCTTTCTTGTTTTTCACATAGGCAGGAAATCCCCATACTCGTAGGTACGAATACACGGGTGCTTTACCATACCATACTTCGTGCGGTGTCGTTGGCACTGACTTTGAAGGTACTATGTTTAGTATCTTCGAAGCAGTTAATAGGGCCAAGCCCCAAAACGAAAAGGGAAGGTCAGCAAAGCTCATCATGGAATGAACCATGTCTAACAAAGTTCGGTTCATCCTCTCAGACACTTCATTGAGTTGGGGTGTCCTAGGGGGAGTTCGCTGCGCGAGAATTCCATTCTCTTTCAGATAATCGAGGAATTCTTGGCTTAAGTACTCACCACCTCTGTCAGATCGAAGTGCTTTAATATTATGCCCAAGTTGGTTCTCTACTTCCATTCGAAACTCTTCGAATTTCTCAAAAGTCTCGGATTTGTGTTTCATAAGAGACACATATCCATAACAACTAAAGTCGTCAGTGAATGTTACGAAGTACGAGAATCCTCCTCTCGCACTGACACTCGGTCCACAAACGTCAGTATGGATTAAATTCAATGTCTGTTTGGTTCGCTCGGGATTCCCGGTGAAGGGTGATTTGGTCATCTTTCCTTTGAGACAAGATTCACAAGTCGGGAGTTCATCTAAGTTCTGTATTTCAAGAGCCTTAGAGGAAACCAAATTTTGAATCCTACTCTTGGAAATATGTCCAAGTCTAGCGTGCCAAAGTTGTGGATTTTGATTATCATACTTTCTTTTTCTAGATTGAATGTGCATGACGTTGGAATTTGTTGGTTCAAGGGAATATAGACCATCCATCAAAGTACCACGAGCATAAATTAAACCTCCTTTAATTATGCAAAGAGATCCATTCTCAATGTAAAAATTAAAACCATCATTGTCTAATAAAGGAATAGAAATAATGTTCTTAATAATTGTCGGTACGTACAAACAGTCTATTAAAATCAAAGTAAAATTCCCTAAAACTAATTCCACGTCTTCTATAGCCTCAGCGGCGATCCTAGCTCAGTTTCCAAAGCGTAGGATTCTATACCCGGGCTTCAGGTTTCTTACTGCTCCCATCACCTGCAAATCATTGCAGATATGAGAACCTGCTGCGGTGTCTAACACCCACAATGCACAGTTAATTGAAATATTAACTTCAACCAAGAAAATACCTTTAGCTACCATTTTCAGGTAGTCTGGGCAGTTCCTTTTACAGTGCCCTGCTTTCTTGCAGTGGAAGCATTCGTCTTCTGGGCTTTTGCGCTTCTTTTCGACCACCTTGGTGATTGCTTTGGAAGAGAACACTTTCTTCTTCTTCTTACCTCTCTTGGGCTTTGCAGCCTTCGATTGGTGTGCAATCATCACCGGTTTCTCTTTCTGGAGAGTTGATTCTGCCGTGACCAACAGATTGTTCAGTTCGTGAAGAGCGAGGTTTCTATCCTCCATGTTGAAGTTCAACACGAACTGATCAAAGGAACGAGGCAGCGTATGGAGAAGGAGGTCAGTGATAAGATCAGCGTGCAATTCCACGTCCAATAGCCTCAGTTTTTCAACCAGGTTGATAAAACGCAGACAGTGATCCTTGACACTGCTTCCCTCAGCCATCTTGAGACTAAACAACTCCTTAGTGGCCGCGAACCTTTCGGTACGAGACCTCTCTCCAAACATCTGCTGGAGGTGGAGAAGTATATCTCTAGCAAGCGATATTTCAGCATGCTGTTTCTGCAGTTCATTCGACATCGAGGCTAGCATGAGGCAGCGAACCAGAAGATCATCATCAACCCTTTTGGCATGGGCGGTTCGTTGTTCCTCAGTAGCTCGTGCTGCGGGTGCAGCAGGCATAGGTGTGTCGAGCACATAGCTACGTCGCTCGGAGTTGAGGACTATTCTAAGATTTCTTAGCCAGTTGACAAAGTTTGAGCCATTCAGTTTATTGGCGTCGAGGATGACAGATAATGGATTCTTAGACATTGTACTTAAATATCTACAAATGG
The DNA here is from genome assembly GCA_003313485.2 of Penstemon barbatus. Classification (NCBI taxonomy): domain Eukaryota; kingdom Viridiplantae; phylum Streptophyta; class Magnoliopsida; order Lamiales; family Plantaginaceae; genus Penstemon; species Penstemon barbatus. Next base: position 37,093,213 of record CM064883.1, read on the forward strand.
AAAGAAGACAACATTTAGCTAACTGATCTATGCTTAATACTTATAATTAACGAATTTTGGTCTTGTTTTCGAAAAAGTTCTCCCACTATTTTGTCGAAACAATCACCCCTTTGATTGCTCGGGAAATCTAATTCCTAGTAGGTCTTGACATCCCAGCAGCCATTAATTGTACCCACGACTCGTGACCATACAAATAATTCTCCAGGTAGGTATACTTTTACCAATTGTGACACAACACAACCTTCAAGCTATTTTACCTCGGTTTTCACTTTTATCTAGCACTGCTACATCATAAATGTTACTTATCGTTATGTATAACCCATCAATCCTGATGAGTAACAGGCCCGGTCGTGAATTCTCCGTAACTAGTTATCGGACGATCTTTACATCCCGACCAGTCCTCACCCTTGTCGAGTTTATTTAAAAACATGAGTCAAGGAATTTCGCGTATTGTCCCTTTCTTCAACTCGGGTGCCAGACTCTGGATCACCTCTAGCAATAAGTAGACAACATACACTAGTTCCTATTGATGGAAGGCTTGGATCTTTAAAACTTCGTTTTAAATGTACCCAATATTACTTAATATTAAATTCGAGAGGGGAATTTCGGGTTTGAAAGTTATACTGACTGTCCTCGAGATCTCACCGTGTAAATTATGCTTTATATTTTATTTACGATCTAGATTCTAGCGCGTATCTCATACAAGCTAAATATAAATCGAAAAATAAATAAAAGCCATACAAGCCTAGCATGCATACTACCACAATATGTTTTCGATTGGGAGCCTCCTATGTGGGCCATCATCGATCCATAATGTTGGCCCAATTGGTCAATCTAAAGGGTTCTCAAACGGGCCTATTCTATTACATAAGCTACCATGCATACATGGCCTTCATATCTTTTTGGCCTCCCACCTTGTTTGCAACGGGCCTTCATCCTAGACTAGTAAAGCAGTAAAGCCCTATTCTATTATAAAGGCTCAAAGTGGCCCAAAAATTATAACAGGCTCGCAGGCCCAATAAAAAACCATACAATAAATTAAACCAATCACATCTAACCTAAGGTCAAGGCTCAGCGCGATCGAAAACCACGTAAGCAGTTCACGTAGAGCAAGAAACATGCAAACAACTTTTACGTATTTCTTTCTTAAGTTTAAAACAACCTTTTAAAACTAACTTCCTATGATTCTTACTTTTTAGTCACTACTAATTATGACAAAATGAATTTTCGGGTAAACAAAAATAAATTTTCTGCTTGAAATCAGATTCTGATTTTCAACTTTTGAAAATTACAGTTCGGCCCCTCAACTTTCAAAAATTGCACTTCTGACCCCAAAGTTTTGAAAAAGTTACAAAACTCCCCCAAAACCAAGTCTGCCAGCAGACCAGAAAATAAAATTTTGAATCCAGAAAATATTTGATTTTTCAAACAGACCCCTGAACTTTCGTAAATTACAAAACAGCCCTTTAACTTTCAGAAATTGCAAAATGACCCAAAAATTACGAGCGACCAGAATTTGCAAAACAGTCCAGATTTATCAAAAAATTCCAGAATTAGAAAAATAAAATTTCCAGCCCATTAGCCCCATAAATCTGTCTCCATATTATTTATACGAAAAGGTTGAATAAAAAACATAAACAGTACTAAAAGGGGGGGGGGGTTTCGATTTTTACCACACCACAGGCAAGGTGGTGGCAACCTTCGGCTTTGTTTCTGATTCACAACAAGTGATCCAAGTGTCTCACCTCCAGAGTTGATCCACACCAGATGGATTGTAGTGAGGCTGAGCTTAATAGGAGCAAGAGACTTGGTGGCAACAACCAGAATGAAATATTATTTAATCGTGGAAATGCCATGTCAGGCGCACCTATCAGAATCGGAACAGACCAATTACCAGATCCACCTATCATCGCCGGCATAACAATAAAAAAGATCATTAAAAAGGCGTGAGCCGTTATTAAAACATTATAAAGTTGATGATTCCCACCAAGAATTTGATCGCCGGGTCGTGCTAATTCCATACGAATCAGTACTGAAAAGCATGTGCTTCTTCTCTCGTTGATCTATTTGATTCTCTTCTTCTGGGAGAAAGATTAGTCTTTGTCGTAAGGTTTAGCTCGGTTCTTAGATCTTAGGCTACGAACTGGATCTTGAAGGTTTGTCAGTAAAAGGATGTCTAGATCTACTTACAGAGCAAGATCTAGCACAAGGGAACAAGAGAGAGGCGGCGGCGGCGCAGAGCAGGGCAGCTCACGGCCAAGGGAGCGACTAGGGTTTCTTGTGCAAGTGGTGTCCTCTTTTGAGTTCATGTTGAACTCTATTTATAAGCCTCCCTCAAGACCTAGCTTTGCGAGACTTCTTTATGGGCTTTTAATTAACTACTTTAATTAATCCAGCCCATATTAATTAATAAATTAATATCTCTCTTAATTAATTAAATAACACTTTAATTAATTATTTAATTAATTAGATCAACTAATTAATTAGTCTCCCACTTGAATTAACACTTTAATTCTTTAATTGATTTAATTACCTTTAAATCAATTGTTTCCTTTTATAACTGTCACCGTCCAACTGTATTGTGTGTGACCCTCCAGGTTCACCATCAATTGACAGCAGGCCCACGAATTCCTCGTGATTTAATTTATGAGCAATTAAATGCTCCGATCAATTAAACACTTTTAATTGACCACTCCTAGAATCAATCTCCCTTATCAACTCAGGAGTACCCACAGTTCATGGTCGATGTCTAGCCACAAGCCATGAAGCCCAACTTCAGGTGATTTGATATTTGTGAACCTCACCTCTTGTAAATGCCATGTACATACGGTCCTTCTATCGACTAATTTTCCCGATCAAGACTTAGGGAGTGTGAATTGGTCGGCACCTCTAAATTTATCTCGATAACTATACTTTCTAATTCGGGATAATATTCCAGTGTGACTGCTAAATTTGGAAACCCCTTTCCAAATCCGTCACCGACTGCGGCCGCAGATTCCTCGGATATATTATCTAATAATCGTATAGGAAATTCCCTCATCCATTACGATGAGTCGGTAGATTCCATATTGGTACTAACCACCCCCGTACATAACTATACGCACCCAACCTAGGCATGTTATGATCAGGCTACGTGATCTATACCTAGATCTAAGTACGCACACTCATGCACCGAATTCGCCCTAGCACCTCAAGTCAAAGGACTAAATCGTACACTATTATAAGTGTTGAGAAACATCCCATCACCTATATGCGTCATGCGCTTCCACAGTGGGTTTCTCTGTTCGGGTCGTTCGATGCGTTCGATCCTCTATTGAACCACCTACTCATATGCACTGGCCTCAAACACCTTGCTCATGAAACGCTACAAATGCACTCCATGTTAATCATGCATACTTGTACAAGTCTTGGCGATTCCTACGATACGCTGTCTCGTTTCAGAATCTATGACTTAGAACGTGTTTTAAGATTGCGACCTTAGAGACTGTTTCATGATTGCACTCAATACCGAAGTGAATCGTCCCATAGTTAAATGTAATCTAAGGATTTCATCCAACCGCTTAAATGTATTCGCGAGAGATGAAGTTGGCCATTGTTTATTCTATACAGATATAAATAAACGTGCGTATTAATTATAGAATCAAAGATTGTTATTTACAGAATAGACCTATTACAAGCTATGAATTGGCTTGGTGGGCACTATCCTATCACCTATATTTTAACTTGGGGTCACAAAGGGAGCGCCTCAAATTCGAGAAGCATCCATCAGAAACTAAGAGAAGCAAATGCTTTCATCTTCGCCAGTTTTGGTTTAATAGGTTTATTTAGTATGCCTTTATTAGTTTGATTTTCTTCAAGTAGAGATGTAACAGTACCTTGCTTCAACCATATACTATTGAACAATGGAAAAATAAAAAAGAGCTTCAAGGGGATTGACTCCAATAATACGATTGGAAGATGCACATAAACTCAAAGATTCTAGTTTCATTTTGGATATGTTGATAAAGCAAAGAAACAGTAGGTGATAAAGTATCAGTTTAAATAGACAAAATTGCAGTCTCACAGGATGACACTCAACAAATTTAGTACCGCACTTTCAAATATAGCACTTATGATCCCAACTTTTTAATTTCTTGTCTGCATATTTCGTTCCCCGTCATCCAACCTGGGACTAAAAGCGAAAAAAAGAGATTGTCATGCGGGACTTAAAATGCAAAAATATGATGCAAACTGCAGAAATTGACAACATGTTCAAAATAACATTCATATAGTTTACACGAACCGTGAGCGGGACTAAAAGTCTTAAGAGTGTCCTATCTCATGAGACTTAATACTACAATTATTGATATCCAATATTATGAATTTGTTTATGAAAATCTCACAAAACCTAGAAGAGTAAGAAGAAGCAAGGAAAATTAAAGAATGTACAGTACGTCATAGTAGAGCATACTACATAATTAAGTTTTTGGTACCAAAATATATTAAACATAATATTGACACCCCTGCAACCTACACAAAATTAAGGGGGAAACAGGAAAAAGATAACATGTTAAAGATAAAAACATAATTGCCACAATTATTCTTTTACATCCATTACTACATTATTTTTATAGACCCTTAACAACAACTTCCCCAGTCAGAGTAGGCAATTTGATTGTTCCTCCCAGCATTGCCTATAGAACAAAATAGATGTGAATTAACTTTTATCCAAATAAAGCATATTCCCTTGGACTATGTTTAGGTTCTTGGGTTGAAGTGAATATAATGAGTAAAACACTATAGAAAGTATTTTTATCTTGCAACAATTAGTAGAACAATGAACTATTAATTTGTTCATTTCCATGTTCACAAAGCATCGATAATTCTACAAAATCACAAAGCCCGTTCTTTTAACTTTTAAGACCTTATACTTTCTTGGGATTTAATGGGTATGATTGTCAAAACAACGTTACGGAATTTAAAATTTTTTCATACCATAAATCCTAGGATACATTTATTAGCACATACAAAAAGGTTGAATACAAATTTAGCAATTAAAATTACTAAATTAAACAAAGGGGTAAATCCGAAATTTACCTCACCATAGGCAAGGTGGTGGTTTCTCCGGTCTTCTCTTTGGATCACTAGAGCACCTCAAATGTTGTGCTTCTAGAGATTAGTCCACACCAGATGGATTTGTAACTCCTTCGATCCTCATACTCAGAACTAGGATGGAAGGATGTCAAAATCAAGAATTGGATCAAGATCCAATTCTTGATGTAGTAGAAGAAGGGAGGGAGAGAGGGGTGGCGGCCGATCTAGCTCGCGGCGGCGGTGTGGCTAGGGTGATGACGGCGCGCGGCTAGGGTTGGGGTGGGTAGGAGAGTGACTAGGGTTTTAGATGTTTTGCTTTTGCTTGTTTTTCACTTAGGGTTTTAAGTCTCCAAGACTTTCCTATTTATAGCAAACACTAAAAGGCTCTCTCCTTGTGCAAGACTAATTAATGGGCCATTAATTAAATTGGCCCATGTCTTGCACTTATTTAATTAACACTTTAATTAAACAACCCATTTAATCTAATTAAGTATTTAACGCTTTAATCAACTCTTCAATTAAACAATTTAATTAATTAGACTATCTAATTAATTTTCTCTCTCTTAGAATTAACCCTTTAATTCTTATATTTTGATTTAATTCTTTAAATCAATTCTTTCTTCAATTGACTGTCACAGTCCAATTGTATTGTGTGTGACCCTCTAGGTTCACCATCAATTGGCCGTAGGCTCACGTTTTTCGTGATTTAATTAATGAGCAATTAATATTTAATTAATTGCTCCGATCAATAAACTTCCTTTATTGACCACTCCAGAATTAATCTCCCATTATTTCAGGAGTACCCACACCTCATGGTCGATGTCTAGCCACAAGCCCATAAGGCCCAACTTCAAGTGAATTGACATTAGTGAACCTTACCTCTTATAAGTACCATGTACATAAGGTCCCTTTAACGACTAATTTCCCGATCGAGACCTAGGGTGTGTGTAATGGTCGGCACCTCTAATTATCTTGATTCAGTACTTTCTAATTCTGGATAATACTTCCAGTGTGACTACTAAATTTGGAAACCCCTTTCCAAATCCGTCACCGACCATGGCCATGGGTTTCTCGGAATGTATTATCTAAGAATGTACAGGAAATTCTCTCATCCATTACGATGAGTCGGTAGATCCTATTTTGATGCGAACCATCCGCGCATACGACTATGCGTACCCAACATAGGCGCACAATGGTCAGGCTACGTGACCGGCTCCTAAATCAAAACACGTACACCCGCATACCGAATTCGCCCTAGCACCTCAAGTCTAATTTCTAAATCATACACTGTTATAAGTCCTGAGAAACATCCCATCACCGATATGCTTTACGCACTTCCACAATGGGTTTCTCTGTTCGGGTCGTTCGATGCGTTCAATCCCCTATCGAACCACCTAGTCATATGAACTGACATCAAATGTCTTGTTTATGAAACTTTACAAATTCACTCCATGTGAATCATGCATAATCCTACAAGTCTTGACGATTCCTTCGATACCCCGTCTCGACAGGAATCTATGACTTGGAACATTTTTGAGATCATGACCTTAGAGACTGTTTCATGATTGCAGTCAGTACTGAAGTGAATCGTCCCATAGTCATGAGTGATCTCAGGGTTTCAACCAGTCGCTTAAATGTGTTCGCGAAAGATGAAGTTTGCCATTAGTTTATCTTATATGCAAAATAAATAAACTATGCGTATTAATTAATAAATCAAAGATTCGTTCTAACATAGAACAGTCCTATTACAAGCTATTGTGTTGGCTTGCTGGGCACTATCCTATCAATACTTCGAGATATGGAAATATGCAAACGAAGAATGACAAACACTTCATAATTCCAATTTAGCAGTGATTTGGACACCTTATATGATATAACCCCAAACTTTTCAGCACGTGCAACAAGACGAGACTTTGTAGAATTGAAGTCTTCACATTCCAAAGCATAAGTTCTTGTGACATAGCTCATGAACAAATCACAACCATCTATTAAAGAGATTGAGGTAGTATCCCATGACTGCAAAAAAAAAACAATGAAAATAACACTTGATCAACATTGCAGAAAATAAAGAATATAATCTCCTAAGCCGACTTTGTGATAATTGGTTGTACACTCTTGACTTAAATTAGCTAATTTTCATTGGTGCACGTTTTCTCAAATATCATACACTCAGATCATCTACAACCAATAGAGGTTTCAAAGTTAATTCCAAAGCAAAAAAACTTCTAACTATTATTAAACTTCTGTATGCATTATATTCCAATCAAACTCATACAAAAAGTATAAGAAGTTATATTCTAATCAATGACTCATAAAAAAAGTAAAAGTAAACTCAACAAATAAAATAACTGTCAAAGGCAAATAACAAAAGAAGATGACAAAATAAACGAATCATAACCCCATCTGGCCAAACAAAAACTTGCACCTACAGTAAAAGGAAAATAAATAAACTACTAAGAAAATAAATTATAAGATTACTGCTGCACAACAAAAATAACCAAAATGCACCAGAAACAACAGTAACAAAATGGCGATGTAATTACCTTACATGTTTGAATCCATTACTATCAGAACCTGAAGCTGAAGGAAGACCAAGCTAGAATGAGACTGAAGAGTATAGTAAGAAAGACAATTTAGAAACATGAATTGTAAAAATAAAATTTGAATTACATTGCATCAAACTGTACATCAGGGTAGACTTTCGGTAGCCGGCCTTTTCTATTGAATTAAGAACTAAGGTTTTCTTTTCTTTTCACATATGGCATATACGGTCTTGCAGCTTAGGCACGACGTGAGTTTGTGGAATGTAAAAATGCATGCTGCCTCTCACGTATTAGTAACACCAATCGTTCTACACCAAATCTAGAACATTAATACACAAAATCAATAAATCAAAGAGGATAACATACTCACGTAAGCTTCATCTCAGGACTTAATCAATATATAATATATAAGCTTCGATTGTTGTCAATCAAACAAAAATTATACTTCAGTAAAGTCTCTCTTAGTAGCATAAACTCCGACAATTAGAGCATCAAAGAATAGTATAGATTAATCACAAAATGTTGAAATTAAAGAATAAACTAAATAACTTTAACTAAATAAATTTCTCTTCGATTTTTGCCTTGACCCAATTACAAAAAAAAGCACAATCCTTCTCCAAGATCAATGTTTTAACCCAAAAATAAACAACTAAACCATGCAATTTCGTATTAACATCACTCAAAACAATCTCAAGTAAAAAGAAGAAAATTTAAGAAGTACTTTTGGGTGCAGTGAAGGGCAGACATGAACTCTTTTAACCATACCAGACATTAACCCCTCCTCCTCCAGGTCGAGGTACCAACTAAAAGTGAGACGAACATCAAGAAAATCAATGAACATATTGGTAAGGTAAACTCTAAATCCCTGTTCCTCACTACCTCGTCCATCAAAAAGCTTCCTCCATCTACTCGCTGATCATTCAGAGACCGACGCGCTGCACCGGAAAACCAATATATAAAATTAGTTAAAGAATCAGAAAGTTTTACATACGAATAAAAATAAACAAAATAAGAACTGAATTTCAAACTCTTTAATGTGTGAAATTTCAAATTACCTTCATTGTATGAAAGTTTAATCACACACTAAATACTTCATCTCATTCACCCATCTTGATTGCCTAATAGGTAACATTAAAATGCCACATCTGTATTCAAGCAAATTCAACGACAGAAAATAGCTATGAAAACAAAATCTAAAATTAAATATCACAAAGTACCCAGTTCGCTTCTTTTCTCGAGCTGCAAAAGTAAACAAAAAATAAAAAGTTAATCCAATAAAAGTATATTATAGAAAAAATAAAAACCCACTACGAGTAAGAGCATGACAAATAATGTTCATAAAATCTCAAATATACAAAAAATTGAAACAGAGAAAAAATTACCTCTTCACCAAATATGAACACCTGCATAAACATAAAAAAATAGGCTTTAATTGAAAAATATAGTTTAGTTGCAGTACTCATACCTCAAATTCTTAATCACTAATTTGAACAAAATAAACCATATCAACATAAAAGAATGGAAATCATTTACAGAAACCAAATGGATATTAATTAGAACTAAAATCAAAGTCGAAGAACAAAAAAAAAGTAACTACCTTATTGCAAAAGAACTGTTGGATAAGGATGAAGATGGAAGCACTGAAGACAATTTGTAAACGGAGGTTTTGATGCATTCCAAAACTTCAAAATCTGCTAAGTATGGATTAACTTAGCTGATATCCCTTTGAAGAATTTTGACTAAGTATAGAAGATATCAGAAGAGTCAAAATTTAAGGTCCAAGACTATTGATCTGCTGAAGGAAGAATATCAGACTGATGAAGATCAGCCGACTCAAATCAGATTTGTTCAAGTTTGAGATCAGCTTAGTTCACCATCAGACGTGCACTTTCGTCAGCCAAGTGGAATTAATCATAAAGTCTTCCCAACGGTGATAAATGCCCCTGGAAGTAATAAATGTTGAAGTACAAGGTTATTAAAGACAAATGATTGAAGAAACGCTTCGCATCAGCTGGGTGCATTTAATGCTGCCTGCAGAAAAATACTGTTGACAGTACGGACAGACTGTAAAGAGTCGTTCGCGGAAATTAAGGACCAGTACTCGAGGAATTTGAATCTTGTCTCTCTTCAACGGACATTTTTCAAACCTCAAGTATAAATAGCTGAAAGAGACGAGAAGAAAACAACAACACAATCTCTGAGAAATTTTCGAAGCAGAATTCTTTAAGTCTCAAGAACAGCTCACTCATCAGCTTAGTCATTTGTTGACGAAAAACAGAGTTGAAGAACAAAGCTAAACACATCTTCTGAGTGAATTTGTAAAACTGAGTGTTGTGAGAAGTATATATCCATCTTTGTGAGTGATATTACTTCGGAGAGTAGGAGTTTCTAAGTGATTTTCTATTGCGCACTTGTGGCCTTTTCATTTGTTGATTGGCACAAGCAGAGTATACTGTAAACTTCGTGATTATAGTATAACCCAAGATCTAAGTGACTTGGAAGAGTGGACTAAAGGATTTAAATCCATATAACCACTATGAAAATTCTGTGTGTTTTTACTTGCATTTTTACTTGCATATTTTCAGTAGCTTAAAAATACTTTGAGTTAACTGTTTGAAAAGTTTTCTAAGAAAAGGAGTTTTGTAAAACTCGGGAACAAACTTTGAAACTGCTGAGTTTACTTGTGAAAAACACTTTATAAATCCACTGCAAGTACTCTAAGTATTAAAACTGATTTAGACAAGATCAGCTAAGTGATTTTCAGTTTAGTGGTCTACGAAGCTGTTCAAAGATTTGTTCGCGATCAGCCAAGTAATTTACTATTGATAACAGCTTAGTCTGTTTGAGTTAGAACTAAAAAGTTTTAAAGTTAAAAATTGAAAAAGTTTAGAGGTCTATTCACCCCTCCTCAAGACCTCATCTGACCACTTGGGACCAACAAGTGGTATCAGAGCAGGTGGTTCATTAGAATCAGCTGCCTGATCAACGAGCTGGATCCAAGTGTTTTCAAAGGTTTTCAAAACTTTTCAAAAGAGCATCTTTTTGAAAAATAAAAACTTTTTGAATAATGGATTGTATCAGCCATGTTCCCCACATTGCTGGTATGTCTTTTGAAGACTGGAAAATCAGGATGGAGATTTTCCTGGCTGCTTACAATGATAACATGTGCACATGTATCATCAAGACTATCATAGTTGATGAAGCTGAACTAGTGGTGGAAAAAGATCTGACAGAAATGACAGCCGAAGAAATAAAGCTGTTCAATCTGGATAAAGTTGGCCGTTTCATCATGACCAAGGCCCTGGATAATGATCGGTTTGACAAAGTCAAACATTGCAAAACTGCAAAGGAAATGTGGGATAAGGTTCGTGACATGAGCGAAGGAAACGACGCCATCAAAGAGCATCAGCTGAGTGTTGCTCTGGAAAAGCTGGACAACTTCAAGATGAAGTCTGCGGAAACCATTGACCAGATGGAACAAGGTTTACAAGGACGCTGAATGAAGTGTTGAAGCTTGGAAAAACCTTCACTGACAAGGAGATAACCGTCAGAGTTCTGAAGGCTCTACCTCCGAAATTCAACATGAAGGTGACAGCCATGGAAGAGTCAAGAGATCTGGGAAAGATTTCACTCACGGAGCTGTTCTCAGTACTCAAGGCGTACGAGTATAAACTGCCAAGAATGGGTGTTGAAGAAACCTCTACTTCAAGTCCCACAGCTGCACTTGTTGCTGTTGAAAATCCCAGAAGACCAGCGCACAAAAACAAAGATGTGGACTCATCTGATGAAGCCACACTACTCAACAAAAAGGAGTACACTGCTGGTGACGTAGTATTGCTGATGAACAACTTCAAGAAGTTCTACAGACGGAAAATGAAGAACAAATATAACAATGCTTCTACTTCTAACCCTACTTCTTCTTCTCAGGATAAGGATTCTTATAAATCCAAAATGATGTGCTATAATTGTAGGAAACTGGGTCATTTCATCAGAGACTGCCCATATCCTAAAGCTGAGAAGTATACAGAAGAAGAAAAGAGAATCAGAAAGGAAAGAAAGCATCAGAAAGGCAAGGTGCTGGTGGCAGAAGCGAAAAGCTAGCTGCTGTCTACTCATCTGATTCAGATTCAGACACTTCTGATGAAGAGTCCTCTGATGAAGAGAGTCCTGCTCTTCTCTTCCTGATGGCTAAGGAATCTGATGACTCCGAGGATGATGAGGTAACTCCTCTTGATAATGAATTATTTAATTCATTTGAACAAATGATGCTCAACAATACAAGCATTGCTGATGCATTTAAAAAGCTTAAGGAAGAGATGATATTGCTGAAAGAGCAAAACAGTTCACTGAAACTTAAAGCTGAAAAGCCAAAAGAATCAGCTGAATATAAACTACTTGAGCAAGAGAATGAATCTCTGAAAGCTGAATGTGAAGTTTTAAAAGGTAAAATCATTGAGCTTGAGAAAGTCATTGAGTCTCATGAGAAGTCATCTGTTGCATCCACTCATATGTCTAGTAAACAGAAGACACCTTTAGATCAGGATAAGTTAGTAAGGTTATCCTGTATGTTCAGACTACTAAACCTGCTTCACATGAGAAAGTATTAAAGGAGACAAAAGCTCCTAAGGCTAAAAAGAGCAAAGAGCCTAGTGTAGGTCAACAGACTGGTAAGTCCAAACAGAAGAGTCCTAGGAAGTCTTCTGATAAGGTCAAAACCAATCAGACTAGTGATAAGACTAAGTCGTCTGTTAATGAGCAAGCATCTAGTAAACCAAAGAAGCATAAAAATAAGAAAAATCAAAATGCTTGATATGGAAATGAGTTATATTATGTGCAACCTGCTGCATATCCTCTTATGTATCATGCACCTCAATTTCCTACTTATTATGCACCATATCCTGCTCATCCAATGCATGCATACCCTCCTTATCATGCATCTTATTCTACTTATGAGCATTATCCTTATCATGCTGATTATCATCAACATAGACAATCTGATAAACATGATGAAGATGAAACTGTTCATGCTCCTGCCAAACAACAGAAGCCTAAGAAGCCTAAAACTTCATCATCTTGGGTTATCAAATGTGGAACTAATCCTTCAGGACCCTCTCAATAAGGGTACCTAAAACAATTTTATTTTGTTTTGTAGGTTAGGATTAGGAGTAGGAGTAAAGTAGAGAATATTTGGTACTTGGACAGTGGATGTTCAAGACACATGTGTGGAAACATACATGAACTGACTGATGTTGTTGCTGTGGATGGTCCTAAAGTTACTTTTGGGGACAGCAAGGAAGGCAAGATTGTAGCAAGTGGAAAGCTGATCAAAGGTAACATTGAGATATCTGACGTCTCTATGTTAAAGGCCTCAAATACGATTTGCTGAGCATAAGTCAATTTTGTGACAAAGGATATTCAGTCATCTTCTCAACAGATAAGTGCTATGTTGAACAGATTTGTACAAAGAAGGTAATTTTATCTGGAAGACGACAAGGGAATGTCTACACAGTGGACTGGAATTCTGCTGACAAGAATTCTAGCATTTGTTTGGTGGCATCAACACCAAGTGAAGTCAGTTGGCTGTGGCACAAAAGAATGAATCATGTGAATTTCAAGACCATCAACAAACTTATCAAGAACAATCTGGTAGAAGGAATTCCAAAGACAGTCATGAGCAAAGATAAGTTTTGTGACGCATGTCAAAAGGGTAAACAGATCAAGTCTTCATTCAAAAGAAAGAAGCATCAATCTTCTGGAAGAATATTGGAGCTGCTACACATGGACTTATTTGGACCCATTGATCCAGTCAGCAATGGTGGAAAGAAATACTGCCTAGCTGTTGTGGATGACTATTCAAGATATACTTGGGTGATTTTCATGAAGAAGAAAAGTGAAACCAAGGAACATCTTACAAATTTGATAGAAAGGATTCAAAATGAGAAAAGTATGAAAATACTAAAGATCAGATCAGATAGAGGGACTAAATTTACAAGCTCTACTGTTGAAGAGTATTGTAATGACAGAGGAATCAGTCATGAGTACTCTGCTGCCAGAACCCCTCAACAGAATGGAGTTGCTGAAAGGAGAAACATAACTCTTAAAGAAGCTACCAGGACAATGATAGCTGAAGCTAAGCTGCCTCAAAGATTTTGGGCAGAAGCAACAAATACAGCATGCTTTACCCAAAACAGATGCATGATCAGCAAGCACCAAAACAAGACTCCATATGAAGTTTGGAACAACAGGAAGCCAAACATTCATTATTATAAGATATTTGGTTGTAAATGCTTTGTTTTAAATAATGGGAAAAATCACCTTACTGCATTTGCAGAAAAGGCTGATGAAGCTGTTTTTGTAGGATACTCTACTGTTAGTAAAGCTTATAGAGTTTTTAACAAAAGAAATTTACTTATAGAGGAATCCATTCATGTAGTATTTGATGAACCAAGTCAATCTTCAGAAAAGAATCAAAGTACCAATCAAGATCTGTCCACTGATTTACAGAAGTTGAATGTTGGAAAGAATGAAGAATATGTTCCCATCATACTACCTGATCTCAACTCAGCTGATAACTCAAGTGCTGTTCAAAATCACAGTGCTGATTGTCTAACAGACGAGTTGCAAACAGTTCACAGACCAAAGACTGTTCAACAGACTACTACTGGATCTCCAACAGTAGTGTTGCAAGATCAAGACAAAGGACACCATTATGATTTGCAGCCTGATCTTAGATGGCTCAAGAATCACCCAACAGAGCTGGTGATTGGTGATCCTTTGGATAAAGTGAAGACAAGGAGAGCTGCTGCAAGTGAAGCAATGTTTATCAGCTTCCTATCTCAAATTGAGCCCAAACGGATTGAAGAAGCTCTTAGTGATTCAAACTGGATTGAAGCTATGCAAGAAGAGTTAAATCAATTTGAAAGGAATGAAGTCTGGTACTTAGTTCCTAGACCAAGTCATCAAAGAGTCATTGGCACTAAATGGGTATTCAGAAATAAAATGAATGAAGATGGTGTTGTCACCAGAAACAAAGCAAGATTAGTGGCCAAGGGTTACTGCCAAGAAGAAGGCATTGACTTTGATGAAACGTTTGCACCAGTAGCAAGATTAAAGGCAATCAGACTCTTTCTTGCTTATGCTGCACACAAAAATTTCACAGTCTATCAGATGATTGTGAAATCAGCTTTTCTCAATGGAGAATTGCAAGAAGAAGTTTATGTTGAACAACCACCTGGATTTGAAGCCTATCAAGAAGAAGATAAGGTGTATCGTCTGAAGAAAGCCCTATATGGACTGAAACAAGCTCCTAGAGCATGATATGATACCCTATCTGATTTCCTCTTAATTAAAGGATTTCGCAAAGGTAAGGTAGACAAGACCCTGTTCACTATTGAGTGGGAAGAACATATTTTGCTTGTGCAAATTTATGTGGACAATATTATTTTTGGTTCAACTAACCAACAGATGTGTGATAAGTTCTCAAAGCTGATGCATAACAACTTTGAAATGAGCATGACGGGAGAACTTAACTATTTTCTTGGTTTGCAAGTAAGACAGTTGCCTGATGGAATATTCATCAGCCAAGCAAAATACACAAAGGATCTGTTCAAGAAATTTGGTATGGAAACTAGCTCTACTGCTAATATTCCTATGTTTACTAGTCTTCGTTTGGACAAGGATGAAGATGGCAAATCAGTAGATATAACCAAATATAGAGGCATTATTGGGTCACTGTCGTATCTAACAGCTAGCAGACCTGATATCATGTACTCTGTTGGGGTTTGTGCGAGATTTCAATCAAATCCTAAGGAATCTCACCTCTTAGCCGCCAAAAGGATACTCAAGTATCTTAAAGGTACTGAAGATTTGGGATTATGATATCCTAGGGAATCTGGATTTGAACTCATTGGATATTCAGATTCTGACCTTGCTGGCTGCAAGATTGATAGAAAGAGCACAACAGGTGCCTGTCAGTTCTTAGGTAGTCGTCTGATCTCATGGATGAGTAAGAAACAGACTTCAGTGTCCATATCTACTGCTGAAGCTGAGTATATAGCTGCTGGAGCTTGCCGTGCACAAATATTATGGTTGAAGCATCAACTTGAAGATTACAACATAAAAATCAGTGGAATCCCTATCTACTGTGACAATACAAGTGCAATCAGCCTTACTCAGAATACTACAAGTCATTCAAGGACTAAGCATATTGAGATCAAACATCATTTTATTAGAGATCATGTGGAGAAAGGAAATGTCATGATAGAATATGTGTTTACTGAAAATCAGATTGCTGACATCTTCACTAAACCTCTAAGTGAGACAAGGTTTTCAACTCTAAGAGCTGAACTGGGTTTATTAAAATTGGATGCATAAGCTGAGGGGGAACTCAACAGAAGACTGAAGTTTAACAGCTTACTCACCTTATTTATCATCAAGGATTAACTCTCAACAGACTAGTTAACTTATGAATTCTTAAAGTCAGGGGGAACGTGTAAGACTAGCGGTACTTCTGATTAAAAGATGAAATTTGTTGATGACAGTTAGTTGAAGTTATGTTTTCAACAGAAGATTAAAGTCTTAAAGATTGAAGATTTATTATCTAGCTGGATTAACAAACAGCCGAGGAAGGTTATCAGCTATTGGCTTTCACTCATAACAACTTTGTCATCAGGACAGTAGTCCATCAGATAAGTATTTATTCTACTCATGTGATCGCTTATGTAAAAGCTTACAGTTTAAAACGCTTTATTTCAAAACACGCTTTTACAAGTGATAGAAGGGCGGTACTTTTCCCGCTCCTCATTTAATGCGATTTGAATTCGAAAGGTCGTAACTGACGCCGCATGATCAGCGTTGACAAGAAACGGATCTAACGGTTAGCTGGTATCACGAAAACCAAGATACCCTAACTCTATAAATCCAGTTCTGATCAGCCGTGTAGTTATTTACGCACCCAAAACTTTCAAAGATCACTTAAGAGAAATTACTTGCAATTTTCTGCGAAATTCTTCTTGTCTCTCTCACTTTCAACAGATTCAATGGCCGCTGAAGGTATGTTCCTTGTCTACGACTCATACTACCAATCTGGGACTGATTTAATGAAGGAACTTCTGGAAAAATTCAAGACGGCTTCGTTGGTTAATTTCATGGAGTACAATGAAGGTGTGATCTGGACAGACCAAGTAATGGAGTATTACGAGACTGCTACTGTCGAGCACAGCAAACTGGAGATCAAGGCCACAGTTGGAGGTAAAACCATTGTAATTACCCCCACTGTTCTTCATGAAACTTTTGGGCTTCCCAACAGTGGACGACATGACGTCACTGTGCTGATGGAGGACAAGCACCAACAGTTCTGGGCGATCTGCACCAAAGAAGGGGAGATGTTGTCCGGCAACATAAAGAAGAAACAGTTGAAAGACGAGTATCAGCGTATGGCTGATATGGTTTCAAAACTGATCGAGAATTGTACTTTTTCTCTGGATGCTGTTACCATGAAGAGGTTCAGCATCATGGCTGCCATCTACTACGGATTGGAAGTCAACTGGTCCGTTATAGTTTGGTATATTTTGGCTGGTTTTCACGAGGCAAAGAAAGGAAAGACTCCTCAGACCAACCACATAATCACGCTCAGTTATCTGTTGTTCAAACTGGGCTGTGCTATGACAAACGGAAAGGAAATCCACAAATCAAAGGCAATGTCTAAGTACTTGCCTGTTTTAAAGAGAAAGGCTGATGAGCCTGATGAGGATGAAATTGAGGAACAAAAGGATGTTCCTGCCAAAAGGCCAAGAAGATTGGTCAAAACAGCTGAGTTAGCTGTTGAGACCCAAAAGAAGAAGGCTACTGAAAAGCCTAAGGAGAAAACTCCTAAGAAAATGAAGAAAGTGGATGATGTTGAAGCTACCAAGGTTGTTGACCTGACCACTGCTGATGACAGGAATGTGTCCCCTGCATCATCTTCAAGAACTCAAACTGCACAAGCACCTGATGAGACTGTTTCTCACAGGACAAGAAGTCAGTTAAGAGATACTGCTGCTTCAAGACCCATTCAAGGGAGAACCAAGAAGACAGTAAGGAAGCAGATGACATTCACTGAAGAGCCTACTGAGTTGGAAAACTTAGTAAGACAAAGTCCTACATCTGCTGAAAGACCTGTTGGAGCTGATGAGGCTTCTGCTGCTGATCAAACTGATGCGCAACAGATGACTCAAGCTACACCAACAGTTGAGGCTGCCAAACCTCAGGATGATCCAGATGTTATGATCATCCATCCTATTGCTGTTGCACCTATCTCATCTGCTGGTCCAGCTCCTGTCTCAGCTAACAAAGGGAAGAAAAAGATAGTGATTAAAAGGAAGAATGTTTCCAAAGCTGAGAAGAGAAAAAGGGAGGAGGATGAACAGAGAAAGAGAGACGAGCAGGAAGAACAGAAGGCAAAGGAGCTTAGCAAGATCCAAGCAGCCAAGGATGAAGAGAGAAGAAAAATGACTGAATCTGAGAGAGAAGCTGCTGAGAAGGCAGAACTTGCTATGGTACTTGAAATTAGCAAAACTAATGCCTATGGACCAGTCCATGCTGGAGGTATCAAGATTGATGGAGCTGATGAAGAGCAACCTAAAAAGCCCAAAATGCCTGCTGGGGAAGTTAAGCCCAAAGAAAAATTTGAAGTCAGAAAAGCATTTGACATTGTCTATGCTGATAAGGAGCTCTTCAAAAGGTTTGAAAAGACCTTGGCATACTATGATCAAAAGCTCATGCTAATGACACTGTTCACCCAGGAGAAGCCTGGATACATCAGATGGAGAGAAAACAGGATGAACATATCAATTGCAGAACTTCAAAGTCTGAAGGAGTTAGCTGATGAAGAACAGTGGGTTCTAAATTGGCTAAAGACAGACTCCATTCAGAAAGCCTTGGATCCTCACTATGTTAGAAATATTATGCATAAATATTCAAAGGAGTTTGCATTAGAGGAGGCCAATAAGATCAAGAACACTTTGCCTGCCAAGAGAAGAAAATCTGATAATGCTGAAGAAAGGGCAATTAACATAGCTGCTATGACCGCCTTGAAGAGATGGGCAGAAAGGTCAAGGTATCAGCAAGGCTGTTCAAGTGAATTGCCTCAGCTGCCTAGCATTCAACAAATTATTTTTGGCAAAGAAGTAAAGGACTTTTGTGAAGTGCCCAAGGGTAATAATGCCTTTGTGAATCCTTGGATAATTGTGCGACAGATTCGTCAAACAACTTGTTTCAATGATGATGGTACTATTACAAACCTGTTCTATGATGATGTCACTGATGAGCACAAGAAAGCTGATGAACCCTTAGCACTTGAGTGGAACGCTAAGGACACCAAAGCTGATCAGGAGACTAAGCTGAAAGATGTCCCTGTCAACCAGGAGACTGAAGAAAAGGAAGCTGCTACTTCTGCTTCATCAGATGATCAGCACTCATCACTGATGGAAGCCTTCGAGATGCTGATGGAGAATTCTGTGAAGGAACTGGAAGAGAAGCATAGCCAGCAGCTGAAAAAGATGAAAGAGGAGCTGAAGGAATAACTGAAAGCAGAGTTGGTAGAGTCCAACAGACTTCAGCTGGAAACTATGCAACAATCAACTGCAAAAGTCATCAAGACTGAAATTGATAGTTTCCCTATTCCTCAAGATAATTCCAAGCAATTAGTGCAAAGCCTTATTGAGATGAACACTAATGTGGAAGATGTGAAGGCTGATGTAAATCACCTTCATGCTGCCCTACAAAGAGCTGAACACAAGAATGCTGATCTAACTGCTAACTTCATCAAGATCAGTGAAGAAGAGAAGTCTATCAATGTTGGACTGTTGCAGGAACTTCACAAAGCTGGAGACATTATTCATGGAGAACTCTCAACGATGCAACTCAATATTGACTTCTTCAATGACTAAACTGACAACATCAGCACCACTCTTCATCATTTAACAGCAAGTCATGATGTAGTTAATCAGAACCTGAAGACTTTATGTGCTGCAATGAAGATTCCTACTGTTGCACTCAACCCTGCTGCTAAACCTGAAGATGTCATCAAGTCTGATGATGACAAAAAGGGGGAAGATAAAGGGGAAGAATCAACTAAGGAGACTGCTGCTGATGCTGAAGTTGAAAAGACTGAAGAAACTACTGAAAAGACCAAGACTGCTGAAAAAGTTGCAAAGGTACAAGGTGAAGAGAAGTCTGAAGAAGAGACTAAGGACAAAGCCAAATCTGATGAAGAAATGGCCGAAACCAAGGACTCTGCTGAAGATCGAACAGAGCCACTTACCAAGTACAAAAACACTGAATCAGCCAGGAAAGCAATGGAGCTACTGAAGGAGCAGCAACTCAAAGAAAAAATGGAAGCTGCCAGAGCAAATATCCTTCAGGGTGAAGAAGCTGATGAAGATGAAGAAGAAGAAGAAGATGATGAAGAAGCTGATAGTTAGAAGTTATAAATCCTTTGTAATCAGTTTACTTTATCTGTTCTTCAGACATCTCATCTGATAAACTTGTACTTGTAATATTTTCCATATATAAATGAAAGTCAAGTTTATTCCAACACATCTTTTCTATTTCAGAAAATTTTGAGGATTACATTCTTTAGTTTAGGTATTAACAGGTACTTAGCTGAAGTTTTGTCATCATCAAAAATGGGGAAATTGTTGGATAAGGATGAAGATGGAAGCACTGAAGACAATTTGTAAAGGGAGGTTTTGATGCATTCCAAAACTTCAAAATCTGCTAAGTATGGATTAACTTAGCTGATATCCCTTTGAAGAATTTTGACTAAGTATAGAAGATATCAGAAGAGTCAAAATTTAAGGTCAAAGACTATTGATCTGCTGAAGGAAGAATATCAGACTGATGAAGATCAGCCGACTCAAATCAGATTTGTTCAAGTTTGAGATCAGCTTAGTTCACCATCAGACGTTGATGAGGGGTATTTTAGGACTCTATATTGAGTAGTCAGAACGAGGTCGAAGAGGGCAGAATCCGACCTCTCGAACGTAAATCTAAGCCCAAAATGCGGCCTTTATAATTCGATCATCCAGCGAGTGCTAGGGATCGGATTGTACTATTGGGCCGATCGCGGGCCCAAGCCTTTGGGCCAAAGGAATGTAACCCTGTGGATGGAGTAGCTAGCTCACCTCTTTTCATTATAAATATCGCCTGCATTTATGATGCCAGACACGCTTTCCCAGGTGCTCAACACTCGAAGCTACCGCTCGGAAAGATTAGCTAGATCACTTTATATGTATTTCGCCTTCTAGCTTGTACGGCATCCAATAATGCTCAAGTAGGATCCTCATTACTTGTAATTTGTATCTCAACGTTCGGAATATACACATACATTGATCTTTCCGCTATCTTATAGTGTCTGCTGTATTTATTTTATTACTATCGATCATACTACGAATTTGCGTAAGATCAATTGGCGCCCACCGAGGGGCCTTATTTGAGTGTTAGATCGAAAAATGCCTACTACGAGGAGAAATACATATAACCGAGGAGAACCATCCCAAGCTGCAGGGGTTCAGAATTCAGTTAATAATGAGCCCGATAATCTATCCAGGGCGGCTCAACAACAGGAGGTTCAACCAATCCCTCCCCAGGACAATGCCCCGATCCACACGACTATTGCTGATTTGAGATCCATTATAGGTACCATGTGCAGAGAATTTCTGAATAGTGGCAGGGCTGACCAGTCTCCCGTGGATCAGCCACCTATTTATGGAAGACCAGAGGTCCCTTCTTCGAACGTCCAGAAAGAAAACAGTATGTTACGAGCAACATCGAATGCACCTGCTCCAAATTTACCTCGAGCTGCTCCTGCAAAAACTAATGTCCGCTCGGAAAACCCGGTGCGATCGGTACATGATCTGGAGGATTCGGTGGTAGGAGAAAGTCACCCTATAAATTTGACAGGAAAGAAAAAATCAACCTGCAAGAGAATTACGGAATTCGAGCTTGAAAGGATAGTGCAGGAGCGGGTTGCAAGGAAGTTGGATAGGGAAGAAGCAGTGATAGAAGTCCGCCGTGCAGCCACAGCTGTTAGGGGTACTGAAATGAACCAAAATAGAGAAATCATCCAAGGAAATATCAGAGATAGAGATATCGAAAATAGCATCATGCGATGCTCGCCATTCTGCCAAGAGATACGTGAAGCCAGAAATACAGAGACAGTACCAACAAGGTTACCGCGGTATAACGGGACTACCGACCCCGGGGAACATGTCAACAGTTTCATTAATGTGATGAACTTATATGGACATTCAGAAGATTTCTGTTGCAAAATTATGGTCACAACCTTCGAAGGAATTGCCCTTGATTGGTTCGGAAAGTTACCGCCAAATTCAATATTCTCTTTCGATGAATTTTGTGACAAATTTAAGCATCAATTTGCGAGCCAGAGAAAACCTAAGTTGCCGGCAAATCATTTGGGAACGGTCAAACAATTGAAAGGAGAGACCTTGAGGCAATGGCTATCTAGGTTTAGTATCGAGCTATTGAAAGTCGATACCCCTCAAATCGAATACTTATCTTCCCTAATGTTCGAGTTAACTAGAAGCGTTCAATTTGGGAACGCATTATGTAGGAAGCTACCAAAGTCTTTTGAACGAATAATGGAGATTGCTGAGAAATATATGATTCAGGAGGAAATGAATAGATTAAAAAATGCATATAGCCCAAAGCTCCCTCCTAACAAGAAGCAAGATCGAGCCCCTATACCAAAACCAAGCGATTATGGAGGGACGAATAGAGGATTGGTATGGCAACGACTCAACGCATATAAGCCGCAGGCACCAGTGCAAAGGCCGAACGCGTATGGTCCACCTTATGATCAAAATCGGCCTCCCCGGCCTGAAAAAATTCAATTCACAGAGTTGAATATCCCGAAAGAAGAAATTTTGACTGTATTGGAAGAAGGAAATTTAATTCCCGAAGCCCAAAGGATTACCCAAGCAAGACCAGGGGCCATGGGATATGACCAATACTGCAGATACCATAGAGCTCGGGGGCACAGTACTGAGAATTGTTATCAACTAAAAGTTGAGATCGAGAAGTTAATTGTGCAAGGAAAACTTAAGGAGTTTTCAAAGGAAGTAACTACAAAGGCCGATATAGATCCAGGAGTCCACGGAGATTTAATACTCAGCGAAATGAGGTTAGGAATCAGGGAGATGAGCAATTGAACGGGGTGATAAACGTGATCGCAGGCGGACTGGCAGGAGGAGATAGCAGGAATGCTAGAAAAAGGACGACGAGGTCAATAAAATCATCCGTTTCGACCAAAAGGGAAATATTTTCTTTGGAATTCCCATCAATGGAAAATCAAGTCATAAGTTTTAGCGATGCCGATCGACCTTCCGATGTAACCTGGGACACAAATGAGGATGATCCTGATTTTTCCATGGTGTTAACGCTAAAAATAGCTAATTACGAAGTCAAAAGAATTTTGGTCGACAATGGAAGTTCGGCAAACATTATCTCCTCAGAGGCCCTCGCTCAAATGAATCTTCAGCATCCTCATCTCGATCGAGTGGCCACTCCTCTAGTCGGGTTCGGAGGTTCAGAAATTGTCCCATTAGGAACCATTTTATTAAGCACAACTCTAGGAAAGAAACCCAAAAGTGTAACAAGGATGATAAAATTTCTGGTGGTCGAAACACCTTTCGCTTACAACGCTATACTGGGAAGACCTGCTCTAAATACATTCAAAGCAGTAGTGTCTACTTACCATCAAAAGGTGAAATTCCCAACGGACAGTGGAGTAGGGGAGGTGCGAAACGACCAATACATGGCTTGGGAATGTTATAACTCATCTTTAAGCATAAAAAAGAAAGTGGAGCCCGAAATCCCAGCAAAAAGAAAATTGGCTGATTTGGAATCAGGCCTGACCTCGAATTTACCAATTCCCAAAACTGATAAGTTGCAGGGAAAGAAAGGAAAAATGTAGACATGAGCATACAAGCGCCCGATCATAAGAAGGTGATATTGGTTCCTGGGTCCCCGGAGAAAGTTACCAGAATCGGAACGAAATTAAGTGAAGGAATGGAGTCCATGCTCCTGGAATTCTTGCAAAAGAATGTAGGCGTATTCGCCTAGAGCTCGGACGATATCGTAGGAATTGATCCGCGTGTAATAACCCACTCTTTGAACATCGACCCTAAGGCTAAGCCAGTGAGACAAAAGAAGCGTAACCACGGACGCGAAAAGGATAAAATAATTAAGGCGGAGGTTGAAAGGTTACTGGCAGCTGGTCAAATCAAAGAAATCAAGTTCACCGAGTGGCTATGTAATGTGGTTCTGGTCTCCAAGGGTGACAAAGCTGAGAATAAATGGAGGATGTGTAACGATTTTACTGACTTAAACAGGTTATGCCCAAGGGATCCTTACCCGCTACCCAGGATTGATATGTTGGTAGATTCAACGACGGGATATGTGTTTATTAGCATGATGGATGCTTTCCAGGGTTTTTACCAAATTTTATGAACGTGAAGGATCAGGACAAGACCGCATTCATTACCGAGCAAGGAGTATATTGCTTCATAGTTATGCCGTTCGGCCTTAGGAACGCGGGCGCAACCTATCAGAGGTTGGTCAATATGATGTTCAAAGAATTGATAGGAGAAATCATGGAAGTTTATGTGGACGATATGCTTGTAAAGAGCATGAAATAAGAAGACCACATCAAACATCTCGGCAGATGCTTCGAAATATTGAGAAAATATGGAATGAAATTGAACCCAGCGAAATGCACTTTCGGGGTACGTTCGGGGAAATTCCTGGGATATCTAGTCCACGAGAGAGGGATCGAAGCTAATCCAGAGAAGATCTGAGCAGTTACTAATCTTCAACCACCAAAGAAACTTTCAGATGTTCAGAGCTTGGTTGGAAAAATAATTTCATTGAATAGATTCATCTCTCGATCCGCCGACAAGAGTTTGCCATTTTTCAAGCTTTTGCGCAAGTCAAAGGATTTCAAGTGGAATGCTGAATGTGACAAGGCTTTCGAAAATCTAAAAACATACTTAATTTCACCTCCTATGCTGGCCAAGCCCATGGATGGAGAGCCTTTGTACCTCTACATAGCCGTTTCGAACGAGGCTGTTAGTTCGGTACTGCTAAAGTTAGAAGAATTCGTGCAAAAACCGGTCTATTACTTAAGCAAATTTTTGCAAGGTGCAGAGAAGAATTATATGGAGATTGAAAAATTCGCACTTGCTTTGGTAGTTGCTGCACGAAGACTGAGGCCCTATTTTCAAACTCATAAGGTTATTGTCTTGACAAACCAACCCCTGAGGCAGGTCTTATCTAAGCCAGAAGCATCCGATCGATTAATTAAATGGGCAATCGAACTGGGGCAATTCGAGATTGAGTACCTGCCACGAACAGCAGTAAAGGCACAAGTACTAGCTGACTTCCTGGTGGAATCCACTAGTCTAAAAAGCTCAGAGAATGAGGAAAGTTCTGAAATAAACATGCTGACAGATGTTGAGGACCCAACATGGTTGATGCACGTGGATGGCTCTTTGACCAGAGAAGGAGGCGGAGCAGGACTTCATTTTCAAGGACCCAACGGCGAAGATTTGAGCTATGCAATAACTTTGGATTTTGTCATTACAAAAAACGAAGCGGAGTACGAAGCTTGATTGCAGGACTAGAAATGGCCTTGAAGGCAAAGGTAAGATCAGTTACTGTGCTGACAGATTCTGAACTTGTTCACAGGCAGGTGAAGGGCATTTACGAAGCAAAGGAGTTCAATATGATAAAATATCTAAAAAAGGCAAAAAGTCTGATATCGTAATTTGAAAAGTTTGACATTCAGCCTGTTCCGAGAGAAGAAAATTTTTGGGCTGACCTATTGTCAAAATTCACTGGTATAGCGGATGGTAAGAAGGAAAGGATTATTACATGGCTATTATCGAACACATCCGCTATCGATCTGGATGTCATCCCTGGCGTCGATGTCATGGAAATTGACGAACAAAGGATCTCTTGGATCGACCTCATTGTCAACTATCTAAAGAAAGGAGAGCTGCCAGAAGATCCTAATGAAGCAAGAAGGATTAAGTATCGATCCCCGTCGTTTACCCTGATTGACGACAAGCTTTACAAACGATCCTCCTCTGGAATCCTATTAAAGTGTATCTCTGAAAATCAATATAATATGATTCTAAAAGAAGTTCACGAGGGAGAAGCAGTAAATCATGGTGGAGCTCGAGCACTAGCCCTAAAATGCTCAAGGACTGGATATTATTGGCCAACTCTCGTTTCTGATTCGATAGATTATGTGAAAAGGTGTCATCATTGTCAAGTTCATTCGAATTTGATTCATCAACCAGCCGAGCAGATGCACTCTATTCCAATATGTTGGCCGTTCGACAAATGGGGTATCGATATTGTCGGTCCCTTCCCGATCGCCAGGTCAAGGAAGAATTATGTATTGGTCGTTGTCGAATACTTCAGTAAATGGGTCGAATGTGTAGCTCTGACCAAGATCACGCAATTTCAGGTTATAAATTTTCTCTGGAAAAATATTGTCGATTCAGAATTCCCAGAGTTCTAATTTCCGACAATGGAATGCGATTCGCTGGCAAAAAGATCACGGATTGGTGTGAGAAGTTCGGCATACAACAAAATTTCGCATCGGTAGGGCACCCTCAGGCCAATAGGCAAACATAGGTCGTAAATAGAGAGATCGTTCGATCTCTAGAAAAGCGGTTATTCGATGCAAAGGGAAAATGGCTTGACGAACTTTCAGGAGTTTTATGGGCTTATAGAACCACTGTGAAAGCAGCTACAGGGGAAACTCCTTTCAGCTTGGTGTACGGATCTGAAGCAGTCATTCCAGTCGAGAATCTGATACCATCTCCCAGAGTTGAATTTTATGATTCCGAAGAAAATAAATCGTTAAGGGAAATGGAAGTTGATCATGCAGACAATAAAAGGGATCAGGCTAAGTTAAAAATTCAGGCCATCAAATCCAAAATGGAAAAAGCATACAATCAAAAAGTCAGAATCCGAACCTTTAAGGTCGGAGACCTAGTACTTAAAAAAGTGGAAGTCTCAAAGCACGTTGGAAAACTTCAGCCCAATTGGGATGGACTCTATGTAGTGGTCGAAGTAGGAAAGAAGGGTTCTTACAAGATTGCTCATCCAAATGGGGAAGTCTTACCTCGATCTTGGAATGCCATAAATTTGAGAAAATATTATGGAAGATGAAGATTATTTAGCAGTTACTAGCCTATCTATTATGTTATTGTTCCGTTGCGTTCTTTATTCCTCATATTCTCGAAGATTATCTGTTCAATGAAATTATTCGCAAAGATATTATCAACTTGTCCTATTCAAAGTTATTATGGTCTATCTCTATGCATATATATCAAATATCGAATAAGGGTGAAAGCTATTTCTATGCCCCTTGGATCGGCAAAATGGGTGACGACCCACAAAAAACGACTAAGGGTGAAAGCCGTTGCTATGCCCCTTAGATCGAAATAAATATAAAGGGTGAAAGCTGTTGCTACGACCCTCAGGTGAAAGCTGTTGCTATGACCGATCAAAACGACTAAGGGTGAAAGCCGTTGCTATGCCCCTTAGATCGAAATAAATATAAGGGGTGAAAGTCGTTGCTACGACCCTCAGGTGAAAGCTGTTGCTATGACCGATCAAAACGACTAAGGGTGAAAGCCGTTGCTATGCCCCTTAGATCGAAATAAATATAAAGGGTGAAAGCCGTTGCTACGACCCTCAAGTGAAAGTTGTTGCTATGACCGATCAAAACGACTAAGGGTGAAAGCCGTTGCTATGCCCCTTAGATCGAAATAAATTAAAAGGGTGAAAGCTGTTGCTACGACCCTCAGGTGAAAGCTGTTGCTATGACCGATCAAAATGACTAAGGGTGAAAGCCGTTGCTATACCCCTTAGATGTAAATAAATTAACGGGTGAAAGCCGTTGCTACGACCCTCAGGTGAAAGCTGTTGCTATGACCGATCAAAACGACTAAGGGTGAAAGCCGTTGCTATGCCCCTTAGATCGAAATAAAAAGGGTGAAAGACGTTGCTAAGACCCTCAGGTGAAAGCTGTTTCTATGACCGATCAAAACGACTAAGGGTAAAAGCCGTTGTTATGCCCCTTAGATCGAAATAAATTAAAGGGTGAAAGCTGTAGCTAAGACCCCACGTTCAAATTGTCAATTATCCTAAACAATATCATGTTTCGAACTACGATGGTCAGAATCTGCCGAAGATGCAATTTTCGTTCAATTATTATTAATCTTCGATCACTCTATCAATAAGTAACTCTATCAATGAGTGAGATAGGTTAAAAACCTCAATCATTATCTATATTCTACTATTGAAACTTGAGTTTCAAATACTTTGATCGAGGATAATTACATGGTTGATGTTCGATCATTACAGCTATTATCCTACCAGTTATCAAGATATGCTAAGAATAACGCTTGTCGCTCGTGCTTCCGGAGCAAAGGAGTTAATGATCGTTTGCTATGAATAGAAGCAAGTTTACAGATTAACAAGGATAATAAAGAAAAATAAATATTTCACTCATACGTTTTTAAATAGTTACAAGAGAATTTTCGATTACAATAAGGAAAGACGAGTTAACCTAAAGTCTACGTCTAGAAAAATCTAGTTACAAATGCTTAATCCTACGCTAAGATACTTGAGTAGTCAAAGGAGGAAATGGAAGCTAGTACACTTCTACCCTTCATCCAATGCATCTGAGCTGATCGGTCCACGTGCGACCGGGTCGGAAAGCAGGGAAGCAACCACAGTAGGAATCATCTCAAGCGAATCCGAAGACAACTTCCTTCAAGATGCATCATGAAGAGGTTGAAATCGAGTGCAGGAAAACTCCTCCAGCAGTTGACCCACTATCCTGACTGGATGGACGACAGGATACAGGGATTCGAGCCTACCCAAAGGATTTGGAATCAGAGAGAGCAGGTCGTCTACCGGTATCCTAGTCGCAATCTTTTTCGTCTATCGATATCCTAGTCGAAGTAAAGTTTTATTTGGAGACAAGAAAATCAAAGAAAAGAGTTCGGATACGGATCTCGAACATAACGATTGGGGATCGAATTCGAATATGGAATGTCATTACTAGAGATATACAATCGTCCACTAAAGGAGAAAACCACTCGAGCACAAGCTTCGAATGTATTTTCACAGAACCATTCTAGACTATTTATAGGAGGAAGAAATAGACATGGACGGCTCAGATTTACCATAGGGAACGGCCGCGATACGAGCAATAAATGCGCCGACCGTTTCGCTTCCCGAGAAATAAGGGACTGATTGGTTAGAATAGATTATTTCAAACTCAAAGTTAAGGGGAGCTATGCTATTAAGGAGTTATTGATCGGGAATAAAGTATCTATACGATGGCAGGAATTCAGTAGCATTCTAACTGCAAGGTTCGAACTTTGAAAATAGCAAATATTTAACGAAAAAGCCAAGCATCACAGAAGGGCATAACAATTATAAAAAGGCACGAGGCCCAATATATCATCCAAATTCGAAAATAAAAAGCAGAAACAGAAAAGCCATCGAGGAACCTTCATTCCCAGCGACAAGGTCCTGCAGAGTTTCGATTGGGGTAGTTATGTCAGAATAAGGCCTTTTATCGGAAGAGAGCGATGATGCTTTTTGCCTGGCTATCGCTCGATGAGAGGTGTCAAGATTGTTCGATGAAAAAATCTCGAGTTCCTCGTCCAAAATCGATTGGCTAGGGACAACTTTGGGATGTTTTGTTGAAGCCTGTTTTTCCTTTTTAGATTCCCCGCCCTTGGAAATTTTGGGGGAAATTGCAATTGTTTTTGGGGAAACCATGGAAGGTTTGTTCTCTTTGGTCGATTTTTGGTCTTTAGGTGGACCTTTGCTCTTGGTGCCACCCAGTAACAATTTGGGATTGATGGGCTTACCCAATATTTGATCCATAGCAAGCAGAAAAGTAAACTTGAAGGCTAAAAAATGGATATTAAGCCAAAAGCTCCGATCTTAGTGATTAAGAATGTTAGATGAATGATTTGAAAAAGCCCTGATATTTATAGAAGCAACATCTTATCTCTGCAATAATTAAACCGTCGCAACTGTTGAAGAGTTCAAAAAGGAATAATTAAGAATTCGATCATAAACAATAAAGTTCGGTAAAACGATAGCTCCTACAAAATGAGAAGGATATACGGGGTGCAAAAGACAATCACTAGAAAAAGGACCCTATTACATTAAATGTTATTCCTGATACGTAATTGTTAAGAACAAGTCAACCCCTAATTTTCGACCTATAAATTGGTTCTTTTCGAAGAAATAAACCTATTGCCTAAATCAATACCGAAGGCCATACTCAACTATGAGAGCGATCGTGCGGCTCACCATCTGACTCGCCTCCTAAAGAAGATTCGGGATTATCATCGGACAACTCAAGATCATCAGGGTTCGGCATCGGGAAGCCAAATTCCTCGACAAAAGGAGCAAAACGATGGTCTTGCCAATTCGTGTTTGCCTTCGGCAATGAAGAAGCTTTATAATCCTCCCCTCTTGCATTCTTATAAGGATCCATGTATTGAAGATATTCATGCATCTTATTCGGAATCCTCTTGGCCGAAACTAGCTGTTGAACCCCTTTGTAGAAGATCGTTTGAAGAATCCCACCCATCCTTTTCTGAATTAAGGGATTTAGTACAGGGGACTTCAAGAATTCTCGGATGGCTGGAGTTACGGCTTCCTCCCGACCTTGGGCATATGCTCGCTCGGAATCTTGTTTCGCTAGCTAAAGTTCAATTTTTACTTTCTTGAGTTCTTCTTCGAGGGCACTCTTCTCTTTAACAGTGGATAACAAGTCCTCTTCCACGGATAAAGTATGTTTCTTATTGGCGATCTCCAACTCCTCCTTCGCCTTCGATAGTTCCCGACGACTAGCAGATAATTTGCTTATGGCGTCATCTAGTTGAGCTCGAAGAGTTCTATTCTCGGACGAAGCTTGCGCAAGTGCATTATGAGCTTCTTGCAACTCTTGCTCCAACAAAGACAAACGATATGTCTGAAGCGCGAAGTAATCTCTGGCCTGCGAAGAAAGAATGATATCGGTATAATAGTCAGAGAAATCATATGTGATATTCAGATCTAACAACAATTATTACCTCCTGGTATGATCGAGAAAAGTTACTCAGGACTTCAAAGTTGCTTTTAACGGTGTGATCAAGTAGATCTTGCTTGAAACGTCCAGCCATAAAAATACGGGTGGCCTTGTCGAACTCGTTCTCACCATCTTGTCCGAGGTCGGATAAAACGGTTCCTTCTTCAAAGTAACCAGCGGCTCTACACCCGCGAAAATGATCATTCATAAAGTTAGCTACATCCGGTTCGGTTATGCCTGGCCGACATGGAACCAAGTCTAAACTCTTACCGAACGGTTTTTCTCTTCTCGAAGGCCCTGGATGTTTGGCGTATCGTATCCGATCCATGCGTCTCTCATGTTCTTGTTTGCCCAAAATGCGGATCCAGGAATATTGACTATAACCAGCAGAGGACGGATTAGAAGTAACGATCGAGAACACACTGCGCAGAGGACCAGCTAATGCAGGATTCAAAGAACTCGAGCTCCCAACCCCTCTCAAAGCGGGGATTGTATCCGGGATTCCGATTGGGTTAATGGCCATATTATCCGCTCCCGTTCCTCGTTCCATTTTCCTCCTCTTCGGTGGATGAATGAACTGGCTATGCGTGTCATTCGGGCGAGCAGTCCCAATCGACATAACAACGGACGCTCGAAATTCCTCAACAAGTTGACCTGTAAGGAGAAAGATAGTATGCTCAGAACATTGAGCAAACACGTATAATCTACAACAAAATTAAGCAGAAAACTTATTAATAGCTTAAAGGAAGCAAGGCACGGGACGAAGCAAGATCCTTTCTTGCACAAGCAACATAGTCTGAAAAGGATCGGATCGGAGCTGGTTCAAAAACTCGTCAGAAAATTGAGGATCGATTTTCTCCTTGATCTTGCGACGACCGTATACCCAAGGTCGTTCGCCATCCCATCGATACGGTCTAGTCTTTAAACTACCCCCGGAACGAACATCGGGACCTTTTACAAAGAAGAACCTTCTTTTCCAACCCTTGGTTTTATCCAGAGCCACAGTTGAAAGGATAGACCGGTTTGACCCTTGCGAGAAGGAGACAAACCCCGCATTAGAACCCCTGGACATACTCATTTGAATTACCTGCCAAAAATTTCGAAAAGAAGCCTCCTCTCCTTTGGCCTCCATGAGGACGCTGAACGCGACAATATAGGCTATAGAATTCGGAAGGATTTGGGCGGGGGTTAAAGAAAAAAAGGAAATGATGTTTCTTAATAGAGGGATAAAGGGAATGCGCAACCCGTGCGAAAATTATTTCTCATAAAAAGCCTGGCACCTAGGCGGGGGAGAGGTTGCGCGATCACGATAGGAGGGAATGACGATCGAAAACCCCTCCGAAAAAAATTTTCCGAACTCTTTCTCCAAACTGGCACGGTCTTCCTGAACGAAGCTGCAAGAGGTAAGTTCTGCGCCAAGATCAGCCCGATTGCGGCCGA
Organism: Penstemon barbatus; assembly: GCA_003313485.2. NCBI lineage: Eukaryota > Viridiplantae > Streptophyta > Magnoliopsida > Lamiales > Plantaginaceae > Penstemon > Penstemon barbatus. The sequence goes on from CM064883.1 coordinate 37,125,448, forward strand.
CTGGTCCGGAAGGAGCTTCAGATCTGTATATCCTGACAAAAACGTTATCACCAATATTACGTTTCTCTACCTCATTCTCTTCGAGATGCTCTATCTGATTAGCATCTTCATGCTCGAGATGGATTTCCCCCTCTTCAAAATCATCGATAAGCCTAAAGTCAGGATCAGACTCGGGATCCTCTCCGACTATGCCCTTGCCCTTTGAATTTCTTGAACTAGACATTGTAAACGGATATAGTAAAAGGAAAAGAGTAACTTACGCGATCTGGACGCTCCGATCTCAAGTAGAAATGGTTTAAGGGGTAATTCTTACCAAAATAACCTATATATAAAAGGTAAAAAAGGTGAATTACAAACCGGTCCCCGAATGGTCACAACGGTTGAGCTCCCTCAAAGAGGATTTAAAGTTATCTTCCAGATATTTACACCTTAGACCCTTATACCTACTGTAATTATGAGTTTCACGGTGAGCAATGCGAAAAGACATCACGGCCGAAGATTCTTTTCGAAGGACCGGCCAAGAAACTTTTCCACCTCAAAATTTCTACCAAAGCAAATCATCATATGGTTCCCAAGATATGCACTCTTTTTCCCTGATTCAGTTTTTATCCCAATGGGTTTTTCCGAATAAGGTTTTTAACGAGGCATATCCGGAGAAACATCGGAGTAATTTGCTCGTCACGACATTCGAAATAAACTTCTTCGAGCTTAAGTTTCACTTTGCGCTCGAGAAGTGGGGGAGTATCGATGAGGGGTATTTTAGGACTCTATATTGAGTAGTCAGAACGAGGTCGAAGAGGGCAGAATCCGACTCTCGAACGTAAATCTAAGCCCAAAACGCGGCCTTTATAATTCGATCATCCAGCGAGTGCTAGGGATCGGATTGTACTGTTGGGCCGATCGCGGGCCCAAACCTTTGGGCCAAAGAAATTTAACCCTGCGGATGGAGTAGCTAGCTCACCTCTTTTCACTATAAATATAGCCTGCATTTATGACGCCAGACACGCTTTCCCAGGTGCTCTACACTCGAAGCTACCGCTCGGAAAGATTAGCTCGATCACTTTATATATATTTCGCCTTCTAGCTTGTACGGCATCCAATAATGCTCAAGTAGGATCCTCATTACTTGTAATTTGTATCTCAACGTTCGGAATATACTCATACATTGATCTTTCCGCTATCTTATAGTGTCTGCTATATTTATTTTATTACTATCGATCATACTACGAATTTGCGTAAGATCAGACGTGCACTTTCGTCAGCCAAGTGGAATTGATCATAAAGTCTTCCCAACGGTAATAAATGCCCCTGGAAGTAATAAATGCTGAGGTACAAGGTTATTAAAGACAAATGATTGAAGAAACGCTTCGCATCAGTTGGGTGCATTTAATGCTGCCTGCAGAAAAGTACTGTTGACAGTACGGACAGACTGCAAAGAGCCGTTCGCGGAAATTAAGGACCAGTACTCGAGGAATTTGAATCTTGTCTCTCTTCAACGAACATTCTTTAAACCTCAAGTATAAATAGCTGAAAGAGACGAGAAGAAAACAACACAATCTCTGAGAAATTTTCGAAGCAGAATTCTTTAAGTCTCAAGAACAGCTCACTCATCAGCTTAGCCATTCGTTGACGAAAAACAGAGTTGAAGAACAAAGCTAAACACATCTTCTGAGTGAATTTGTAAAACTGAGTGTTGTGAGAAGTAGATATCCATCTTTGTGAGTGATATTACTTCGGAGATAGGAGTTTCTAAGTGATTTCCTATTGCGCACTTGTGGCCTTTTCATTTGTTGATTGGCACAAGCAGAGTATACTGTAAACTTCGTGATTATAGTATAACCCAAGATCTAAGTGACTTGGAAGAGTGGACTAAAGGATTTAAATCCATATAACCACTATAAAAATTCTGTGTGTTTTTACTTGCATATTTTCAGTAGCTTAAAAACACTTTGAGTTAACTGTTTGAAAAGTTTTCTAAGAAAAGGAGTTTTGTAAAACTGGGGAACAAACTTTCAAACTGTTGAGTTTACTTGTGAAAAACACTTTATAAATCCGCTGCAAGTACTCCAAGTATTAAAACTTATTTAGACAAGATCAGCTAAGTGATTATCAGTTTAGTGGTCTACGAAGCTGTTCAAAGATTTGTTCGCGATCAGCCAAGTAATTTACTATTGTTAACAGCTTAGTCTGTTTGAGTTAGAACTAAAAAGTTTTAAAGTTAAAAATTGAAAAAGTTTAGAGGTCTATTCACCCCCCTCCCTCTAGAACTCATCTGACCACTTGGGACCAACAAGAACCATTCCAGCTGCAGAAAAAAAAAAACACGATTAAATAGAAGATAATTTAGAGAGAAAAAAAAACATAACAGCACTTCGCAACACAAAGAGAAAAAGTAATAAAACAAATTCGAATTTCAATTTCTTACATTCCTTATATTGAGAAGTTGAATGAAAGAAAAGATGAGAGAAAAAAGAATCAATATTGTTGAAGAATGAACCATCACTACCACAACCACACCACCGCCACCTTTGCCTGAAACCACCACTGCCCTCCAAAATCAAAACCCAAATCCTAACATTTTGAATTTCGAAACGTCAAAACAATTTCTTTAGCGTAAATATCTTCAAGAAAATCAGTAGAGAGAAATGAAACTGAAAGATCAATATTTAAAGGGAAAAGAAGCCCTAATAAACAAAAATAAATTCTTAAATCATAGAAAGTCTTGCTTACCTATAAAGAAAACCGAGGCAGCTACTATTAGAAGCTACGACTAGACCCAAAGAAAATGGGTAGAGCTGGGGAAGGTGAGAACATAAAGTCGTAGGGATTAGACAGAAAGGAAAGAAATAACTGGGTAAAGAAGAAAAAAACGAACTGTGAGATCGCATAGGGAGAAGGTGGAATTGGGTAAGGTCGACGATGAGATTGTAAAGGGAAAGGGGAAAAGAATAAATGAAAAATGGACCATAAATCAGTTAAGAGGCCCACGTCTATTTATGGTCGAAGGAATAAGAAGGCAAAATTAAAGGTAAATGAAAATAACCACAACTTAATGTACAACACATCACAGCCACAAGACATCTAAGACTACGTCGTTTAGTTTTCCAGAGATTAAAATAAAACGGATATAATTTCGGTAGGCACTGTTCACAATTGGATTGTCTATTCTTAGTTTTAATATATACATATATATATTAATCAACATGATGGTAAAAAAGGCCCAGCCCAAATTCTACGCCAACACTTAAGCCGATTTTATTTTTTAATGCAAATAAAACATTGGTTTGTCCCTCCTTAAAAAAAATCTAATAATTCCAAAAGTCAGGTTAAACATTATATTTTTTTTTCCTTCAATAAATATTTTTTTCCTTCTCCAACTCCAAGTCTCCAATTATTTATTCTTCTCGGCTTCTCCAACTCCAATTGTCCAACATTATACTATATTTCTATAATTTTTCACAGTTCTCTTGGATCCAACATATTGTATTATTCTTTCTCAAATCTCTTTCACAATTATCATTATCGAATTTGGATTTCAATATTTTATTATGGATTATGGGATATTGAGCTTTTTCCCCCTCTATAAATAAGGTATGTTTATATTTAAGATTCGTACTTTTTAAATTTGTTTTTATTAATTTGTAGTTGTAATTCATTATTCTTTGTAGTTTGTATTTTCCCTTTGAAATTGTTAATGAAGATGAATAATGCAATCTGTTCTCCTTTTTCTCATCAACACTAGCGTGTAGAGTACTATGTGTCTGGGTTACATATATGATGATGAATGATAATGGCGATGTTGGATAAATTGATATTGGATATATGCATGAATAAATTTGTTTACATATTATGTATGAATTTTGATAGGCCATTAGGAATTTAGGATATTAGATATAAATCATATAATTTGTATTTTTACAATATAAGGCCTCGATTTTAAACTCCTAGGGCTCCGACAAGTCTAGGGTTCGCCCTGCTTGTACATGAAAGGAAATCGTGAAACATTTTGTAAACATAATGGGATTTTATGCAACAAACTAATAAAATAAGTTTTGTGCAAGTTTTCCAAAACACGGTTGGATTTTATGTTTTTTTTTACCAAGAGGCCAATTATGTCATTTTTCTAAGACCAATTTTAATGCTAGTCACGTTTGACGCGCGTGGAAGACATGCCGCACGCTATTGAATGGAAAAGTGGATTTTTGTAAAAAATAAAAGGAGTTGTTGCCATAAAATTAATACGAGAGGATTTTTCACAAGTTGTTAAAATACAGTGAAATTTTATGCTTTTTACCTATGGTCTAGAGAAAAATTCTTAGTAGGATGTGATTATGTCACTAGTATTTGCATGTCAATCATCATCTCTTTTTTTTTTTTTTTTTTTTTGAGAAGACATGGAAGGTCAAATTTCATTAATGATCAATATCGGCAATCACAATGTCAAGAATAAATGTCGGGAGCTCACTAGAAATAGGAGACATACTAATCGCAACCTTCGCTAAAGCATGTGTTACGTAATTATTCTCTTTAAACACATGGGAACAAACAAAAGAATCTAGACATCTAGCTAAGGACTTCATATCCTCGAAGATGTGGCCCAATGGATGAAAGTGATTATACCCTTGGTTATTCGAAACACCATTCACCGCTAATTACAGCCACTCTCCAAAATAACATCTCGCATCCTTGATCAATACCCGATTCAAGTCCTCGGATTAACGACTTAGTTTCCGCTGCTTTAGGGTCCAAAAAATAGTCACACCTTTTCGATTTCCAGTCTAAAACAGAACCCAAATGGTCTCTAATCACGATACAAATTCCAAAACAACCATTAACTTCATAAATAGCAACATCCACATTAATTTTGACAATATCAAGGGTTGGAGGTAGCCAATTGGGAGAGGTGGGTCTAACTGTAATAGGGGCAGGGAAAGAGCAAAGAACTTTCTCAAACTTAACATAAAATTTTCGAGTAAAGGATGACAAATCATTCCAGTTCAAAGTCTTTTTTTTCCCACAAGAATTTGTTTCTACTAAACCAGATACACCACGCAAAAGTTATGGCCTAGCGTAATTCTGAAGTGTCCATATGCGAAAAGAGATGGGTGAACCAATCTGTAAATTCATTGGAGTGGAAATGACAATTCGAATAGACTAAACCCGAAGCGCCCAACACTGTCTATCATAGAAGCAATTGAAGAGACAATGGGTGAAGTTTTTACTTCTCCTTCACAGCGAAAACAAAAATCTTCCTGGATAAGTTTTCTATGTCGAAGAGTTGCACAAACGGGTAAGGTTGATCTACAATACGACAAGAGAAAATGTTTAACTTTCGGAGAAGCCTTGATAGACCAAATACGCTGCCAGTTGAAATGAGTACGTGAACTAATGCTGCCAAAGGATGATTCCAATTCCAATTCTTTCAAGAAACGATAGAGTTTGTGAGCTGACTTAACTCTATAGCACGCTGAAAGGTTGAAGTGCCAATGGGATGATCTACAGTCCCCTCTGCTCAGCGGAATAGACAAAATAAGTTGTGCATCTTCATTAACAAAAAACTCTTCTATATGTTGTCTGTTCCAACTACAGCGAGAGTGGTCCATTAAAGCACTAACCACATAACCAGTCAGAAGTAGACGAGGATGAGTAATTATTTTGAGTGAGTGAGCTCTCGGAAGCCAATTATTACCCCATATACGAATATTATTCCCATTACCCACTCTCCACTGAATACCTGAAGCTACAATTTTCTCCAACTCCCAAATGCTACGCCAAGTAAGAGATGGTGTTGAGCCTAAAGGAGCTTCCAAAAGATCAGTGAGTAGATTATTGCGAGACGTCAGAATAAGCCAAACCTGTTATGCAAGTAAAGAGATATTAAAAGCTTTCAAATCCGAGAACCCATACTTCCATCCCGTTTGCTCGGACAAAGAGAGTTCCACTTTATCCAGTGAATTTTCCTTTTATTTTTTTCATCCCACCAGAAACTTGCTATCATAGATTCGATCTCTTTAGTTAAGTAACCAGGGAATTTGAAACAACTCATAAGATAAGAAGGAATATCTTGAATAACCGATTTAATCAAAATTTATTGGCTCTAAACAGTGTTCTTGTCCTCAAACTCTGAAGTCGACTCCATACGCAATCTCTGATATAGTCAAATACTTCTTTTTTATAATTTCCCACCGAGAGTGGGAGCCCAAGATAGCTTTCATGCTTAAGCTCTCAACGAACTTTGAGAAAATTAAGGATTAAAGATATATTATCTTCATATGTGTTCCTTGCGAAGTCAGCACTAGATTTCTCAAAGTTGATATTCTGTCCCGAAGCCATATCATATGCAAGAAGAAGGTTATTTATGTGAATTGCTGCCTCTTCCATAGCTTGACTCAAAATCAAATTGTCATATGCAAATAGATTATGGGAAACTCTAGGCGCTCCGTGACAAATCGATATGCCCTCCAAATGTCCTCTACTATTGACAAATAAGAGAACTCAAATTTTCTGCTTAGAAAAGAAAGAGATAAGGGGAAAGGGGGTCTCCTTGACGGATACCCCTTTTCGACTTAACAAGACCAAATTGTACACCATCTAGGACAAAATAGTAAGCCACTGATGAAACAAATTTCATAATAAGATCAACAAACTGCGAATCAAAACCTAATCGGATCACTACTGCCCTTAAAAACACCCAATCAACTCTATTATATGCTTTACAAAGGTCCAACTTAATGGCCATTTAACCAACCCTATTCTTAGTCTGCTTTTTCATAAAATGGATTATTTCAAAGGCGACAAGGACATTTTCTGTATTATGCCTACCCGGGACAAAAGCGAATTGGTAATCAGATATCACGGACTTCATAATGGTCTTCAAATGATTGGCTATGGTCTTGGATGCTATTTTGTAGGTAACATTCACAGGCTAATGGTACGGAAATGAGTCATCCATTCGGTGTCTTTGCATTTCGGGACCAGGACAATGTTAGTAAGATTACAAGACTCATCAAATACGCCATCATTTAAAAAATCCAACACCCAACTAGTTACATTTTTATGACTAGAGGCCAATTTTTTTGGAAAAACAAGGCGGAAAAACCATCGGGCCTGGGGGATTTTATGGGGTACGACATAGTTAAAAGGGCTCGATATACCTCTTCTGCAGTGTACGGCTAAAGAAGATACTGATTATCATCTGGACTCACCCTCGATCTCATAGTGCCCAATACTAGGTTTATCTCGTCATAAGACGGTCGACTGGAAATAAAAATATTACTGAAGTAGTCAACAACCACTCTTTTAATGTCAACCTCACGTTTGCACCAAGTACCATCATCCCTTCTGATCCCCAAAATCTGATTTTTTTTTGTTGTCTTCCGAAATGTCAACTATGAAAATAATGACTAATTTATTTTTCTTTGTGTTCACAATATTATGAATTAGAGTCGAAAATATGAAATTTTAAATATTTTTATATTTTTAGGCTATGCATAAAATTACCATTTCTTATTTTAATACTCCAAGGCAATATCTGATAGAGAAAGATTAAAGAAGGTGTATAGGCAAACTCTAGTTAGTCACTAGGTCTATAAGATTGATGATGGTTATGAAGAGAACTAATAGGAGCACATCTAAAAAGGTCAATTTTTATACGCATCTTAATAAAATGCCACTTGCAATAAGTTAAGCACCAAAATATGTATTTTTATATATTGAAGAAAAGGGAACAAATGATGAAGTGCATGGTGTAGGTTGATGAATTGTATGTTGTGTGTCCCTATTCTCGCCAATGCATTCGTCGTTAGTTTCTGTATATTTCGACGGATTCGCCGATAATTTTGACTTCTTAGCAGCTCTGTCTTCGTTTAGTTCACAAGTGGTTGCTTTGTGTCCGGCTTTCCTGAAAAAACATTAACAAAAATAAGCTCAAGACCACCTAGAAAATAACCTGAAAGGGAAATACGTGCAAATGCTACAATGTAGCTTCTTCGCTTTGGTTCCACCTTTCGAAACAATTTTGTCGGGATCTGTGACATTGTGGGAATGATTGGCGGGTTCGTCTGGATGTTCGTCATCTGCCTGTGTACCCAGTTCTTCCTCAGCCTCCTCCGACATTTGTATGATTCGATTAATTATTTTATCAAAATCACTTTTCTCGCGTGAACATATAAAAGCGAGATTCGCACACTCATTGTTCATCTGTGCAAATCGAATGCGCCTTATATCCTCAACGGGAAATGGAATTGGAAATGCCAATCTAATTTTCTTCCAGGTATCAACAAGCCATCGTTCATGAATGCTTTTAGTTGGAAATATTGCAACTCTTATATTCTTAAATCCACAAATTATGTGTCGGCAAGGTTTACCATCGGATTGAAACATTAGACACTCGCACCCATATTTGGACTCACCCTCGATCTCATAGTGCCCAATACTAGGTTTATCTCTTCATAAGACGTTCAACTGAAATAAAAATATTATTGAAGTAGTCAACAACCACTCTTTCAATGTCAACCTAACGTTTGCATCAAGTACCAATAATCCCTTCTGATCCCCAAAATCTTATGTTTCTGTTGTCTCCCGGAATCTCGACTATGAAACTAATGACTATTTTCTTTTTCTTTTTGTTCACAATATTATGAATTAGAGTCGAAAATATGAAATTTTAAGTATATTTATATTTTTAGGCTATGCATAAAATTACCATTTCTTATTTTAATACTCCAAGGCAATATCTGATAGAGAAAGACTAAAGAAGGCGTATAGGCAAGCTCTAGTTAGTCACTAGGTCTATAAGATTGATGATGGTTATGAAGAGAACTAATAGGAGCACATCTAAAAAAGTCAATTTTAAACGCATCTTAATAAATTGCCACTTGCAATAAGTTAAGCACCAAAATATGTACAAGTCGATAACAAAAAATGGCACTTGTGCATGCTATTAAGTATGAGACCGTAAAAAAACTTGAACGACTCAATAAAAAACGTTGCCTATAATCCAAAGGGGTCTTCAGTAGGGCAGTAAATGGGTGGATTTCAATATGAATCCGGTTTGATTTATTGGAATTTTAATTAGATAAAAGATTCGATGAATTTAATCAGATTATAGAGATCCATAATATGAAACACGTGAAACAAATATGGATCTAGATCGATTAGATTCGTTAGATATCCGTATCCGACAATAAATAAATAAAGTATACATACATAACAATTTTTTGGATAAGTAACTTTAACACTACGTAATATTTTACCATTAATTTAAGATGGTAGTAGTTAATAATTTATTCATAATTTCATTTGAATGCATATTTTTTTGGGTAATTTACATAGGCACCCCCTGACTATTACCCTAATTACAAGAAATTACCCTCCTGTTTGAAATATTACAAAAACACCTCCTCAACCAAAAATAGTATTACAAGGACACCCCCTGTAACATAAAATATATTACCAATACATCCCCTAAAATACATTACCAATATATATCTCGAGGGGGTGTTTTTGTAATATTTCAAACAGGAGGGTAATTTTTTGTAATTAGGGTAATAGTCAGGGGGTATCTATGTAAATTACCCTATTTTTTTTCTAAAAACATGAATAATTGTTAAGAAAGTTTGAAAAGGTGAGCTTAATTAAATGAAATTATTAAATTAACCAACTTTATTTTAGGAAAAAATATTGATAAAATTTTGAAACTAAATATTTTATTGGATTCGAAAAATATCTATAAGTGGTCAAATACGGCAAAATTCCATTGGACTCAAGAAATTTAAATCTAAGTGAGATTAAGCTCTAGGTAAAACTTGATCCAACCCGAATCCAACCTATTGACTGCGGAGTCGTGAGTTTACCTAATTCAAATAAAATATTATCTAGACCTAGTTTTAGATCCATCTAAGAAAAAATAGGAAAGTTAGGATTTTGGCGGGTACAGGTCCACTCGAAAGATGAGACCCGTTTTGCCAAGGGTTATTTGACTGAATAGCCTTATACCAAATATGTTTTGCAAAAATGACCTTGTGCAATATACCTATCAATTCATATTTTCAAAAGAAGTCCCTCTAAAGTTAGAAAAGAAAAAACAAACCAATAGTTAATTATTTAATGGGTATTACAGAAGAAATAGCTGATTTACAAAAACAATTAATAGAAATAACTGAAGAAATTATTGGATTAAAAGAACAATTAAGTATAATAAATAAAGTATTAAAAAAGGAAGAAACTTTTAATATTTTTGATGAATTTTATAATGAATTTAAAGAAAAAGATAATATACCTAAAGAAAAAATTAAGAATCTAGCTGACGAATTAGAAAAAATAAAAGAACAAAGTAAGAGCTTAGTCCTAATAAAAAAGCAGGAGCAAATATTTAATTTATTTAGAGAATTGCAACCGCCAAAGAATCTAATAAAATAATGGAGGAACAAATAGAAGAAATTAGAAGAATGATAGATCAGTTAGAAATAGTACAAAATGAACAAAAAGAGACTCAAACTGAGTTTGTAGAAAAAATAGAAAATGAAGAAGTAAATTTTGGGTACGAATCAGACGAATCAATACCAGCATATATGGAAAAAAGGTGATTATAGTGGAACTAAAGAAGAAGAAATGCCAGATATAAAATCTGAAGTAAGAAAAAGAAAATTAAATGACACAAAATGGCATGAATGGGAAGGTATACATTTTGAGAATACTACAGAAAACAATGGTTACTATAAAAATAAATATGGAAAATATAAAAAGATACCAGATGAATATATACCACACTATCAAAAAGTAACGCAAGGAGTATTAGATATAAATTGCGCTAAAAGCATTGAATCAGTAATTCAAGATTGGGCAAGTCAAATTAGTTTACTACTACAAACAGATGAAGTATTTAAAACTGCTACAAAAGACACAATTTGGAATCTAATTTTATATAAAACTAAGGGAAACGTATTTAATTACTTATCCGAATACACCTTTTTAGAAAAAGAAATCTTAAAAGATTCATCCATAAGTACAGAAGATTTCTTCTGGAAAATCGTAGGAAGAATTTGGAAAGAATTTGTTGGTCAAGATGTAAACGAATATAAAAAAGAGACATCCGAAAGAATTAGGCAGAAAGCCCTATGACATTTAGATAATATTAAAATATGCAATATGTGTGAGTATGAAAACTATGTATGCAAATTTTCAAAATATTATTACATGTTAGAAAAATCTGATCAAGAACAAATGAAAAGAGTATTTCTATCCAAATTACCTTATCCAATAAATAAATCTTGTCTAGATAGATTTAGAGCAGGAGTAGAGAAAGGACATATTGCTAACACTTTAGGAGGAGCAATTTTGGTAGGAAAAGAATATATAGTAGAAAAATGTACAGAAATAAATGAAATAAAAGTAATTAAACCATATAATAAAATGTGTTGTAGCAACAATCCAGACATTCCACAACAATATGGATGCGAAAAGACAAAGAAATATTATAAGAAATATAAAAAATATAAATGGAAAAAGAAACCATTTAAAAGGTATAAAGAAATGTTTAAAAGAAAACCAAAAAGATTCTTTAGGAAAAAAGAAAAAGAATCTAAAAAATATTGTCCTGAAGGAAAGAAAAAATGTAGATGTTGGTTATGCAAGGAAGAAGGACATTACGCAAATGAATGTCCAAAAAAGAAAAATAGTCATAAAAGAGAAATTTTAAAAATAGCAGAATTAAAGAATCTAGAACCAATAGAATCTGATATATCAGATTTAGAAGACTTCTATATGCTACAAACTGATAGCGAATATGAAGCATCCGACTCAGAATAGAAAAAATCCAAACTCAACATTTATAAAAATAAAGTTAAAAGGAAATTATTATTCAGCCTATATTGACACAGGAGCCAGTATTAGTTTTGCCTCCAAACAAGTAAAAGGTTTAATTTGGAATGAAACAGAGCGACCAGTTAAAATAATGATCGCAGATGGAAGCACTCATAAAATTAATCTAGTAAGTTATTTTAATCAAATAAAAATTGAAAACAAAAATAAGAAGAAATATAGCTTTATGATACCCTCTCTCTATAGACAAGAATCAGGATTTGATATAATATTAGGAAACAATTTTTTAAGACTTTATTATCCATTTACACAATGGTTGGAAGAAATAGAGATTAGGGCACCCTATATTAGAAAATTAAAACAAAAGGAAGAAATAATAACAATTCCTATTATAGATAATTTTTCTAGAATAAAAATTCAGATTATAAATTTACTAAAAAACACGTTATTTACATTACAAGAAAATGTTAAAAGTCAAGTAGAAAGAGAAGTAGAAGATCTGCTAGAACAAACTTGTTCAGAAGACCCTTTAGATGTTAAAATAAATACCAATGAAGAGTTAGTAGTAATAGAACTAAAAGATAAAAACCAGGAAGTAAATGTTCCAAATAGAATACCCTATTCAAAAAGAGATATTGAAGAATTTATGAAGGATTGTAAAGAATTACTAGATAAAAAATTAATAAGAGACAATAAAAGTAGACATGCTGCACCAGCTTTTTACGTAGAAAACCATAATGAAATAAAACGTGGAAAAAGACGAATGGTTATAAACTATAAAAAAATGAATGATGCAACAATAGGTGATGCACATAAATTACCACGGAGAGATTCTATTATTGAAAAAGTTAGAGGTATGAAATGGTTTAGCTCTTTAGACGCCAAATCTGGATACTACCAATTACGATTACATGAAGATACAAAACCACTAACCGCATTCACTTGTCCCCCAGAAAAGCATTATGAATGGAATGTGTTACCATTCGGTTTAAAGCAAGCACCAGGTATATTTCAAAGATATATGAGCAAAAATCTCGAAGGGCTCGAAGATTTTTGTTTGGTTTACATTGATGATATATTAATTTTTAGTAATGAAAACAAAGAAGATCATTTGAAAAAAGTTTTATTGGTTTTAAAACGATGCAGGGAAAAAGGATTAGTTTTAAGTAAGAAAAAAGCACAGATTTGCAAACAAGAAATTGATTTTTTAGGAACTACTATAAAATCGAATGGGGAAATAGAACTACAAAAACATGTTTTGGAAAAATTACATATGTTTCCAAATAAATTAGAAGACATAAAGCAACTACAACGTTTTCTTGGTTGTCTGAATTATATATCAGAATTAGGATATTTAAATAATTTTGCGAAAGAAAAGAAAAAAGTACAAGAAAAAATTAGCACAAAAAAGCAATGGTTTTGGGATCAGGAAGATAGTAAAATTGTAGAAAAAATAAAAGATGAAACAAAAAATTTACCAAGATTATACAATCCAACTAATAATGACTATATAATAGTGGAAACAGATGCTTCAGATGAAATATGGTCAGGGTGTATGAAATGTATTAAAAAAGAAGATATGGTTTTTAAGAAACCTACTGGCAAAGAAGGCACAAATGAAGCATTAAAGCATTCAAAAGCCTTAAATGGTGAAAAAGTATCAAAAGCCTTAAATGGTGAAGAATTAGAGGATACCTCATTTATGTCTAACATAAATGATTTATTGTCTAATAAATCAAAAGAAACATTATGTAGATATATTTCTGGAACCTTTACAGAAACAGAAAAAAGATACCCCATCCACGAAAAAGAAACATTAGCCTGTTTAAAAACATTCAAAAAATGGAGAATCGACCTACTACCTAAAGAGTTCGAACTTCGAACTGATTCAACATATTTAACTGGATTCATCCGATATAACCTAAAAGCCAATTACAATCAGGGACGATTGCTTAGATGGCAACTAGAACTTTCAAGATACCCAGCCAAAATTCGTTACATTAAAAGTACCAAAAATATAATAGCAGATACACTTACTAGAGAATTCAAACCTCTATAAAAATTCGTTTTCAGGAATTATGGAAGGAGCTATAGCTACAATGAAGAATCAATGTAAGCAGCTAAAAGCAAATATTGAAGCAAAAATTTTAGAATTACAAAGCATCGAAAAAGCAATACAAATGTTTGATCCTACATACCAACTATCAGAGTTTAGCAAGCCAAGCGTGGTGGACGAAGACAAAAATAAAAAATCAAAAGCATCATTAGAAACACCCATAGAAGGAGTATCATCAAGTGAAGGAGCATCATCAAGTAAGCGAAAAACATTTTATGTAATATTTAATGGCCCTATGGAGAATGCTGTTTTTGATGAATGGCACAAGGCAGCCATGCATAATATGGGAAAGAAAGGAATTATCTACAAATCATATAGCACTCTGGAAGAAGCCAAACAAGCAGTAGCAAACAATAAAGAGCTAAAAAAAAAGTAGACCAAACTTTCAAAAAAGTTTTGGTTGAACCGCCGAAGGAGTTAACAAAAATGCAAACATTGGGAAAAATCTCAAAATTAACCCAAGTACCAACTAGACAAGATCATATTCAGATGAAGACATTAAGTTTTGATGATTTTCAATATCATCTAAACTTAATTAGAAATTGGAAGGAAGATGATCTAAACAAGTTCTTTTATCCAACAGTTAAAGCATTCAGTTTGAAAGTAGTCGTCATAAGCGGAGCTAGCCCACTTATGGTATACAAATTTTTTCATTATGGATTATTAGACACCATATACATCGACGAAGGAAACACCATCATCCAGGAATTAAGCATTGGAATAATAAAAACCGTAAATAACTACAGAAAGCATTTTGGAAAAGACCGGGAAGTCTTTTTAAGAATCCATAGTTCTTATCCATTTTTTAATGAAGAAAAGGAGATCCGAGTACCATCATACTCACTAGTTAACATGGGAGTATCAAATGGCCAATATCCACTAAGAGATGAACCTACCCAGGAAAATGAAGACATTTCGGAAATTAATTACCAATTATTATTTGGAATATTAGTGCAACTACAAAAAATGACAGATGAATCCAAGTATAAAATTAACTATAAGAATCAATCTATAATGATATACTCTCATTTTAAGGACAAGCTTAGACCAGAGGAGTTTGAATTCCTTCTGGATTTCGAAGAAGCATTGATGAAGATAAAAGGAGTTTTTGATAAACTTAATGAAGGAGAAAAAGAAAAATTATGTCAGCAGATAAAACCATTCAAAGGACATACATGCAGCCACTGTAGCCGAAAAGATGAAGACCCAATTATAGAGGATTAGCAAGTGTCGGCAGAAGGATTATGAAGTAATGAAGGATTAGCTAGTGTCGGCAGAAGGATTATGAAGTAATGAGGGATTAGCAAAGTGTCGGCAGGATTAATGAAGGATTAATAAATATCAGTAGAAGACAACAAAATGTAAATAGTAAAATAATAATGTAGCCACTGTAGATAGGGCTACAGGTGTATCTCTTTTTTACTTTATGTCATTTCTCTAATAAAGGTGTAGGGACTCCTATCCCTCCACTCAGTTTGTAATGTGTGGACAGAATTCATTCAGTCCGCCTATAAATAGGTACCATCTTTGTAATTGAAAGGCAGAGTGAAAAATATAATAAATAAGTGTTTGCTTATTTTCTCTTTCTAAGAGAATTCTTCCTTGAACTTCTTATAAGTTCTGAATAGGGAAAAACAATTCATACACACACACCATTAAAAACCAACAATTCAAAACATTCATTCATCAGCTGGAAGCTATCCAGAAGCAACAAATCGGCCAAAAACAAATCGTTTTCAGGTATGGCACGTTTTAATATTCATAATAACCACGAAAATAATAACATAGATCTTGAATATGTTTTTATTACAAAAATGATTTATGTTTTACCCAAATATTTAGATGTATGCAAAAGATGAATTCTATAGATTTAGATCTTGTCTTTACTAATAATCATTTACAGTATCATATATTAGGAGTACTCAATAGAGAACGTATAGTATCTATTCTAATTGATACAGGATCATCATTTTCACACATTCACCCTAAATATTCAACACTTATTGCTGAAGCACCAGTTATAACAGTAGAAACCATAAATGGACTTAAAGAATATAGTAAACAAACGTATATAGAATTAATGTTGCATGAAGACTTAAACTTTAAACTAGCTATCTATATTGACGAAAATAACGTAGGAGCAGATGTTTTGTTAGGAGCAGACTTTTTAGAAAAAATAGATAATCAAATAAACTCTAAGCATATAACAATAAATAACATACCCATTCCTAGAATTAAGTTACCATATTACGAAATAAACAAAAATCTTTAAATGGATGAACATATACAGATACTAGAACAAGAAGAAATTTTTGGAACATATTCAGCTCAATCGATTATTGAACACAAAATAGAAAAAACTAAAAAAGCAAAATTAGATTTAAAGGAAGGACAACATTTCAATGAATCAATAATTGACAGATTAAAAAGAAAGAATGTTACATATCACGGATTATTCACCCAAGAAATACCTATAGATATAAAAAGTACCAGAGGAACTATTGTAATTCCTTTAATAGATAGTGAACAAATAGCAACTAGAATACAAAAAATTCGTAGTAAAGAAGATAGAAGAAAAATTGGATATATTCAAATTGCTACTATACAAGTATTAATTAGATCTACTTTTAAGGAAGGAATAGACTCTCCAATAGCTTTAATAGCTTATGATAGAAGAATAAAAGAAACTAAAGATTCAGTTTTAGGAGTAACCATGGGAAATTTAGCTTATAAAACTTTAAAATTTAATTTAGGAATTAAATATGCAATTCCATTATCAACGAATAATCTAGATAATAGCATTTGTTTAGGATACAAATTTACACGAAAAGATTTAATGGAAGAAGGAGATCAACCATTCAGTTTAACATATATGGTTGAATATGCATTAACCAACAGTCATCATAGTATAAACTTTTTGGATCAAGAATCCATTTATCTAGATAAACTTTTTGAAGGAATAGCTCAAATCAAGAAATCACCTATGAAAGAAATAACATTAGGAGAAACTAGTAATCAAATAAAAAAATCAATCTCATTCAGGCAACCTTACACATCAGGAGAAACTAGTAATCAAATAAGAAAATCAATCTCATTCAGGCAACCTTACGTAAAACAACTACTCTTAGAAAAACCAGAAAAATCTACAAAAGAAGAAAGTGAATATATAAGATTAGAAAGAGAAATATCAGATTTAAGTAAGTTTTTAAAAGAAAAACTATGAATAATAATCCTAAAAGTAAGTGCAAAGAAATATCATATTTAATCAAACATTACAATGAAAGATTAGAATATTTAAGAACAACAGTTATTAGTACTAAAATATATAGGATGAATAAAGAAATTTTAGAAAAAAGAATAAAAGAAGCAAGAAATTCGTGCGAACTATGTAATCAACAAATATCCGCTGCCTCTGACCAATTTCTGGTATCAGAGCCAAGCAACGAAAATGGAGAAAATACAGAAAATACAAGATAATTTACAAAGAATAAATAAAGAAATTGAACATAATAAAGCTATTTTAGCCTATTCACAATTTCTAAGGCTTCAATCTTATGCCCCAGATATAATAGAATTTAAAATAAATATATTAGAAAGACGAAAAACTGATTTTGAATATGAACTACATAAACAAAAATTAATATATCATATAGAAAATAAATAAACAAATACAAAGGGTACTTAAATGAAAGAAAAAAGAAATAGAAGGAACTATTGCAAATATCACTTCTACAGTAAAAAGGCCCCTGAAGGCCATTTTTGCAAACTAAATTTTCCAAAAGGCCAATTTTTAAATTCTCTCTTTTGCCAACTTTGTATATGCATAATTCTGGAGAAAGAGAAAAAAGGTAACCTAGAATAGGCTTTCTCGTGGAACTAGGATTGGATAAATTAATCATAAATTTTGTGCAAAATTACTCGTATAGCCAACAATTATTTTATCCAAATATATATAGTTGGAAGTCAGTTAGTCTGCATTTATTTGGATCAGAAATAAACCTATTTTAACTGTGTGCCCAATATTTCACCGTGTTAATTGCGTAAATAATAACTGATTGAATGTTTATTTATTTGGTTGGCTGTATTACCAATGCAAAATGTTCTGTTTCCAGATCAATATTTTCAAGGGATAATTACATCGACCTTGCCTGAGATTTGGACTAATTATTGCTCAATCTCCTTGTAAAACCCCGAAAAATTCATTTATGAACTTTCCTATAATTTTAATTTACTTGAAATTGATAATTTTAATTATGTAGATTTGATAATTGAAATTAAAATTCATATCTATGTTGTTAAAAAATTCAACGAGTGGGCATATTTTTAAATTTAAAGTGATTTAAATTGATATTCACTTGAATTATTATTGTTGTGCAAATTATGAATTATAAATGCTTCAATCTTATGTAATTTTGAGGATTGAAATGCTAAAAAAAAAAGGGGGTGACTTCTTGAATTGCCCCAAGACTTTGAGGACTAAAAAAGAAAAAACTCAAAATTTGAGAATGTAAATTGCAAAACACACATTAAAGACATAAAGTTTCAGCTCCACTCTCTCATTCTTCATCTTCCCCACCCAACACACACACTAAAGTATTTTTCGCACACACAAAATTCCCTTTCTTATTAAGCTCATAACTTCTTCATTTCTTAACCAAATCAAGTAAATGAGTAGTCAAGATTGATCTACTCGACGAGAGGAACACAATGGTGGTGGTAATTGAAGGAATAGAAGGTGTTTTCCGGCGGAAATTGGAGGAGGAAGTGGAGGTTTTAAGTGGGTTTCCTTGCATGTCCCTTTTCCGGTGATTTCTTCGACAATCGAGCTTCACCACGGTGTTCTAGGCTTAGAGGAGAGCGGAATGGTGGGTTCGGCTCATTTTCCGGTGCCGGTCAACGGCGATCAACAGTCGGTCAACAGGGGCTGCTCCGATCAGCGATTTCCTCTCGGAATGGGTATTCCATTTTCGTTCTTCATTTCTCGATTTGAGTTCGTTAGGTAGTTCCTTGAGCCTAAAGGTTATTGTGTATTATTTACATTGTGGTTAACTTTTGGTTTTAGAATTTAGTTTGAGCATGAATTTGAGTTCATATTTAATATTTAATGTGACTTGCTTTGGTTTTGTTTAAATATTGCTTATATGTTTGGATCTTGATTTTTTTTTCTAAAAAGATTATTGTTCATAATTTTTGAAACTTTGGGGGTATTTTTGAAAGATTTTAAAAGTTCAAGGGTTAGGGATGCAAAAATTTGAGATTATAATGGACTGGAAATTATCTATTTTTATTTGATATTTGGTTAGGTTTACTTGAAAAGCATTTGTGTTAAAGTTTGTTTCGTATTTTGCAAAAATGGGAGTTTTTGAAACATTCGGGGTTCTTTTTGTAAATCTAAAAATAAGGGGGGTAACGGTGCTGTTTGGTCGCTGTTTTACATTGTTACTTTTATAAACTTTTTATTAATTTATTTGAAGTAGTGCTTTGATAACTTGTGTTTTAAGATTGAAAATTTGAAAAATTTCCTAAGAAAATTTATAATGAAAGAACTTTTTGTTTCTCATTGTTAGTTTGTGAATAGTTATTAAACTTATTGTTAATCTCAATTTTATATTGGAATTATGCTTGATTATTTTTAAATATTGCTTAAATGCGTGGATCTTGAATTAATTTTCAAGAAAATTGGTTTTATTAAGTTTTCAAAACTATGAGGGTATTTTTGAAAATTTTTAAACTTGTGGGATTTTTAAAGGTATGATTTTTGAAGTAACAAGATACTTAATACGTTTATTTGATTTTCGATATGAGTTTGGTTAAAAATCTTTTGATTTAAAGTTTGTTGCAAATTTTTGCAAAAATGGATATTTTTAAAAGTTTAGAGACTGTTTTGTAAATCTGGAAAATGAAGGTGAAATTTTTGCTGTTTTGGCACTGCTTTATGAAATTAGTATTTTGAGTTTTGAAAATAATATCTCTTAAGTTCTAAGCACTTCTGTGTGATGTGTTAGTTTAGAAAATCCTTGTGTAGGATTTTCATTAGTTACGTCTTAGTAAAGTTGTTAGATACATTCTTAGTCGTATACGTATTTGCTCAGGTTTCGGATACACTTCACTGTCGGAATTTTGGTCGATGTAGTAAGCTCCTCAGGTGAGTGCTATGTGTTACTTGTGAGTAAGTCTAAATGTGCTAGTAGGTCGAGTCATAACTATAACTTGGTTACTAAACGGACAAGTATGTGATGTATGATAACATAAAGAACTCGGCTGCTAGGACAAGTTACACGTTGAATTAGTGTTTATATCTATGAGCTTATGAGTCATTGATATTGTATGTTGAACTGTTATTGAGTTGTTTACCGATTTCCTGTTACTGAGCTGATATTGTTACTGTTACTGTACTGTACTGTACTGCACTGCATGTACTGTTACTGTGTGGGCCCCTATTTTGGTGTGCGGAATCGTGGTTAACCCGAAAGGTAAGGGCCGGAGGGTTACCTCGATCCACCGTAGACCCACTTCACGAGTCAAGTGTGGAGGTTACACTTGGGGAGTGAATGTCAAACTCCTGGCATTTGACGTCAACTGTTATGTAAGGTCGCACCTTACTTGGAGTGTTCGGTGGTGGTTTTCCTGACTGTGGATTGGAGGGTAAGGGGAGGATGACATCAACAAATGTTGGTTACTTGTTTAACGTGCATAAATTGTTATAGCATATGTTCATTACTGTACTGTTGTAAATGCTCATGTATATTATGTTGCATCCACGCACATGTGCAATATAGCCTCACTAAGTTGGACGATCAACTTATGCATTTCGTGTTTCAATCTTTTCAGCTACAGGTGTTTGGGGTAAATGATAGTTCATGTTGCGGTTAGGTCATCACGGTTGCGGTCCCACCCTAGTTCCAGAGAGCAGTTGAACTTTTGTCTAAATTCTCATTTGATTTTAAGATTTTCGTTTGAACTGTGTTTTAAACATTCTATAATGTCTAAGTTAATTTCTATTATATCTTGCTAAATATCTTGGTATCTTAGCTAATTTTGTAAAATGGGAATATCTATCTAAAATGATTTTAAATTTTATGAAGTATTAATCTTAATCTTCTTGTACTTCTTTTGGGTCCCACAAGTTGTTTCACTATGTCATGTCATCAGCTAAAATTTATTTTAATTGCTTCCGCTTTTAAACTTTTAATTTATCGTTTCTTTTAAAAATGTTCGATATTTTAACTCTTTTTCAAAATAAAAATAAAAATTTTACCGTTATCCGACGGACCCGCGGAGTCGGGCCGTTACACCCCTCGCCAGTGTCGCCCAACCCATAGGAGCTCTGGTGCTTGCCTAGGGCCCCCTCCCTCGGCTAGTTATTAGTGGCCCAAAGCCCACTTTCCATTTTGTTTTAATAATTAGGCTCAAAATATTTATCCCCACAGTACATAGGGTTGTAATCGAGCCGAGTAGTATCGAACGACACACTGTTCAAGCTTAATTTATTTTTATCGAGCTTGAAATTTTGTGTTTGAGATTGGTTTGATTTTCAATCGAGCCGAGTATCGAGTAGCTTGATCTTTTACATGTATTTTTTCAATTTTTAGAATCTCGAGCTCGAGCCGAACTTCAAAAGTTATCGAACGAAAAAAGATGTTCAAGCTTGTTTGATTAGTGTGACGAACAGAGCTCAAACGAGCTTTTATCGAACGAGCTCGAGTCGAGTATCGAGTAGTTTGGTTTGATTTTCACCCCTAACAGTACACTACATTATATTACATATACATAGTAGAGGGCTGCAGATCCTCTATACCATTTATGTGTATCGCCTTTGTGTACCACCAATATAAAATTGACACATGTTCATATTAACTGTAAAGCTAACTCACACTAAACTTAACCCCAGTTAGTAATTAATAAAAACGTAGAATTATAATTATAATATCTCTCACTTTCTCATAACTCTTCATCTTCTTCTGTCCATATTGTTATCTTCTACAATTAGAAAGCCCTTCAATTTTGCAAAAAATAAAACAAACCGATTAAAAAAAATTAATTGAATACTCTCTTCCACAAGTTTTTTTTTCCTTCTACCCTCCGGTTTGTAACAATAGACAAGCTTTATTGGTTGGTATAGTTGTTCATTTGTTACAGAAGAAAGTGTGTTTGTGAAAATAACTTTTGTTTAGATATCCTAAAATAATGTAATTTTTCTTAAAAGGAAAATATAAATTGGCAGTACTATTATCAATCATTATGAATTTTAATTAAGAAAAAATATTTATTTGAAGAAATAATTCTTTTTGTCTCTTATATGAAATCGAAGAAAGGAAGGTTGAAGAATATAAATATAATAATTATATTGAAGCAAAAGCCAATATTTCTTCAGTACTGCAAATTTGAGAAGTAGTACAATACTAGCTTGTGACAGATTTTTCTTCGAATATAAAGGATGTCATCAAATTTCAATTGTCAAGACGGCGTAGATGAAAGAAGTTCAATAAGAGAGAGGGATTTTTTTTGTTAGTCGGCCTAATTTGAAGAGTAGCGTTTTTTGGAAATTCAATTTAAAAAAGATGAATTTTTCTTAAACTTAAAAGTAAATGAAGAAGATGAACAGTAGTGAAAAAAATTGGGAGATATTATAATTATAATTTTACTTTTTTATTAATTATTAACTGAGGTTTGGTTTAGTGTGAATTAACTCTACGATTAATATGAACATGTGTCAATTTTATATTGGTGGTGCATAAGGATTATACACGTAACTAGTATAGAGAACCTGCAGCCATAGTAGAGAGGCATAGCAATGTTCATTTCACAAATTTTTTTAACTAAGAAGATGAAACGTCTTCAGTCTTCACCAAGGCAACAACATTCTTCTCCATTAATTCAGCACAATCCACAAGAAAAAAATTCATTAATCAAACCATAATTTTTGTATAAATATGCTTCATGCCTAATGCCTTCAGCCTTCCTATATTCATTAATCATTATCAACTTCAACATTAGTTTTTTCATTTTCATCATTATCAACTTCAACATTAGTTTTTTCATTTTCATCTTCTCTTTCTTACTATTTTGCTATTGTGCCCTAAAATTGAAATAAATTTTTTTCCCTTCTAGTTTATAATTAGTTTTGGACAATTTTAATTGGGAATTGCGGAGATAATTTTTTCTACAAAGATATTTAAAAGCATACAACTGTGGGTTTGTACTGTTTTTTTCTATTGCATTTAGTTTTTCGTTATGTTGTTTATTTAGTTACTTAATGAATTGATTGGTAATATTTATTATGTTATTGCAGGTATATCAATTTGCAGATAAAATAAATATGTTGATACGCTCATAGTGTTGATCTTGCTCTTGTTGGCTTACCGACTCATTAACTTTTAGGTTTTATTGTTTCTTGGCAAAATTATATTTATTTATTTATTAATATTTATTGCTTAATTATAATTTCATTAGTACTGTGTGATTATTTTTTAGTCATTATGTCTAGTAGAAAATTCTTATTCAAATATATCTATAAAAGTTGCATATGCGTAAAGAAAAATTTTTAAATTATTAAAATTAATAAAAACATATTTACGTTCGAGAATGACACAAGAAATATTAAGTAATTTGACTATTTTGTCTATAGAAGAAAATATGATAGAAGAATTAGAATATGAAGATTTAATAAATACTTTTGTGTTCTAAAAGAGCAAGAAAAATAAATTTTACGTAAAAAAATTATTACATAAGGGCCCCGATTTTTAATTTTGCCTAGGGCACCCAAAACCCTTGGACCGGCCCTGTCCTCGCAATTTCTTAATTACATCCATTTCCCCCCCCCCCCCCCCCCCCATATTTGAAAAACCTTACAAAATGATGTGAAATAACCATATTGTCCTCTTTAATTTTAATTAAAAATAATAAAAAAAAAAAAACCAGATTAACATAATGTCCTATTTACCTTGCAAGAGATAATCACATTGGCCTTCCCTGAGGTTTGTGCTAATTATTGCTGAAGCCCCGCGCAATTTCATAATTACATCCACCTCTCCCCATATTTGAAAAATCTTACAAAATGATGTGAACTGATACACAAAATTACAATATTACCCTTGCAATGATACACAAAATTACAATATTACCCCTGCAAAAATTAATTTTATACATAAAAAAATACTCTAACCCTGATCCCCCACCCCACCTCTACCGTCCCAACCTCGCAAACATCCTCCAACGTCGTGTCGTCGCCTGGTCTGAACCCTAGGCCTTCCAGGCCGGCGGCGCGGCCTGGTAGGAGATTTGCGAGGTTGGGGACGTCGGGTGAGGGGTTGGGGACCGGCGGGTGTTGGGTTTCGGGATTGGGGTGGTTGGGGTGGGGTGCTAGGTATGATGAGGGTTTTTAAAAAAAAATTATATTAAAATAGTTTATTGATTTATTAATATTAGTATTTTTATATAAATAAGATATGGTTTTAATATATTATATTTAAGTAATAAATATCAAAAATATTTATGATTTTATACTAACTATTTTATTAGGTCGAGTGTTTTTAATTCTTGTGAAAAAATTATTGATTTTTATAATAACTATTCTGGTTAAAAGTTTAAGAAAAAATTTAGTAAAAATGTGAGCATTTTTATAATGTCTAATAATTACTGTTCAGTTTTTTTTCTTCTCATGATTAAACGTAATTTATTAATCTATCCTCGTACTTTAATTATGAAAAAATTGAAATTATTAAAATTACGGGTTAAATGTATTTACATTTTTTTATTTATGTTCTACAATATTTTTTTCTTATAATTAATCATAATTTATTTACTTTTCCTTGTACTTTAATTGTAAAAGTATTATGATATGTTTTTTGGCAAAACTCCTTGATGTGGTATTGTATTTTTATTTCAAAATACATATACACTACTATTAAAATTCATTTATTCTTTTAAACCTAATTCATAAATTTATTCTTTTAATTTAATTAGGAAAAAAATTGAAATTATTAAAATTACGGGTTAAATGTAGAGTTGAATGTATTTACATTTTTATTTATGTCTGCGATGTTTTTTTTCTTGTAATTATTCTTAACTTATTTATTTTTCCGTGTACTTTAAGTGTAAAGCATTATGAATAAAGTTTGAAAAAAACGTTCATGTGTTATTATATATATTTTTTTAAAATACATATAAACTAATAAACTAATTATAAGTTTCATGTAAATTTATAATATTTGAACCCATGCACATTGCAAAGAAATCCTTCTTATGTACCAAACATAACAAGGGTTGTCCAACAAAAGTTACAGTTACCTCAAGGGTAAGATAGGAAGTTCAATAAAAATTTGACGATGACATCATTAAAATGTAAGGTTTTCGAAACATCGGGGGAGATGGATGTAATTATAAATTGCGTGGGAATTGGGCAATAATTACTCAAAACCTCAAGAGATACCTGTAATTATCCCTATTTTCAAATAAAACTAATTTGTCCTTCGTATTCACTTGGAATAATGTAGATTATTTTTATTTACTTACCATGTATATCTAACTATATGTGCTTTCATTTTTTCTGGTAAATTACATTTAGCTACTTAGCATACATAGACAAATACATTTTCGCCCATAACTTTAAACTAGGTATGGTATTGTGGTTTTATTAGATAAATTTAAACAATATCAATTAGTATGATTTCTAGATATTTATTACCAAATTAATTTTTTTGAATACCATATCAATTAATAAATAATATACTACGTTACGGTTTCAGTATGGATACTACGGTTTTGCAGTTTTTAAGATTATATATATATATATATATATATATATATATATATATATATATATATATTTGTGGAAAAATAACATATATTTATTTAATACTCATTTCATTTTTATAGGGCACGATTGCATAGTTGAAAATAAATGAGTAATTTTTCTAATTGAAGGAGATAATACTTTTTTACTAATTATTTTATCAAATAAAAATTACATAATAATATTCTGCAAAATGATTGAGGCTTATATTTAGTAGCTCTCTTACTATGAAACAAACAAATATATCTAATTAACAAAAAGAAAATAAAAATGAGAATATTGGAATAAAAAGAATATTTATTGTTTGTTATCTCTTATTAAGTGGCTTACTAGTTAATTAGTGCTGGTTGTTTGAATTGTACTTTTTTTAGAACGGTGTTGTCTAAAATTTTACATTAGATATTAATCAATGAATAAATTATTTATGAATATTTATAACATAAAATAATCACTAATAAATGGAATTTGGTGAATAATAGATATTAATATTAAATATTAATCAATAAATTAATTATTTATGAATGTAGTTTTCTTAATTGCAGTGCGGTAAAGTTTTTGTACGTACCAAAGCTTTGATTTTGAAACAAAAATAAGAACTTTCGCGTGGTTTAGTATAGTTTGGTATTGTTGGGCACCAAACTAACTGGGCGGGTGACATGAATTGTCCTGTGGCATTCAAATTGAGAGTGTGTGTGGAGTCACAATCGAATATCGTGGACGCTTGTATAAATGCACTATAAGGGAAGGGTATGCACATTTCCTAACACCAATTGATTTTGGGGGAAGTGGTAAGGTCCTACAAGTGGTATCAGAGCCAAAGTCATGTGTTCGATTCCCAGCAGGAGCAATTGCTGAGGGGGAGATTGTTGGGCATCCAAATTGAATGTGCGGGTGACATCAATTGTCCTGTGACACCCAAACTAAGTGTGCGAGTGGAATCAAAATCGAATATCGTGGACGCTTGTATGAATGCACTATAAGGGAAGGGTATGCACATTTCCTAACACCAATTGTTTTTAGGGCAAGTGGTAGCGCCTGAAGTCCTACATATACTGTATATACAATGCGATCTTGTTTAACTAATCTTTAAATCTTAAATTATTTACTATATTTTTTTTAATTGCAGCGTGGTACGGTTTTTGTACGTACCAAAGCTTTGATTTTGAAAACAAAACAAGAACTTTTGTGTGGTTTAATACAATTTGGTATAGGATGCGATGGCCCGACTCCGCGTGTTTGTCGAATAACAGTCGAAAAACTAATATTATTTTGAAAAAGTGTTAGAATATCGAAAAAAATTTCAAACTGAAACGATAATTTAAAAATTTTAAGCGGAAGCAGTTTTAAACGAAATAATAACAATTATTAAGTTTTTTTTTACGAAAAATAAAAATAATTTTCATAGTAGAGGTTTAAAGCCGAAGTATTTAATCACAACATATCAAAATATTTGTTGGTCCCAAGTGGTCAGTTGAGGTCTAGAGGGAGGGGGGGGGGGGAGTGAATAGACCTCTGAAAATAAACCTCAATTCTTAAAATGAGCAGACTAAACTGTTCAAGTTGAGAGGAGTTACTAGGCTGTTTGTGCACACAACTTTGAGCAGCAGAGTAGACCACTTCAATTGATTCACTTAGCTTATTTGAATCAGAGTTCCAAGACGTGTTACTTGCAGCGGATTTTGCAAAGTTTTTTTCACAAGTAATCGAAACTTGGTTTCAAAGTTTTATCCCCAGTTTTATAAAGTTCTTTTCAAACAGTTTTGATGAAAATATGCTTAATTTAAAATATTTATGAAACGAATGCAGAATGTAAGACACCGATCTTTTTATAGTGGTTATATGGATCAAAGTCCTTTAGTCCACTCTTCCAAGTCACACAGATCTTGGGTTATACTAAAATCACAAAGATTACAATATGTTCTCTACTTACGCCAAATAACACATGAACTGGCAGTAAGTTCGCAATATGAGATCACAAAGAAAACCTATTCTCCGAAGTAATATCGCTTCACAAAGATGGATATCTACTTCTCACAATACTTATTTCTTCCAAGAATCACTCAGATTTCTTCTTTTCTTCAACGTTGGTTTTTGTCAATAAATGACTAAGCTGATGAGTGAGCTGTTCTTGAGTTCTTTTGAGACTTAGAAAGATTTAGCTTTTGAAAGTTCTCAAAAGTGTGTTGTATCGTATTGTCTCTTGATGCCTCTAAACTCTTTGAACAAGCTTCCTTTTTATACTTGAGATTTTGAAATCTGTCCGTTGAAGTGTAACAGAAGTCTATATCTCGAGCATTGGTCCCTATCTCTCAGGAACGGCTCCCTGGGACTGTGTACTGTCATGTTCACTGTACTTCCTGTCAGTCGCATTAAATGCACTCTGCTGATACGAAGTTCTTCTTCAATCATTTGTCATAAATACCCTTCCTCTTCAGCATTAATTTCTTTAAGTATATTTATGACCGTTGAGGTGACTTGTCTGATCACTTCCACTCAGCTGTCCGAAGTCACTCATCTGATGAATACTCAGCTGATCACAACTTTGTTGAGTCGGCTGTCCTTCATCAATTTTTATCCTTCTGCAGCAGTAGATCAGTCGTCTCCTCGACCATAAGTTTTGATCCTTCTGATTTGTCTTTTATGATCAAAAACTTCTTAATAGGGAATTCACTAAGCTTTTATTACTTAGCTTATCTTGAAGTTTTGGAAATCATCAAAACCTCCGTTCAATCTTTGTCTTCGTCTTCATCTTTATCCAACAATTTCCCTCTTTTTGATGATGACAAAACTTCAGCTAAATACATCTAACTAAACTAAAGTTAAGTCCTCAAAAATTTATGAGATAGTAATAATGTGTTGGAAGTAACTTGAACTTTTATAGATGTGATCTAGTTACAGTTACATGTTCAAGTAGATGAGACAAAAGAAGTAAACTGATACAAAATATTCAAGTAAGAGGACTAGTTTGGTTAGTCATCAGTTTCATCATCTTCTTCTTCACTTCCTTCAATTTCCTCTTCTTCATCTTCATCTTCTTCTTCTTCGGCTCCAGAGGTTAGAATTTTGTATGCAGCTTCAATTTTCCTCTTGATTCGTTCTGGATCTTTGTACTTCACATAGCGATCAGTTTGCTTTTCAGATGTATCCTTGGTATCAGCAATCTCTTTGTCAGATTTTGCTTCATCATTGGTTTCTTCCTCTTTGGCATCTTGATCAGCTTCCTTGGCATGTTCTTGATCAGCTTCTTTGGCAGCTTCTTCATCTCCAGCTTTTTCTTCAAGTATTGGTTCCTTTGACTCTATTTCTTCAGTTGATTTTTCTTTAATAGCAGAGTTCTTTTCATCAGTAGATTGAACAATAGCTGTGACTCAGAGTTCTTTTCATCAGTAGATTGATCAATAGTTGTGACTGAATTCTCTTCCCCCTGTCATCATCTACAGGGGTTGAGTTCAACAGTCGAGATGTTAATAGCAGCACAGAGTTTTTTATGTTTTGATCCATTACGTCCAGTTGAGCAGCTTGATGAATTAGAGTAGATTTGATGTTTCCGGTTTCTTCTACAACTTTGTCAGAAAAGATTTGAACTTCCTTAAATAGTATTAAGTTTCTCTCAACTTCCAATTCTCCAACTTGTCTGAATAGCTTTGTTAGTTCTGCAATGTCTGACTCGTTTTGGTGAAGAGATGTGGGAAGGTGACTGATGTCATCCTTAACGTCTTCAATGCTCTTATTCATTTGGAGAATGCTTTGAGTTAGCATTAGAGAGTTATCCGGCGGCAGAGGAAAATTGTCAATGGCTTCTCTCGCCATTTTTGCATTTCTTTCTTGCATCTGCTTCATTTGCAGCCTGTTCCTTTCTTCCATCTCCTTCAGAGTGCCTTCCAGTAGCATATGAAAGGAATCCATCAGTGACGAGTGTAGGCCAGCTGTGGAACTAGGTGTTGAAGCAAGGGCTTCTTCCTGGTGGACAGGTGCATCCGTAAGAACAACTTCATCTTCAACTTTCCACTCAATAGCCAAAGGTGTTTTTGCAGTAGTCTGTTCTAGGTTTGTAGTTTCAGCAGTTCCATCCTTGTCAACGACTGTTGTCTGATTGATAAGTAGAGCAGGTAACCATTCCTTTGTAGATGTCTTCTTTTTGGGTTGCTCTTGGAACTTGCTTACTTCGGAGCCAAATGCTATTTCCTGAACACTTGGTAGGTGGGGTAGGTCACTTGAAGAACCTTTGCCGTATCTGGCTTTCTTCGCCCACTTCTCCAAAGCAGTGTGTACAGCAATTTGCACAGCCCTTTCTATAGGATTGTCTCCTCTTCTTTTTTTGGCTGGCAGTGCATTTTCGATGCATTCAGCTTCTTTAGCAACTATATTTCGAATATATCCGTGAAAAACATCGTGCACATAGTATGCATCCAATGCTTGAGTAACTGAGGAAGTGTGCAGCCAACTGAGGACCCACTTTTCTTCTTCAGCAAACTCTTTCCAGGCTTGGATTTCTTCTACAGACTTGCTGATTCTATATTCTCTCCATCTTGTATATCTGATTTTCTCTTGTAGGAACGTAGTTCTTTGTTGCAGCTTGTTGTCAAAATCTTCTAGAGCTGCTTCAAATCTGCTAAATACAAGTGGATTATTATGAACAATGGCCAGAGACTTTCTTACTTCGAATTTCGGCTTCTCTTGTCTTAGTCCTGGAGGTAGAATTTGTCTGGCATTCATAGTCCCACCAATCTTGATAGTGCCGGTCCTGCGTGAACCGTGAGCATCCTTCTTGCTTAGTTCTATTACTTTAGCCATTTCTTCATCCTCCCTTGCCTTGAGTTCGGCTTCAGTCATTTGCCGTCTTTGAGCATCTTTGATTGATTCAGTTTTGCTTAGCTCAATGGCTTGACGAACTTCAGCTTCATAACTCTTTTGTTGTTCTTCTTCCTCTTTCTTTTTCTTGTCAGCAGCAGACTTCTTTATCTTTTTAGATCTCATTTTCTTCTGAGGTTCAGAAGTCTGAGCAGTAGCAGTAGGTTCTGTGGTAGTAGTAACAACAGGAGCGACAATCATTGGTTCGAGGATTTGAACATCTCTATCCTCTTGAGGTTGTGATCCCTCAACTACTAAAGTAGTAGTAGTATGTTCAGAAGCTGACTCTGTGAAAGCAGACTCCTTTTTATGCTCAGTAGATTTGTCAGGTGTTTGAAGATTAACAGAGTCCGACAACCTAATGGGTGATTCAATAGGTGTCATCTGTTTTCTTACGCTAGCTTTGGTGTGTTTTCCTTTGGTAACCTTTGTATTTTTCTTGATATTCGGTCTTTTGATTTCCAAGGTTTGATTGTCAGAATCCGTTCTAGATGGTAAACCATCAGACATTTCTTCAATTTCCTTAGTTGTCAGATCTATGATAGCATCTGCAACTGTTTCCTCAACAAACTTTCATGTTTCCTTCTGAACAGCAGACTGTGCTGATGTAGTAGATGCCTTAGGAGCATTTTGCTTGGCTTCTCTTTATTCTTTTAGTTGCTCGTTTAGGCTCATCAACAGCTTTTCCTTTGGATTGCTCTTTCACATGTAGATATACGTTCATTGCCTTAGCAATGTGAATGTCTTTCCCATGGGTCATAGAGCAAGTTAAGCTTGAAAACAGGTGACATAAAAAGATCCTATGATGGGTCCTTTTATTCTTGATGTGATCTACCAGTATATACCAAATGAAGGTTGCCCAGTCTACATCAAATCCATAGTAGATTGCAATCATGGTATGATACCTCTTCATTGGTATGCTATCAAGAGAGAAAGTGCGGTTCTCAATGACCTTTGAGACAATATCAGCCATCCTCTGATATTCGTCTTTTAGCTAATTCTTCTTGATGTTTCCAGACAATATTTCCCCTTCCTTGGAAATAATGCTCCAGAATTCAGCTTCTTTTTCTTCAGCCAGATTAGAGAAGTATGTTCTTCCTGTTATAGACAACCCATACTTCTCATTTAAGAGGGCATGAGTGATACAGATGTCGACTCCTCCAACTTTAGCTTTTATCTCATTGTTTACCAAATCCGGTTCTTCTGTCGAACCATAAAACTCCATTATTTGATCTCGATATACCATATCTTCGTGAGCTTCCATGAAATCGACCAGCGAAGCATCTTCAAATTTTTCTAAGATTTCCTTCGTCAGTGGGGTACCAGTAGCATAGAAAGTAGAATAAACGAGGTACCTTCCTTCAGCTTCAGCTTCTTTTGATTTCATTCCCATGGTAGTTTGATTGATTAAACAGATTAGAGAGTAGATTTGCAGAAAACAGATGGCAAAATTCTCTCTAGGGTTTTGAATGTTTGAGGGTGCATAAACGATGAGTAAGCTGACCGGGTTCATATTATAAAGCTTTATCGATCTTTGTGTCTTAATACCAACCGTTGATCAGTTACCGCGACGTGTTAGATTGTGTACGAGATTATTACGCGTTTCAAACTTTCATTTGATAGGTGTACAAGGCGGGAATACGAACCGTCCTTATTTTCCTTTTATAAAAGCGTGTTTTAAGATTTTGCAAACAATAAGCACTTTTATAATTTCATCAGATTAGTCACGTTTTAACTTATCTGACAGATGACTGTTCTGATAACTTGATATTACTAGGGAAGGCCAATAACTAGTAATCTTCCTTTGCTGTTTGTCAATCCAGCAAGATAAATCTTCAGTCTTTATTAGATCCTTCGAACACTTAACTTTAACTAACTGTCATTAACAAATATCATCTTGGATCAAGAGTACCGCTAGTCTTGCACATTCCTCCTTGATTTAATAATCCATTAGTTAACTAGTCTGTTGAAAATTAATCTTGAAATGTATTGATCTTTAGGAGCAAGCTGATGAACTTGGATCTTCTTGATAAGTTCCCCCCAGCTTATGCGTCCAAATTGAGTAGTCCTAGTTCAGCTCTTAGAGTTGAAAACCTCGCGTCACTTAGTGGTTTGGTGAAGATGTCAACGATTTGATTTTCAGTGTGTATATATTCAATAGTGACATTTCCTTTTTCCACATGATCTCTTATGAAGTGATGTTTGATCTCTAAATGCTTTGTTCTTGAATGACTTGTTGTATTCTGAGTAAGGGATATTGCGCTTGTGTTATCACAATACGTAGATCGGGATTCCACTGATCTTGATATTGTAGTCTTCTAGTTGATGTTTCAACCAAAGTATTTGTGCACAACATGCTCCGGCAGCAATATATTCAGCTTCAACAGTAGATATGGATACTGAAGTTTGCTTCTTACTCATCCACGAGATCAGACGACTTCCTAGAAATTGACAGGCACATGTAGTGCTTTTC
Organism: Penstemon barbatus; assembly: GCA_003313485.2. NCBI lineage: Eukaryota > Viridiplantae > Streptophyta > Magnoliopsida > Lamiales > Plantaginaceae > Penstemon > Penstemon barbatus. Next base: position 37,158,502 of record CM064883.1, read on the forward strand.
CTAAGGTCAGAATCTGAATAACCAATTATTTCAAATCCTGATTATCTAGGATACCATAATCCCAAGTCTTGTGTGCCTTTAAGATACTTAAGTATTCTTTTGGCAGCTAAGAGGTGAGATTCCTTAGGATTTGATTGATATCTCGCACAAACCCCGACTGAGTACATAATGTCTGGTCTGCTAGCTATTACATACATCAGAGATTCTATTATGCCTCTATATCTGGTTATGTCCACTGATTTGCCATCTTCATCTTTATCTAGATGAAGTTCAGTAGACATTGGAATACTAACAGTTGAGCTAGTTTCCATACCAAATTCTTAAACAAATCTTTTGTGTACTTAGCTTGGTTTATGAATATTCCATCAGGAAACTGTCTTACTTACAAACCAAGAAAGTAATTTAGTTCTCCAATCATGCTCATTTCGAACTTGTTTTACATTAGCTTGGAAAACTTTTCACACATATGTTGGTTAGTAATATCATCCACATATATTTGCACAAGTAATATATGCTCTTCCCATTCAATAGTGAACAGGGTCTTATCCACTTTACCTTTTCGAAATCCTTTAATTAAAAGAAAATCTGATAATGTGTCATACCATGCTCTTGGAGCTTGTTTTAGTCCGTAGAGGGCTTTCTTTAGAAGATATACCTTGTCTCCTTTTTGATAAGCTTCAAATCCACGTGGTTGTTCAACATAAACTTCTTCTTGCAATTTTCCATTGAGAAAAGCAGATTTCACATCCATTTGATAGACGATGAAGTTTTTGTAAGCAACATAGGCTAGAAACAATCTGATTGCTTCGAGTCTTGCTACTGGTGCAAATGTCTCATCATAGTCAATGCCTTCTTCTTGGCAGTAACCCTTGGCCACTAGTCTTGCTTTGTTTCTAGTGACAATACCATCTTCATTCATCTTATTTTTGAATACCCACTTAGTGCCAATGATTCTTTGATGATTTGGTCTAGGTACTAAGTACCAGATTTCATTTCTTTCAAATTGATTTAACTCTTCTTGTATTGCTTCAATCCAGTGAGAGTCACTAAGAGCTTCTTCAACTTGCGTGGGCTCTATTTGGGATAGAAAGCTGACAAACATTGCATCACTTGCAGCAGCTCTTCTAGTTTTTAGTCTATCCAAAGGATCACCAATTACCAGTTCTAGAGGGTGATTCTTGAGCCATCTGAGATCAGGTTGCAAATCAGGATGTTGTCCTCTTGATTAATCTTGCAACATTACTGTTGGAGATTCAGTAGTAGTCTGTTGAACAGCCTCTGGTCTGTCAGCTGGTGATAACTCGTCTGTTAGACAATCAGCGGACTGATTTTGAACAACACTTGAGCTAGCAGCTGAGTTAAGATCAGGTAATATGATGGGAACATATTATTCGTTTATTTCAGTGCTCAATCTCTGAAAATCAGTAGACAATTCTTGATTTGTGGATTGATTCTTTTTAGAAGATTGATTTGGTTAATCAAATACTACATGAATAGATTCTTCTACTAGTAAAGTTCTTTTGTTAAAGACTATGTATGATTTACTGACAGTAGAGTAACCAACAAAAATTGCTTCATCAGCCTTTTCTGCAAATGCAGTAAGGTGGGTTTTCCCATTGTTTAGCACAAAGCATTTACAACGAAAAATTCTAAGGTATAGAATGTTTGGCTTTCTATTGTTCCAAACTTCATATGGCGTCTTGTTCTGATTTTTGTTGATCATGCATCTGTTCTGAGTGAAGCATGCTGTATTTGTTGCTTCTGCCCAGAATCTTTGGGGCAGTTTTGCTTCAGCTATCATTGTTCTGGTAGCTTCTTTCAGAGTTCTGTTTCTCTTTTCAGCAACTCCGTTTTGTTGAGGGGTTCTGGCAGCAGAGTATTCATGATAGATTCCTCTGGCATTACAATACTCTTCAACAGTTGAGTTTGTAAACTCTGTCCCTCTATCTGAAAACTTCATTTAGGGTCCTTGAAAACCTTGTATCCATTTGGTCAATGGTTTCCGCAGACTTCATTTTGAAGTTATCCAACTTTTCAAGAGCGACACTTAGTTGGTGCTCCTTTATGGCATCGTTTCCCTCGCTTATATCACAGACTTTATCTCACATTTCTTTTGCAGTTTTGCAATGTTTGACTTTGTCAAACCTATCATTATCAAGGGCCTTAGTCATGATGAAACGGCCAACCTTGTCTAGATTGAACAGCTTGACTTCCTCAGCCGTCATCTCTTCAAGTTCTTTATTCACCACAATATCAACTTCATCAACCTTTATTGTCTTGGTGATTTTGAATGGAACTTTTGTGATACATGTAAACATGTTGTCATTATAGGCAACAAGGGAAATCTCCATTCTGATTTTCCAATCTTCAAAACTCATACCGCCGATGTGGGGAATATGGCTGATACAGTCCATTTTCAAAAAGTTTTTGTTTTTCAAAATTGTGCTCTTTTGAAAACTTTTAAAACATTTGAAAAACACTCGGATCAAGCTCGATGATCAGGAAGTTGATTCAGATGAACCACCCGCTCTGATACCACTTGTTGCTCCCAAGTGTTCAGTTGAGGTCTAGAGGGGGAGGGGTGAATAGAACTCTGAAAATTTTATCACTTTTGAAATTTTTACCTCAATTCTTCAAATGAGCAGACTAAACTGTTCAAGTTGAGAGGAGTTACTAGGTTGTTCGCGCACACAGCTTTGAGCAGCAGAGTAGACCACTTCAATTGATTCACTTAGCTGATTTAAATCAAAGTTCCAAGACGTGTTACTTGCAGCGGATTTTGCAAAGTATTTTTCATAAGTAATCGAAACTTGGTTTCAAAGTTTTATCCCCAGTTTTACAAAGTTCTTTTTAAACAGTTTTGATGAAAATATGCTTAATTTGAAATATGTATGAAAAGAATGCAGAACGTAAAACACCGATCTTTTTATAGTGGTTATATGGATCAAAGTCCTTTAGTCCACTCTTCTAAGTCACACAGATCTAGGGTTATACTATAATCACAAATATTACAATATGTTCTCTGCTTACGCCAAACAACACATGAACTGGCCGTAAGTTCGCAATATGAGATCACAAAGAAAACCTATCCTCCGAAGTAATATCGCTTCACAAAGATGGATATCTACTTCTCACAATACTTATGTCTTCCAAGAATCACTCAGATTTCTTCTTTTCTTCAACGTTGGCTTTTGTCAACAAATGACTAAGCTGATGAGTGAGCTGTTCTTGAGTTCTTTTGAGACTTAGAAAGATTTAGCGTTTGAAAGTTCTCAAAGTGTGTTGTATCGTATTGTCTCTTGATGTCTCTAAACTCTTTGAACAAGCTTCCTTTTTATACTTGAGATTTTGAAATATGTCCGTTGAAGTGTAACAGAAGTCTATATCTCGAGCATTGGTCCCTATCTCTCAGGAACGGCTCCCTGGGACTGTGTACTGTCATGTTCACTGTACTTCCTGTCAGTCGCATTAGATGCACTCTGCTGATACGAGGTTCTTCTTCAATCATTTGTCATAAATACCCTTCCTCTTCAGCATTAATTTCTTTAAGTACATGTATGACCGTTGAGGTGACTTGTCTGATCACTTCCACTCAGCTGTTCGAAGTCACTCGTCTGATAAATACTCAGCTGATCCCAAACTGAACAAATCGGTTGAGTCGGGTGTCCTTCATCAATTTGATTTCCTTCTGCAGCAGTAGATCAGTCGTCTCCTCGACCATCAGTTTTGATCCTTCTGATTTGTCTTTTATGATAAAAAACTTCTTGATAGGGAATTCATTAAGCTTTTATTACTTAGCTTATCTTGATGTTTTGTAAAGCATCAAAACCTCCCTTCAATCTTTGTCTTCGTCTTCATCTTTATCCAACAAGATTTGAACAAAATCAATCGAGAGACATAAATCAGTAATTTATAAAAATCTTGCAATTTTTATGAAAATATAAATCAACTTTAACGATTCAAATATTCTAAATAAGATTTTTGAATATTGTTTTTCAGAACACCTAACTAGGGACCGCAACCGTGATGACCTAACTACAATCTAATTATTGTTTTCCAGAACACCTGAAAATGTGAAGAATGAAACAGGGGGCACATAAGTTGATCGTCCATCATAGTGAGACTATGTGCGAATTTGCATGGTCATGTGTGGATACAACATACTATATAACGTGAGCATGTTATCAAGCATATATTCAAGATGGAAGAAACACAAAACTCACATAACCAAGAATTATTGATGTCGTCCTCCACTTAAAAAATAAGGAGCGACCTTACTATCTAAAGTGTATCGACATGTCTTTGCATAAGTTCGTCCTTACTCCCCAAGCGTTCCTCCCCACTTGGATTGTAAGGTCAGACCTCTGGGTAACCATGACAATCCCGCTGGCCCTTGCCGTCCAGGTTGACATCGGGTCCATATACCAATCAAAAGGGGTCCACACAAAATCGGAAACAAAAGGAAACATATAGTAAAAAACAAACGGAAACATAACATATCAAACATATTTAACATATTATTAACATTTAATAATTTATTAGATGATTTTTTGGGTATCATGTTAAATTAGTAAATTATATTCGCAACTAGTACATTCAGATGTAGAATCTATTTGGATAAAAATGTTGAAATGCTAAGTGATTTCATGCGAGTAATGTTGATCTAGTAAGTCAACCTATTCGTGACGACATGCAACAAAAGTTACAATATAACACATGTTTTAATTATTAAGAGCTTAAGTACATGTTTGGACTCGATCTACTAACACATTGGACCGACATAAAAATTAAACACACAACGCTCACCTTTATATCTTAGTATAGCGACTAAAATTCCACAAATGAGGCCTATCTGAAACCTGAGTAAGTACTTATACGACTTAGAATTATCTAATAACCTTGATTAAACATAACTAATGAAAATCCTACACAAAGGTTTCCAAAACTAACACATCGCACACAAGAGCTTAGTACTTACGACTCCACTTAAGAGTAATTATTTTCAAAACTCAAAATACTAATTGCATTAAATAGCACCAAAACAGCAAATTTTTTCCTTCATTTTCCTGATTTACAAATCAGCCCCTAAACTTTTAAAAAAGTCCATATTTTGCGAAAATTTGGAACAAACATTAAATTGAAGGATTTTTAACTAAACTCATATCAAAAATCAAATAAAAACAGAGTATTATATATCTTGTTACTCCAAACATCAAACTTTAAAAATTTCACAAGTTTTAAAACATTCAAAAACACCCTCATAATTTTGAAAACATAAGAAAAACAACCTTTTTGCAAAAATGGTTCAAGATCCAAACATGTAAGCAATATTTAAAAAAAAAATAGTTAAGCATGACTTCATTGTAAAACTGAGATTAAAAATAAGTTTTAATAACTTTTCACCAACTAACAATGAGAACGAAAATATTCTTTAATCACAAATTTTATTCGAAAAAATTTACAAATTTTCAATCTTAAAACAAAAGTGAACAAAGCACTACATCAAATTACTTAATCAAAAGTTTATAAAAGTATACTATGTAAAATTAGCGTAAAAACAGCGCATTTGCTCCCTTATTTTCAGATTTACAAAAATAACATCAATAGTTTTCAAAACTCTTTTTTTTGCAAACAAACTCCGAGCAACTTTACAACAAATAATTTTAAGTAAACTCATACCAAATATCAAACAAAACAAAGATTTTCAGTCCATTTTTACTCGCAAAAATATATTGCAGTCCTCACCCTTCAAATTTTAAAACCTTTCAAAAGTACTCCCCAAAATGTCAAAAATTAAAAACACTAACTTTCTTACAAAAATATATCAAGATCCAAATATATAAGCAATATTTGAACAAAACAGAGAAAAGTCACATTAAATATCCAATATTAAATATAAACTCAACAACTTTTCATAAAAACTACAATGGATAAACTAAACTTCTTCAATATATATTTTAAAGAGAAGAAAGTGAAATCACAAAGATTAAAGAACACATGCGTAGATGGATTTTTACCCAAAGCAACAAAGAAGATGAAGCTCTCTTCATTTTCAGACCTCCGAAGGTGGAGGTGGTGGCGGCTCTGGTGGTGGTTCATAACAAAAGCCCTCAAATCCCTACTTTTCATCAATTTCTAACGACTGTCGATTCACTTAGGACATTCAGACAACGACCCGAACGGTCAATGTGTAGCTCCATGTGTGTAAAAACCTTCACGTAATGTTTGGGCATGATCCAACTGTGGACGAAGTCGGAATGGCCAAAAAGCCGAGGATGAATTGTGTAAATCCGAAAATGTTATCTTTCTAGTTTGTTGTCTCTTTCCCTCTCTTCTTCTCACAAACTATATCTAAGTAAATTCTAAGTTATAAAGAAGATAATGTGGGTTTGAGGAGATATTCATTGTATTATGAAATTAGATTTTGTGTATAGATACATGTACATGCAATATGGGGAAGATGTGATTATAATTACTAATTAACCAATTTCACTAATGCATGTCTTTCTTGGGTATTGGAGTTTACTCCACCCAAGAGCATGCCTTAGCAGTCCTTAAGCTATCTTAAGAGAGAAAATTATTGCTATTAAGCAGCCTGTAAGATTATGGGGCGAATTTGCACATTGCCCCCTAAAGTTTTGAAAACTTACTTTTCATCTCTTAAAATAAAATTTGTGTGCATCCAAACCCGAAAAATTTTCAGAAATGTTTTATTATAAAATTAAAGTAACTTATATGTTTTAAATTATTTCAAAGTTCATAAGTTCAAAGATTTAATTAAATTGTAGTATATTTTAATTCAAATTAATGTTTATTTTAAAAACAAAAAGTAGCACATAAATTTGGTTTAAAATTTCCAAACAAAAGAGTTCGAAATTTTTGGGGTGTTACCCAGTATATATAGTGCGATCTTGTTTAACTAATCTTTTAATTCTATTGCAATACAACCTTAAACTCACAATCAAATTCAGCGCCCAGGAAGAAATACTAGACTAATTCATGGAGAAAATAATATTAGTTCTTGTGAAAAAAAAAAAAAAGGGATATTATGCATATCCATTGCAAGAAGATATATTTTTATGTTTAACAGACTGGTTTATTTTGGGAGTGAGTAGCATTTTTGGTCCTCCTCATGGGTCAAATTTTACACTTTCATCCCTCTTATATTTTTTGTAGCATATATATTTGTTTCTCTTATCAATGTAGCGTATACCACATTCGTCCCCTCTTATCAAACATCCGTCCCTCTTAAATTTTTCGTAGCAGATTCGTCCTTCTTATCCATGAAGTGTATCACATTCATCCCTTTTAAATTTAAAACATATAAATTTTCGTCCATATTAGGATATATTTTGAATTTAAGTGATGTATTTAGGATTTAAGAGGGACGAATCTTCTACGAAAAATTTAAGAGAGATGGATGTTTTATAAGAAGGGACGAATATGTTACACTACATTGATAAAAAGGACAAATCTCCATCAAAAAATATAAGAGGGACGAGAGTGCAAAATTTGATTCATAAGGAGGAGCAAAATTGTGATTTACTCTTATTTTGGTTATGAAATTCATAGGTTAAGAAGCAGATCCAACAAGATGTGATGCTTCCAAGGAATTTTATCTATATCAACAATCTTATTTCATACATAAAATTTGAAATATCACCATTTCATATTCTAGGAATATTAAAAAGATCGGGTTATTCATTGCTCGTTCTTAGATTATTTCATGTATTTGATCTTTGATCTCTAAAAATAATTCCATAATATGTTTACAAGTCATCTAATTATTTTTGTGGACAAATTAGAGAAATCTTTAGCAGATTACTATATTAGTTGATTGATTCCTTGTATATAGACTAAATATTTTTATCAATGGATGACATTACTATTTTTGGAGCAATACTGCAAGATAATTGTTTTTTTTTCTTCCCAAAAGTCATCTGTTGCATCCACTTACATGTCTAGTAAACAGAAGACACCTTTAGATCAGGATAAGTTAGAACTGAACCATACTGAAAAATTTATATCAGCTGACAACAGTAAGGTCATTTTGTATGTTCAGACTACTAAACCTGTTTCACCTGAAAAAGCATTAAAGGAGACGAAACCACCTAAGGCTAAAAAGAGCAAAGAGCCTAGTGTAGGAAAACAGACTAGTAAGTCCAAACAGAAGAGTCCTAGGAAGTCTTCTGATAAGGCTAAAACTATTCAGACTAGTGATAAAACTAAGTCGTCTGTTAATGAGCAAGCATCGAGTAAGCCAAAGAAGCATAAAAGTAAGAAAAATCAAAATGCTTGGTATGGAAATGAGTCTTATTATGTGCAACCTACTGCATATCCTCCTATGTATCATGCACCTCAATTTCCAACTTACTATGCACCATATCCTGCTCATCCAATGCATGCATATCCTCCTTATCATGCATCTTACTCTGCATTTGAACATTATCCTTATCATGCTGATTATCATCAACATAGCAAATCTGATAAACATGATGAAGATGAAACTGTTCATGCTCCTGCCAAACAACAGAAACCTAAGAAGCCTAAGACTTCATCATCTTGGGTTGTCAAAGGTGGAACTAATCCTTCAGGACCCTCTCAATAAGGGTACCTAAAACAATTTTATTTTGTTTTGTAGATTAGGATTAGGAGTAGGAGTAAAGTAGAGAAAATCTGGTACTTGGACAGTGGATGTTCAAGACACATGTGTGGAAACATACATGAGCTGACTGATGCTGTTGCTGTGGATGGTCCTAAAGTTACTTTTGGGGACAGCAAAGAAGGCAAGATTGTAGCAAGTGGAAAGCTGATCAAAGGCAACATTGAGATATCTGACGTCTCTTATGTTAAAGGCCTCAAATAAAATTTGCTAAGCATAAGTTAATTTTGTGACAAAGGATATTCAGTTATCTTTTCAACAGATAAGTGCTACGTTGAACAGATTGGTACAAAGAAGGTCATCTTATCTGGAAGACGACAAGGAAATGTCTACACAGTGGACTGGAATTCTGCTGACAAGAATTCGAGTATTTGTTTTGTGGCATCAACACCAAGTGAAGTCAGTTGGCTGTGGCACAAAAGAATGAACCATGCGAATTTCAAGCCCATCAACAGACTTATCAAGAACAATCTGGTAGAAGGAATTCCAAAGACAGTCATGAGCAAAGACAAGCTTTGTGACGCATGTCAGAAGGGTAAACAAATCAAGTCATCGTTCAAAAACAAGAAGCATCAATCTTCTGGAAGAATATTGGAGCTGCTACACATGGACTTATTTGGAACCATTGATCCTGTCAGCAATGGTGGAAAGAAATACTGCCTAGCTGTTGTGAATGATTATTCAAGATACACTTGGGTGATTTTCATGAAGAAGAAAAGTGAAATTAAGGAGCATCTTACAAATCTGATGGAAAAGATCCTGAATGAGAAAAGTATGAAAATACTTAAGATCAGATCAGATAGAGGGACATAATTTACAAACTCTACTGTTGAAGAGTATTGTAATGCCAGAGGAATCAGTCATGAGTACTCTGCTGCTAGAACCCCTCAACAGAATGGAGTTGCTGAAAGGAGAAACAGAACTCTCAAAGAAGCTACCAGGACAATGATAGCTGAAGCTAAACTGCCTCAAATATTTTGGGCAGAAGCAACAAATACAGCATGCTTTACCCAAAACAGATGCATGATCAACAAGCACCAAAACAAGACTCCATATGAACTTTGGAACAACAGGAAGCCAAACATTCATTATTTTAAGATATTTGGTTGTAAATGCTTTGTTTTAAATGATGGGAAAAATCACCTTACTGCATTTGCAGAAAAGACTGATGAAGCTGTTTTTGTAGGATACTCTACTGTTAGTAAAGCTTATAGAGTCTTTAACAAAAGAACTTTACTTATAGAGGAATCCATTCCTTTAGTATTTGATGAACCAAATCAATCTTCTGAAAAGAATCAAAGTATTAATCAAGATCTGTCTACTGATTTACAGAAGTTGAATGTTGGAAAGAATGAAGAATATGTTCCCATCATACTACCTGATCTCAACCCAACTGATAACTCAAGTGCTGTTCAAAATCACAATGCTAATTGTCTAACAGACGAGTTGCAAACAGCTGACAGACCAGAGACTGTTCAACAGACAACAAATGTTCAACAGACTACTACTGAATCTCCAACAGTAGTGTTGCAAGATCAAAACAACGAACAACATTAGGATTTGCAACCTGATCTTAGATGGCTCAAGAATCACCCACCAGAGCTGGTGATTGGTGATCCTTTGGATAGAGTGAAGACAAGGAGAGCTGCTGCAAGTGAAGCAATGTTTGTTAGCTTCCTGTCTCAAATTGAGCCCAAACAGATTGAAGAAGCTCTTAGTGATTCAAACTGGATTGAAGCTATGCAAGAAGAGCTAAATCAATTTGAAAGGAATGAAGTCTGATACTTAGTTCCTAGACCAAGTCATCAAAGAGTCATTGACACTAAATGGGTATTCAGGAATAAAATGAATGAAGATGGTATTGTTACCAGAAATAAAGCAAGATTAGTGGCCAAGGGTTACTGCCAAGAAGAAGGCATTGACTTTGATGAAAATTTTGCACCAGTAGCAAGATTAGAGTCTATCAGACTCTTTCTTGCTTATGCTGCTCACAAAAATTTCACAGTCTATCAGATGGATGTGAAATCAGGTTTTCTCAATGGAGAATTGCAAGAAGAAGTTTATGTTGAACAACCACCTGGATTTGAAGTCTATCAAGAAGAAGACAAGGTGTATCGTCTGAAGAAAGCCCTATATGGACTGAAACAGGCTCCAAGAGCATGGTATGATACCCTATCTGATTTCATCTTAATTAAAGGATTTCGTGAAGGTAAGGTAGACAAGACCCTGTTCACTATTGAGTGGGAAGAACATATTTTGCTTGTGCAAATTTATGTGAACGACATTATTTTTGGTTCAACTAATCAACAGATGTGTGATAAGTTCTCAAAGCTGATGCAGAACAAGTTTGAAATGAGCATGATGGGAGAACTTAATTATTTTCTTGGCTTGCAAGTAAGACAGTTGCCTGATGGAATATTCATCAGCCAAGCAAAATACACGATGGATCTGTTCAAGAAATTTGGTATGGAAACTAGCTCTACTGCTAATATTCCAATGTCTACTAGTCTTCGTTTGGATAAAGATGAAGATGGAAAATCAGTGGACATTATCAAGTACAGAGGAATTATTGGGTCACTGTTATACTTAACAGCTAGCAGACCTGATAATATGTACTCTGTTGGGGTTTGTGCGAGGTATCAATCAAATCCTAAGGAATCTCACCTCTTAGCTGCCAAAAGGATACTCAAGTATCTTAAAGGTACTGAAGATTTGGGATTGTGGTATCCTTGGGAATCTGGATTTGAACTTATTGGATATTTAGATTCTGACCTTGCTGGCTACAAGATTGACAGAAAGAGCACAACAGGTGCCTGTCAGTTCTTAGGTAGTCGTCTGATCTCATGGATGAGTAAGAAACAGACTTCAGTATCAATATCAACTGCTGAAGCTGAATACATAGCTGCTGAAGCTTGCTGTGCACAAATATTATGGTTGAAGCATTAACTTGAAGATTACAACATAAATATCAGTGGAATCCCTATCTACTGTGACAATACAAGTGCAATCAGCCTTACTCAGAATACTACAAGTCATTCAAGGACTAAGCATATTGAGATCAAACATCATTTTATTAGAGATCATGTGGAGAAAGGAAATGTCATGATAGAATATGTATTTACTGAAAATCAGATTGCTGACATCTTCACAAAACCTCTAAGTGAGACAAGGTTTTCAACTCTAAGAGCTGAACTAGGTTTATTAAAATTAGATGCATAAGCTGAGGGGGAACTCATCAGAAGACTGAAGTTCAACAGCTTACTCATCTCACTCATCTTCAAGAATTAACTCTCAACAGACTAGTTAACTTATGAATTCTTAAAGTCAGGGGGAACGTGTAAGACTAGCGGTACTTCTGATTAAAAGATGAAATTTGTTGATGACAGTTAGTTGAAGTTATGTTTTCAACAGAAGATTAAAGTCTTGAAGATTGAAGATTAATTATCTAGCTGGATTGACAAACAGCCGAGGAAGGTTATCAGTTATTGGCTTTCACTGATAACAGTTTTGTCATCAGGACAGTAATCCATCAGATAAGTATTTATTTTACTCATCTGATCGCTTATGTAAAAGCTTACTGTGTAAACGCTTTACTTAAAAACACGCTTTTACAAGTGACAGAAGAGCGGTACATATTCCCGCTCCTCATTTAATGCGATTTGAATTTGAAAGGTCGTAACTGACGCCACACGATCAGCACTGACAAGAAACGGATCTAACGGTTAGATGGTATCACGGAAACCGAAATACCCTAACTCTATAAATCCCAATCTGATCAGCTGTGTAGCTCTTTACGCACCCAAATACTCAAAGAGCACTTGTGAGAAATTTCAAGCAATTTTCTGCAAAAAATCTTCTTGTTCTTCTAACTTCCAACGGATTCAAATGGTTGCTGAAGGGATGTACCTTGTTTACGATTCATACTACCAATCTGGTACTGACTTGATGAAGGAGTTGCTGGAAAAGTTGAAGACAACTTTATTGGTTAATTTCATGGAATACAATGAAGGGGTGATCTGGACTGATCAAGTTTTGGAATACTACCAAACTGCGACTGTTGATTTCACCACTCTGAAAATCAAAGCTACCGTCGGAGGTAAATCTATCATCATTACCCCCGCTGTTCTTCACGAGACTTTTGGGCTTCCTAACAGTGGACGCCATGATGTCACTGTGCTAACGGAGGAGAAGCACCAACAGTTCTGGGGCAATCTGTGCCAAGGAGGGAGAGATGTTGTCTGGCAACATCAAGAAGAGACAGCTGAAGGATGAATATCAGCGGATGGCTGATATGGTCTCTAAGCTGATTGAAAATTGTACATTTTCTCTAGATGCTGTTACTATGAAGAGATTCAGCATCATGGCCGCCATTTACTACGGACTGGAAGTCAACTGGTCTGTTATCATCTGGTATGTTCTGGCTAACTTCCACGACAAAAAGAACAAGAGCAAGGCACCTCAGACCAACCACATAATCACTCTCAGTTATATGCTGTTCAAACTGGGTTGTGAAATGTCAAATGGAAAGGAAATTCATAATTCTAAGGCAATGGTGAAGTACTTGCCTGTTCTGAAAAGAAAAGCTGACGAGGCTGATGAGGAAGAAGCTGAGGAATCAAAGGAGGTTCCTGCCAAAAGGCCAAGGAGATTAGTCAAAACAGCTGAGTTAGCTGTTGAGACTCAGAAGAAAAAGGTTGCTGAAAAGCCTAAGGAGAAGGCTCCTAAGAAAGTGAAGTTAGTGGCTGATGATTCTGAAGCAGATAGAATCATTGATCAGACCACTGCTGATGTCAGGAATATGTCCCCTGCATCATCTTCAAGAACTCCAACTGCTCAAGTACCTGATGAGACTGTTTCTCATAGGACCAGAAGTCAGTTGAGAGATACTGCTGCTTCCAGACCTACCCAAGGAAGAATAAAGAAAACAGCAAGGAAGCAAATGACATTTACAGAGGAACCTACTGAGCTGATAGACTTAGTAAGAGAGAGTCCTCAATCTGCTGAAAGACCTGTTGGAGCTGAAGAGGCTTCTGTTGCTGAACAGACTGATGTGCAACAGACTAATCAAGCAAAGCCAACAGCTGAGGTTGCCAAACCTCAGGATGATCCTGATGTAATGATCATCCATCCCATTGCAGCTGCACCTCTCGCATCTGCTGCTCCTAATCCTGCCCCAGCTGATAAAGGAAAGAGAAAATTCATCCTTAAGAAGAAGAAGATATTAGCTGCTGAAAAGAAGAAAACGGAGGAAGCTGAGCAGAGAAAAAGAGATGAGCTCGAAGAAAAGAAGGCATTGGAACTGAGCAAGATTCAGGAAGCAAAGGGTGCTGAAAGAAGAAAGATGTCTGAAGCTGAAAGAAAAGCAGCTGAAGATGATGAGCTTGCTATAGTCATTGAGCTAAGTAAAACTGATGCTCATGGACCAGTTCATGGTGGAGGCATCAAGATCAATGAAGCTGATGAAGACAAATCAAAGAAGCCTAAGATGCCTGCTGGAGAGGTCAAGCCAAAAGAAAAGTATGAAATAAGAAGAGCATTTGACATTGTCTATGCTGATAAAGAACTTTTCAAAAGGTTTGAAAAGACCTTGGCTTATTATGACCAGAAGTTGATGCTCAAGACTCTGTTCACTCATGAAAAGCCTAGATACATGAAGTGGAGAGACTATAGGCTGAACAGATCTGTTGCAGAACTTCAGAGTTGGAAGGAGTTAGCTGATGAAGAACAATGGGTTCTAAATTGGCTAAGGACTGACTCAGTACAACAAGCTTTGGATCCTCATTTTGTAAGGGATGCTATGCATCAATACGCTAAGGATTTTGTCTTAGAGGAAGCCAAAATAATCAAGAACACTTTGCCTGCTAAAAGAAGAAAGTCTGATGATGCTGTTGAGAGGGCAATCAACATAGCTGTTATGACCGCCTTGAAGAGATGGGCAGAAAGGTCAAGATATCAGCAAGGATGTTCAAGTGAATTGCCTCAGCTGCCAAGCAAGAAGTCAAAGACTACTACGAAGTGCCTAAGGGAAACAATGCCTTTACAAATCCTTGGATCATTGTGCGACAAATTCGTCAAACAACATCCTTCAATGATGATGGCAAGATCGTAAGTTTAGTCTATGATGATGTCACTGATGAGCACAAAGCTGGTGAACCTGCTGAAGAACCCTTAGCACTTGAGTGGAATGCTAAGGAGAACAAGGCTGATCAGGAGACTAATCTGAAAGATGCTCCTGTCCACCAGGAAAAAGATGAAGGAAGGGATGCTGATTCTGCTTGATCAGGTGATCAACATTCATCACTGATGGAAGCCTTCCAGCTGCTAATGGAAAATCAAATGAAAGAACTGGAAGAGAAGAACAACATGCAGTTGAAGAAGTTGAAAGAAGAGTTAGCTGAGTCTAACATACAACAGCTGGAAAGCATGCAACTCCTCACTGCCAGAACTATCAAGAATGCAATTGATAGTTTCCCAATGCCTCAGGACAATTCAAAGCAATTGGTACAAAGCCTTGTTGAGATGAAAAGAAACGTGGAAGATGTGAAAGCTGATGTCAGCCATCTTCACGGTGCCTTAGAAAGATCAAATCACAACATTGCTGATCTGTCCAAAAATCTCATCCGAATCACAGAAGAAGATAAAAACATCAACATGAGTCTGTTGCAAGAAATTAACAAAGCTGGAGATGTCATAAATGAAGAACTTGTAACTTTGCAACTTAATGTTGATTGCATCAATGATCGGAATGACAACATCAGCACCACTCTTCATCACTTAACAGCCAGTCATGATGTAGTGAATCAAAATTTGAAGGCTCTTTGTGCTGCTATGAGGATTCCTTCTGCTGCCCTTAACCCTCCTGTCAAACCTGCTGCTGTCATTATTCCTGATGATGACAAAAAGGGGGAAGAGAAGAAGGAAGAGGAAAAAGTAGAGGAAGCTGCCACTCAACCTGAAAGGATTGAAGAAGCTACTAAAGAGACAAAAGCTGATGTTGAAAAAGAAGAAGACAAAGACAAAGCTGCTGATGAAACCAAGGATGAAGCCAAAGCAACAGTTTCACCCAAGGATTCTGAAGAAGACAAGTCAGAGCCTTATACTAAATATAAGGATGAAGAAAGGATCAAAAGAAGAGTAGAAGAGGCCGCAAAAGAGCAAGAACTGAAAGAAAAGATGGAAGCTGCTAGGTCAAATCTACTTTCAGATGCTGATGAAGAAGAAGATGATGAAGAATCATCCTATGAATACGAAGAAGTAGGAAAGACAAATCTGTTTGTAATCAGTTTACTTTATCTATCTTTCAGACATCTCATCTGATAAACTTGTACTTGTAATAATTTCATTATCAATAAAAAGTCAAGTTTACTCCAACATATCTTTTCTATCTCAGAAAATTTTGAGGATTACAATCTTTAGTATAGGTATTAACAGGTACTTAGCTGAAGTTTTGTCATCATCAAAAAGGGGGAAATTGTTGGATAAGGATGAAGATGAAGAGCACTGAAGACAAATTAGTAAAGGGAGGTTTTGATGCATTCCAAAACTTCAAATCTGCTAAGTATGGATTAACTTAGCTGATGTCCCTTTGAAGAATTTTTGACTAAGTAAAGAAGATATCAGAAGAGTCAAAATTCAAGGTTCAAAGGCTACTGATCTGCTGAAGGAAAGAAATCAGACTGGTGAAGATCAGCCGACTCAAATCAGATTTGTTCAAGTTTGGGATCAGCTTAGTTCGCCATCAGACTTGCACTTTCGTCAGCCAAGTGGAAAAGATCAAGAAGCCATCCAAACGGTAATAAATGCCCCTGGAAGTAATAAATGCTGAAGTACAAGGCTATTAAAGACAAATAATTGAAGAAATGCTTCGCATCAGCTGGGTGCATTTAATGCTGCCTGCAGAAAAGTACTGTTGACAGTACGGACAAACTGCAAAGAGCCGTTCGCGGAAATTAAAGACCAGTACTCGAGGTTTTTGAATCTTGTCTCTCTTCAACGGATATTTTTCAAAGCTTGAGTATAAATAGCTGTAGAGACGAAGAGAAGAAACAACAACACAATCTCTGAGAAAATTTCAAAGCAGAATTCTTCAAGTCTCAAGAACAGCTCACTCATCAGCTTAGTCATTTGTTGACAAAAGCAGAGTTGAAGAACAACGAAAAATTACATCTTCTGAGTGATTTTGTAAACGTGAGTGTTGTGAGAAGTAGATATCCATCTTTGTGAGTGATATTACTTCGGAGAGTAGGAGTTTCTGAGTGATTTCCTACTGCGCACTTGTGGCCTTTTCATTTGTTGATTGGCGCAAGCAGAGTATACTGTAAACTTTGTGATTATAGTATAACCCAAGATCTGAGTGACTTGGAAGAGTGGACTAAAGGATATTTAAATCCATATAACCACTATAAAAATTCTGTGTGTTTTTACTTGCATTTTATTTGCATATTTTCAGTTGCATAAAAACACTTTGATTTAACTCTTTGAAAAGTTTATAAGGAAAGGAATTTTATAAAACTGGGGAACAAACTTTCAAACTACTAAGTTTACTTGTGAAAAACACTTTATAAATCCGCTGCAAGTACTCTAAGTATTGAAACTGATTTTGACAAAATCAGCTAAGTAACTATCATATTAGTGGTCAACGAAGCTGTTCAAAGATTTGTTCGCGATCAGCCAAGTAACTTACTGTTGATAACAGCTTAGTCTGTTTTAGTTAGAACAAAAGTTTTGAAGTTAATAATTTGTTAAAAAGTTTAGAGGTCTATTCACCCCCCCCCCTCTAGACCTCATCTGACAACTTGGGACCAACAATCACTGCCCAATGATCTATTTAATATGCGGTAACTACATCCATAAACACATTTCAAGTCCTTCAGGGACTACAAATAAATTAAATACCGCAACATAATTGCACCAATCACGGGGGAATGTGTTTCATTGTAGTTATTGGTCTCTGTGAGAATTCGTACAAGAAGTGTGTTTTATATCTCACATTTTCATCATGTTTTCATAAAATTATATGTTTGTGACATATAAAATTCATGTATTTGGGCGTGTGGACAACTAGTCCAAATACTTTTACAATTTAATAGCAATCTTGAATCGCATCTTTCTATAAGGCCAAATTATTTATTTATTTATTTATGTCGACATTAAATTAACCGTTCACGATTCAGTATCCTGATTTATAACTTTTATTTAGTTCGACCCGAACAAGCAAAACTATTATTTTGCTTTCTATCCCAGTTTTATTTCTGTTTCTTGTGCCTCTTAATGGGCATCTCGTGATCTAGACTGATCAGTCATTTTTATTTTATAGCGCTTTATTTTGAAACAGATTCCTCCTCATAAGGGAATTTCTTTCAGAAGTTTTCTTTTGCACCAATAGTAATTTCACGCTTTAATTGCGTATATAGTATGCTAGCATATTGTCCTTCAAGGACTTCAATTCATGTTGGTGCAATTTTTAATTCTTGCTCATACTATTTGTGCGTGGGCCAAGCTGAGACAAGTAATGTACATTTATGTACTCATGTCAAAATAATTTCACGCCGTTCTACATGCAATGACATCAATTCTCCCCCTAACGACGAGAAAACTGTCTCAAAAAAATTTATCATGATATTTTGATTTAACCATATCGTCTCGTCATATGTTTAAGATATATGGTTATAGCCTCGTCAGGCGTTCAAAATATATGATTACAGTCGGAAAATAAAAACTAACCGACACGTCTTTTTAGACCCATATATGTTCATTTTGGTGGAAAAATCAGAACATAAATCGCACAATCATAAATTTTAATTGAGAATTATTAGGCTTCCAGCCTGACACAAGTTGCAACGTTGTCCTCAATCTTATACTTGAGCAAGAATCTCACCAAAAGCGATACGTGTTGACAATAGACATATTTAAACCCAAAAAAAAAACTTTTACAGGACCATGAAATTACATAATGGTCCACAAAGTAGATCTGTAAGTCCACATGCATCCCATTAAAATTATCATAAAAAGGTTTGGAATTCACGACCAATCTTCACAGTAGATGATCTGACAATTTACTTTCTTTGTGAGCAATCAACACACACATACTCATGAGGTAAATAATTATATGGTTCTTTAAAAAATGCCCGTAATAATTCGGCGCATTTGTAATTTTTCCTGGATGACCAAGTTTATCATGTCACTTCATAATATTATGGATCATTGAACTTCTGGTTCAACTTAAATTTCTGATCAAACATTGCTTATGATCGTAAAATTCATTTTGATGAGAAAACTGGGATTTATTCAACAAAATTTTTCTGGCATGAAATATTGGATGTAGTATAAGTATCATATTCCCCTCGTATATATAATTTTCATATGATATTCGTCAATACGTTCTTCAAGACGTATTTCTTTGAATTCAACACATCAATTTTGGATTTTATAGAGCACACAAGCCTCTTTTACAAAAATATTTGCTCATCCAGACAATTTATATTTGCTCTTTTGGAGCCTTTATAGTATACCTCAATATGTATTAACTTTTGCTTTTGCTAAGTTCAAGTTAGATAATATTTTCAATCTCGAAGAATTGTGTGTGTCGACCTACTGTCAACTAAATAAATATTTCCACCATTCATTTTTACAATGCTCACATAATTGTTCATGCATCTTCAAGATGCTCACATAATTTGTGCATAAGCTGGCATATGAACCAATTTTCCAATAGAACCTGATACACTCAAGTTATCACTGTGTACTAGATCCTTAATATTTATTAGTGAAAAATACATGCTCGAGTTAGTTGGCTTCGAGCTCAGTGGTTTCAATGTGGTAACTATTAGCTCGAATATATTTAAAACTCAACAACGTTCCCCTTGAACGTGGAGCATACATAGCCTCTTTAATGGCTAAAACCGTGCCATTTGACAACATAAGGTGGGTATTACCAAAGCCATCTATCAAATCAAATTGTGCCATATATTGTTGTCATAGAGGTCTTAATAGGCATTATATTAACTATGTATCCCTTAGGATAGTGTGCGTAATTGCACTATTAGCCAGATATTATTCCCCACATGTCATGCCTAGGAACCAAATATACTCCAATTTAAACATTTACTTGAAAAAGTAAATCAAGCTAATACCACTAAATACCATAATAATCGGATCAAAATAAAACCACCCAAAATGTGGTCCAAAATAACCAAACATAGTTCAAATATATAAATGTTGTTCTGCAAACATCAAAGGATTCCACCTATTTGTCGCTTCTAGCAACAAGAATAGTCTTTTGATGATCAAAAAGACTAACCAGGACATCCCAAATTTTTCTGGGAATTAATGAGTAGTCCAACCTAAGGACCTCATCCAAGTGTTTCCTGATCAGAACCATAACCTCAACATTTTGGGACATTAGTTAGCAAATTGTCACCAACAATTGTAATGCTCAATTTCTTACGGGCATATGGTCTCCATAAGTATTTTGAACCCCTTTTGTTCCATTTATAATGAACTATATGGTTTTAATTCCAGGGAACTCCAATCCCAATATTCATGAACCCCAAGTGCACTCACATTCATTTATCATGCAATCATATATAATCGTTCACCACATGCATAAGATAAAACATAAAGACGAATTCCTGTACAATTTGAAAACTTATGCCCCAAAAATAAGATATGATAAATAAATGAAACGACCAAAATTAAATTACAAATTACAACTCGGGAATTTAGATTTCATAGGATCAAACATAGTTCTGAAATGATACCAATAACTCACATTTAAGGTAAACACATATTCTTCAAATCAATGTAATCAATTAAAGTGATCTACAAATTGACATACGTTAAATCCAAACATAAAGATGAATTACCTTATGTACTAAATGAAGATAAAAGAATTTCTAGCAGTAACTAAATTATTAATAAGGAAGAATAATCATGTAGTACATAATCTCAAATCAATTTTCAGAAAGATAAAACCGTTTCGAAGTTTCGAGATTCAATCCTTAAAACACATATGACATAAAGAATAGCACAAAAATCAATCTGCTAAAATAATCCATGATTCTGTCGGCCTCAATTCACTAAACTTTATAAAATTTAATCAAATTCTCATGTCATGTGTTTTGTGAAATGAATTGAAGTAATAGTATTCTCAAATATCAAACAAAAACGAGTAAACCATCAATTTCAATAGATCGAAATAGCTATTATAGAACTAATTATTTTGTTGCCAAAAAGAGATTAATTATAAAGACATTCTTCAAATGGAATTGTTGTCATGATTCAAGGATAGACATATATTAATATATATATGCATTAATTTATTCACAGTTTCATAGGATGATCAATATCATGTCTAAACAAGAAACTGAAATCATAAACGTGGATGAAATTCAACCATCTACACAGTTTGAAATTTCGGAATCCCGAAACAATTTTAGAAGTCAAGTAATAGATGATGGGTTTATATATAATAATCATTTTACTATTAGATATCTTATGTGATTGATGATCACAAGCATTATGTAAAACAAACCAAAACTCTTGTTTACATGAATCGGTTCAAGCCAATGATATAATACAATAATCATAATTAAATCATCCAATTCATGTGTTCCAAATAAACAAAAATATAAATATAAAGGGTAGCATACACTTTAGATCACATAATTAGACTATCGAATTAATTAACAGAACCCATCATTTTGCCGAATAGATAAAACCTTCAGTTTTTGGCAACAATAATTAAACTTAAACCCTAGAACATGCTTTAGAATCATAAATTTTTTCATATTTAGAGCATATAAAATTAATAAGGGTTCACGTTGTTTGTTAATTTGATCATACCAGAGAGAGGTTGTGGCTACTTCCTTCAACTTTTTCGGAAACTTCTGATGGCTGCCGTTTCATTTACATGTACTGGGATGACGATCCGAACGTTCAAAATTAAGATCCTGGTGTGATGAATCTTCAGTCCAAATTTGAATACGATCCAACGGTGGATAAGGCCGGAATCATTGAAAAACCGAAGCTGCTGCGTGCAAATCCGAAAATCTACATCTCCAAGTATTTTCCTCTTTTCTCTCTTGTTTTGTGATATATTTCATAACCTTGAAATCGATTTATAGAGCAAACTCGTGCTGATAACGTGTTATAAAACTAATCTAAAATGATAAATTAAAGTAAACAAAGTAAGAACTAAGAACAATATAAATAGGGAGAATATATCATTTTATTCCATTCTTGTTTTGTGTTTATACAAACTAAAATCTCATCTATTTATAGGATAGGTAACATACATCTAATTTAAATACATTGAACATGGATATTCAAATACTTTGAACATAGATATTCAAATACTTTGAACATAGGAAATTGATATTCTTCATGCATGCACTTTAGGCATCCATCCAAATACATTTGATTTACAACATGTCACTATTATTTAGTGACAACTTTTTAGTTGTTACTTTAGGGGTATCACTAAAGGTCAACAGTGACAAAATTTTCACATTTCTTGTCCTTAATGTGTCTATGTACATCATTTTGATGACAATATTTAAATTCTGTTCACTTAGTATTTTAGTAATATTTTGTACTGATATTTTTTGTAGTGACTTTGGTGAAGCTGAAGTTCATGACTAAGAGGCCCTGAGTTCAACTCCCATTAATGTGAATTTTCATTTAGTTTACTATTAGTTGGTTGATAGTTATTTATTTTATTAATTAAATTGTACTCGAATAAGTTTCTAATTTGATGCTTTTGAAGTAACGAAGTAATTCGTATCTCCAAAAAAAATTAACATTCCAAGTATTAGAGGGGTAAATTACTCCTGTTGAAAATATTACGAACAACATTTTATATTGGGCATCACTAATGGTCATTCTTATCATTAAATTATTTTAGAGTGGTCTTTTTTTTTTCCTCGTTTTAGTTCCCACTATGAATTATTTGTTTCGCTTTGGTCATTCTAAGAGATCTTTTACTTATAGTGTTACATTTTAGTCCTTCATAAAATTATTTTTTTTTTTTTTTTATCAAGTTAGTAAACAATTTCTTTATCAATTTAGTCTCTCATAAAACTATTTTGATACTTTAGTTTACCTTGGACCACTTGAAAATGACCAAAGTGAAACAAATAATTCATAGTGGGGACTAACGAGGGAAACAAATTACAAAATGAACCACTCTGTTAAAAATTAATGATAAGGAAGACTAGGTGACATGTGTTACCCTTATTTATTCATCAAAAAAGGCCTTGTGAATGGCCTTGGATTTGCCTTTTAGGTCATCTCCAGTGACTTCAGTCGAGTATCCCATTCCCCTTCCCATTTTTCATCCCTTC
This sequence comes from Penstemon barbatus, assembly GCA_003313485.2. NCBI lineage: Eukaryota > Viridiplantae > Streptophyta > Magnoliopsida > Lamiales > Plantaginaceae > Penstemon > Penstemon barbatus. The sequence goes on from CM064883.1 coordinate 37,181,506, forward strand.
CCCTTTCTCCTTCTCATTTATATAGTCATCTCCAGTGAATCAATCTTCCCACTCCAATTAATTTCAATATTCATTCTTCCCCACTCTCACTTAATAATAATATTAATAATAATAAATAAATAAATAATAATAATAATACAAATATTTAAGGATTTAAAAAAAAAATTTCATTAAATTAAAATAAAATAAATTACATTTTATTTTTTTTAAATATAGTTACAATTCATTTAATAAGGTATTTCAAAGGAATTTTTTTTTCAAAAAAAAAAGGTTTTTATTAAATAAAACATAAATAAAATCAAAAATAAGAAAAAAAAAAAAAAGAAGGGAATAACAGGTGGTCGACAACTTGAACACCCCTTGCTTCAATTTAGTTCATATTTTTACCCCCTAAATCCAACTTTCCTCACCCCTCTACTATAAATATACTATAAAAATGGCCTTAAAGTTCCTTTTGAAAAACAAAACCTCCGATTATTTTGGACTGATTTTGAATGGGCTTGGATCTGACTTTTTGAGTTCCTTTACCAGTTGAAGAATAAAAACCGCAATTGTTTTGGTCCATCCAATTATCTTACGTTCAAGCCGTTTTATTTGTCTGGCTTCTTTTACTTTTGAGAGAATTACACTTTTGGTATTAAATTACTAGCAACTGGCGCACGCGTCCCCGCGTGCATAGTTTCTATATTGTTATAACCCGTAATTTGAACAACCCCCTTTAAAAATGAACTTGAGTTGCCATTAACCCCCTTTAAAAATGATGCCAAAGACATACATTTGCGAAGGTTGCTTCAAAATCACTTCAAATGTGCTTCTTTTAAAACTGACCCAAATCATAAACTGAAGAAATTAAAAAAGGAAGAAATATATAATAATCAAGTATACCTGAAGTGGCAGAGTCTTCCGCAAACCGTAAACGTGATCCCCTAAAAATTAAGAAGTTCAGATTAGTGAGTCTAATGAGCTTATTAAACTGGCTAAACAATTAGAACCATGTTTTTTTAGTAAACAAATTTGCAGAACCTAAATAAACTAAGAAATTATTTTTAGCATCTCAAAATCAAGAAAATCTGAAAATTGAGAAGAAAATAAACAATGGAGATTATATTGCCCAAACAATTACAGCCATGTTTTTTCAATAAATAAAATTGTAGAATCATGTTGGGAAGGTTTTTCCCCCAAAATCCAAAAACTGACCCAAATCATGAAAATGAAATTGAGAATAAACAATGAAATTGAGAATAGCAGAGAGAGAGAGAAAGAGACGGGTGGTTTCATGGTAGTGATAGTTGAGATGAGTTCAAATTTCCTTGGACTCCGGATGTGCGATTGAGTGGAGTAGAGGGAGAAATTAATTTCTGGCAATTTAACCCTGATAATGAATAGATGACTATAATCTGAACAGGGTTAAATATGGAAAATACTTTTTTGGTATAAGAACTGTCCGAATTTTTCCTTTGTTGACATGATTGTCCTTGGATCTGAACTATATAATTTATGTATTCGAATTTTGAGGGGCAATTTGTGTAAATTTTGAGGAGAAACTGTCATTCTGTGAGAGGAAAAAGCCTTTATTTTTATTAGTAGTATAGATATACCGATTTTCACTTGTGGTACTATAAAAATCGAGGTCGATATATTTGGTACCATAATTTAGGAAAATCAATCACTTTTGGTACCATCATTAAAATTGAACGTTAACTGATGACGTGACAGTTAAGTTTAAATTGATACCCTTACTTATGTTGATTGTCAATTAAACCCATAACTTTTGAGGTTATAAAAATAAACCCAAATCTTCAAATTTACTGATAATTTTAGTATACATTGTTGTTCAGTTTTAAAATTAGCTCGAATAAAACACGTACCGACCATTTTAGAAATTTTACTTATTATATTTTTATTCAACTAATTTAATTTTATAAATAATATTAACAAACCAAATAATACTTTAATATAAAGACCAAATAATACTTTAACAAAAATCTGACAAAATATTAATTAAATCTAAAATTTATGTAATAATATTTATATATTTAATATTTATTAAAAAATAAAATTATAAGTTATCTATTATTAAAAAAATAATTATAATTTAAAAAAAAAAAACCCATCTCCTCCCCCAACACATTCCCCCCTTAACGACCCCCTCCCCCATCCCCAAATCCCAGGCCGGCGACGGCCTGGGATGGCTGGTCCTAGGCTGTGGTGGCCTGGGTTCTTGGGATCTGCAATAGATCTCAGGCCGCGGTGGCCTGGGTTCTCCGATCCAAGGCCGACGGCGGCCAGGGACCAGCCATCCCAGGCTGGCGGCCTGGGATTTGTTTGGTGGGGGGGGGGGTGCTGGGGATGGGGTTGGGGTTGGGGTAGGGGTAGGGATGGGTTTTTTTAAATTACAAATTTTTTAATATAACTTATAATTTTATTTTTTAATATATATTAATATTATTATATAAATTTTAGATTTACTTAAGATTTTGTCGGATATATATTAAAGTATTATTTGGGCTGTTAATATTATTTATAAACTAAATTAGTTGAATAAAAATGTAATAAGTAAAAATTTTAAATTGGTCCATATGTGTCTTATTCGAGCTAATTTTAAAATTGGGCAACAATGTGGACTAAAATTATCAGTAAATTTGAAGGTTTGGGTTTTTTTTAACAACCTCAAAAGTTATGGGTTTAATTGACAGTCAACATAAGTACTGGTATAAATTTTGCAATAAAACTTGACTGCCGCATCATCAGTTAATGTCCAATTTTAACGGTGGTACCAAAATTGATTGATTTTCTTAAATTGTGGTACCAAATGTGTAGGCCTTGATTTTTATGGTACCACAAGTGAGAATCGATATATATTTTGGTAACACAATTGCAATTCTCTCAAATTGAGCATGAGTTAAGAATAAAACACATTTTGAGACACATGTTTTTCGTCCTAAAAAAATATCCCAAAATTGTTTGCTAGAGAAGTGGAACTGATTTTTATTTTGTGGTAAAGGGATTATTTTGTAAACAAATATATATACTTGTAATAACTTGATTATTCATGTATTATGACACAAATCCAAAAAAGAAAACTTTTTTATACTTGTGATGAATTGATTGTTGAATTATTATTATTTTTTTTTGGAAAGAATTATTAATTTATCATGAAACAATCCTCTTCCAGAAAGAATAAAAAACTTTAAAGAAAATGTAAGTAGTACGACAAACTGTAAAAACCACACACTGTAGCCAGGGGCGGATCCAGGAATTTGGGTCAGGGGGGGCTAAACTTATACACAAAAAAAAAAAAAAAAATCAATCATTTAAACATAAAGTTTATATTATTCACATAAGAATCCTAAATATCTACATATTTACATTAATAATTGACCACGACGGTTTTTCATCTTTTGAAACCGGTCCATGATAGCTTCATTTGAAATACTACTAAATATGTCTCTCTCTATAAAGACAACTAAACTATCATTTAGCCATTGATCGCTCATTCGGTTACGAAGTCAATTCTTTACTATCTTCATAGCCGAAAAAGCTCTCTCCACTGATGCAGTTGCAACGGGTAGAATAAGCGCCTATGTCACAAGTTTGTAAACCATCGAGAATGCGACTTTTTTTTTAGTTGCAACCATCTTCTTGATAGAAATAGTGTCCTGCAAGCCAGCTGTATGGCGATTATTTATTGTAATAAATAAGGAACTATTCAATTTTGATTAATAAATGCACTTTCTTTAATGGTCAACTTTATATTATGTAATAATTATCTACGCATAAGGATAGAAGTCCTTAGATCACAGGGCTATGGGACAACCCGTGGACTGATCTCCAAGGTCGTGATCTAGAACATATTCAAGAGTCGTAGAATCCGATCGAGATAGGACATCGTTGGATTCGGTTAGACTCTCACTGTTGTGTATACTCCGATGAACTGGAGAACGCTGGGGTCCACGAGCGTGACTGGGATGGTCGATACACATAAGTGGGTGGTTTGTTGGGATGGCAAGCGCACTGAATACCCCAATTAGGAAATAACTCACCATGGAAGCGGTAGTCGCATATCGAGGTTGAAGTTATTCCAAATTTATAATAATATACGAGGAACGATCCCTAACTACTTGAGGTAATAGGGTTTATCTGGTGCGAGAACGTCTATGCTTTGATATGAGTTCCGACTGACTGGGGATCACCAGGAAGTCTCTGTGGACTCATATTGGGTATAGAGGAACTCGTATGCAGATTCATATCATCAACAAATGATCCATTGACCCGACTTGATAGGTTGGAAAATTTTCCTATGAATTTCTGTGAGAAATTAATTCTGGTAAAATCCTTGGCCAAGGTATCTGACGACTTTATGTAAGTAACTCATAAAGATTAAGTCAAAGAGAATTTATTTCGAGACCAGAGTACATAAGGTCAAGACAAAAGAAAAGGGAATCCGATGAAAGACCATGCCCTTAAGTCGCGACTGAGAGATTGATCGATGGAGAGATTATGTCGTATGTGGAAATTATAAATGATAAAAGGTTCACTGAATTAATTCACCAGTGATTGGGCTCCATGGGCTTGTGGCTGGACATCGACCGTGGAGTGTGGGAGAATTCCCAAATTTGCAAGGGTGCTAATTTTGGAATGGTCAATCGACAGAGTGTTCGATTGATTTAGAGTAAATCTTACTCGAATAATTGAATTTAATTTAGTTATAACCCACGGCCAATTATGTGGTGAACCTACGGGGGCATACACAAAACACATGAAGCGAAAGCGAGGAAATAAGAACGACCGAGTCGACTGGGTGAATAATCGACTGGGTCGATTATAATGGGTGGGTCGACTGGGTCGGCCCAATTGGAACAAGATGGGATCCAATTGAAATTGGATCAGGATCATAAATTAAATTGGAATTTAATTTGTGGATTAATTAATTAAGTTGGATTTAATTAATTAGAAATAATTTTAATTAAATAGACTTAGAGTCTGATTTAATTAAATGGGAGATTAAGTTAATTAATTGGCCTATTTAATTGGGAGATTAAATAAAGCCTGATCAAAATTAATTAACTGGGCCATGAATTAATTAGAAGAGTTGGTCTTCTAATTAAAGAGGGCCATGGCCCATGTAGGAGAGAAGAACCCTAGTCCTAATAGGACTAGGTTAGGGAGATAACTATAAGTAGCTATCTTGTAGTTATTTTTCACACAACTCCATAAGCAAAAATTGATCAAGAGCAAAATTTTCTCTCCCTCCCAAGCATAAGTCGACCGAACCCTGTTCTTCCTTTGGAAGAATTTTTCGTTTTCGATTTTGTTCCTAAATCGTTCATAATTCCTAGATCTTAATATATCTTGTGCTCTAGTAGATCAATATATATTATTTTCGTGATATTGTGGTGTATCAACTCGTAGAGGCGCAACACGTGGGGCGCTACTCAAAGGCTTGGATCGATTTTGCTGGAGTAGAAATCAGAGTTCGTTTTTGCTGACTGCCAACTTGGATTTGCAAGGAGATAGGTATAACTTGCAAACTTATACTATCGTTTTATTTATATTCATATATATACAACTAGAGAATATCCTGGCAAGATTTCGTAAGAGGTCCTAAAATTTTTATATTCCGCTGTGCCTATGGCTGTTTATCTTACCGAATCCCAACAGTGGTATCAGAGCCAACTCTAGGCTTTGTATATATATGAATTTGCAAATTCTGTGTTTTTAAATCATATGTTTGATTTATGTGGCTAGTTCTTTAACTTTGCATGTTTTAGGACGTTTGTTAGTTAACTTAGAGTTAATGGATAATTTTAGATACGAAAATTTTTGTCATGTTAATTTTTAAATTTTGGATTGGGATTTAATTGACTGGGTTTGTTTAATTAAATCTATGAGTAATCAAAACAAAAAAAAAATTTATTGGATCCAACCGCGGTGGCACGCGGCAGTGCGCGGCAGCCGCGCACCGCGGCTGGGCGGCCACCGCGTGCTGCTGCCCACGGCAGCGTGCGAACAGCACGCTGGCCGCGCGAGCAGTGCACGGCAGCAACCTACGGGCTGCCAGCCGTGTGCTGTCACGCGCAGCAGCGGCTGCCGCGAACAGCCACGCGCGGACGTTGTGTCCGCGCGTGTGTTGTCCACGTGGCAGTCTTCGATTGGCCTCGACTGGTTGATTTTTGGTTGGACTCTAATTCTGCCTATTTTTAAAATTCTGGAAATTTCAGAATTTTGGAAGATTAGGAAACTTGGAGTTTTTGGATAAGGTAGTTATTTTGTTAGACCTAAACACTACCTTAATTAAACTAATCTAAACAAAATAGGATTATCTTGAAAATCTTGGAGATTGGAAATTTTTGGGAAACCTAGAGTTTTGGATAAGGTAGGAATCTTAGAGATTTGGTCTACCTTAATTAACCAATTTTAATCAAGATAAGGTTTGTAGATTACTTAGAGCTCAAGTACGAGCTAATTAATCTTAGATGTTAATTGTTAATTCAAAATTAATTAACTTAGATAATTTTTGAGAATTAAAATTAAAGGAGCCGATAAATTTACATTTTTGCCCTTATGTGAATTTATGCATGTTCTTGAGTGAATTTGTGGATTGATCGATTTTGCCCTTAAGTCCTGTGTAGTTTTTGGTTTATTTATTTTTGGGTTGTAATTAAATGGGCCTGATTGGTGCCCTTGCTTGCGCAAACAAATGTAATAGAATAGGACCATTTAAATTATGTAAGCTAGGCTTAGATTAGGCTTGGAGCCGAGAAGACCTCATGAAGACTTGGAGATCCACATGGAGGCCCATTACCTTGGAGGACATGGAGGCCCAATCAAGCTGGATATTACAAGAAGGCCCATGATGTATGGGTTTGAAAATTGTAATAGTTAGGACATTTAATTTCACCCTAGACTGACCAATTGATTCTTCACATGGCTCGTGATGAATCGCATAGGATGGGCAATCGATCAATCATATCCTGCTAGGTGGTGAATATTTAATATTATTCTTTGATGTATGTTATGCATGCTTAGGATAGTAGGATAGATCACGTAAACAAGATAAAGCATAATCTGATAAGACCTCGCACAAGAAAACTTAGAACCTCCAATTGAACTTAAAATTCAATTAAAATATTAAATCGAACTTAAGGGCGCATATGAATAGTCTCTATGGTCCGAGCCTATCCAATTACTAGATCTTAGGCATATTGTACGAATATATCTCGATGTCTCACGAGTCGTGGGTCGAGCTATAGGAAAATGATATGTCTATTGCCTCGATGCACGAGTTTAGTGCCAAGGGAGGGGATAGCAAGGTTTTAGGCGCTGTCTCACGAGTCGTGGGGTGTCTAGGATTGAACTATTTCTCTCCACGAGTATTGGACATGATTTAACGCTAGTAAGTATGGATGTCTCACGAGTCGTGGGTCCATATCGAAAAACGAGGCTAAATGAACTTAAGGGTTAGCTGCGATGGTTAACCCTCGACGTAATCGACCACCAAGTGAATCAAATAGTATGGCCAACGAGTCGTGGGTACTAGGAGTTTGCATTTGGGCTTTAAGCCCACTAGGATATTTTAAATTCCCGAAACTTATGTGGGGGCATAAGATTTTGATTAAAATAGTGGGAGTAATTTACAAATAAAAACCATGTTTGTAAATTGTGCATTTTAAATTAATCTTTCGCGTATTTATTTCTTCTCTCGTCTTTTTGTAAATATAATGTCTAAGAATCCGATTTCCATCATACTTGAACAAAACAAATTAACTGGACCCAACTTCCATGACTGGGTCAGGAACCTTAAGATCATTCTCGCTTCTGAAAAGCGAGGTTTTGTCCTTGATGGGCCCCCTCCCGAACTTGCTAAGGATGCCGATGATACTGAGAAAGAAGCCGTGTATTTGTGGCTTGACGATGACTTGCAGTCACGTTGTCTCATGTTGGCATCCATGTCGAATGAGCTTCAAAAGCAGCACGAGCATATGAAGTCTTCTTTTGAAATCTACACGCACCTGAATGGTCTAGTTGGGGTGCAAAGTAGATACGAGCGGTATGAAACTGCTAAGACTTTGCAACAAACGAGGATGGCTGAAGGTGCTGATGTTCGATCTCACTGCATCAAGATGATTGGGCTTATTGAAAAGCTTGGTCATCTTGACGTAAAGATGGACAAGACCTACTGCCAGGATATAATCCTCCAGTCGTTGCCAAGATCATTCGAGCAATTCGTAGTGAACTACAATGTGCACAAGATGGATGTTGAACTTCACGAGTTGGCTAATATGCTCGCCACTGCCGAGGCTTCCATGAAAAGAGAGAAGCCAGTGATGGTTGCTACCTCGACCAAATCCAAGTCCAAGAGGACAAAGAAAGGGAAAGGGAAAGGAAATGCTTCTTCAAGCAAAGGCAAAGGACCATCTGGGCCCATAGGGAAGGGAAAGAAGCGTAAAGCTTCGTCTGGTGAACAGAAATGTTTCTACTGCAAGAAACCTGGACACTGGAAGAGGAACTGCAAAGAGTTCTTGGAGAGCTCAAAAGGTATATTCCTTTTTGAAGTTAATTTATCAATTAACTGTGCATCATGGGTGCTAGACACTGCTTGTGGTTCTCATCTTTGTAATGATTTATGGGTGATGGGAGCAACAAGGCCACTTAGACCAGGGGATTGGATCCTAAGATTTGGCAATGGAGCTAGAGCTACTGCCGAGGCCATAGGCGAAGTGACGTTCGATTTAGGTGGTAATAAATTAGTCCTTAGGAACGTTCTTTATGTACCTGGTTTGGTGAAAAACATTATTTCTATTCCCGTTTTGTATAATGAAGGTTTTAATTTTACTATTAACAAAGGTTCCTTTTCGTTATTCATGAATGATAATATGTTTTTCACTGGTACATTAAAAGATGGACTATATACCATTGAACCACCTAAGTTAGTAATGCACGTACAACAAAACAAAAGGAAACAAGATAATGAAATATCTGCCCAATTATGGCACGCTCGACTTGGACATATTTCTAAGTCAAGGATTCAAAAGTTAGCATCATCTGGCGCGATTGAAATCAATCGCATTGATGAAATGCCAACATGTGAACCATGTCTAAAGGGTAAAATGGCTAAGTTGCCATTTAAGGGAAACCCTGAGCGAGCCAAGCAAACATTGGACTTGATACATACTGACGTATGTAGACCAATAAGAAAAAGCGCCCGGGTGGCTATGACTACTTCATCACTTTCACTGACGACTTTAGTCGTTATGGATATGTGTTCTTGTTGAAACACAAGTCTGAAGCATTTGAGCGATTAAAAGAATTCAAGATGGAAGTAGAGAATCAACTCGGTCATACGATAAAGGCTCTTCGTTCTGACCGAGGTGGAGAATTTCTTAGTAAAGAATTTATGAATTATCTTGTAGAGCATGGAATATTATCGCAGTGGACTCCTCCTGCAACACCCCAATTAAATGGAGTAGCAGAGAGATGGAATCGAACCTTGATGGACATGGTTCGATCCATGATGAGTGCCACTGACCTTCCTCTTTCATTTTGGGGACATGCCCTCCTCACGGCAACGAAGATACTAAACATGGTACCTTCTAAATCCGTAGAAAAGACACCATACGAATTATGGTTTGGCAAGGCACCCTCATACGCATTCATGCGCATATGGGAATCTCCCGCTTACGTTAAAAAGCTAGTGGGAGATAAATTGGAAACTAAATCCACTTTGTGCAGATTCGTGGGGTATCCGGAAAATTCAATAGGATACGAGTTCTACGATCCTACAAGACAAACTACGTTTGTCTTGAGGAACGCTCACTTCTTAGGGAAGGATTTCTTGGTGGACAAGAAGGAAAATAACGTAGAACTGGATGAGGTCACTGAAGCTGAAAAGACCGAAGAGGTCGATCAAGCTGACCCGTCGCCACAGGCAGTGGGAGAACATGAGCATGAAAGTGCACCAGAAAGTACACCGATTCTTCGTAGGTCAGAAAGACAACGTAGAGAACCCGAGAGGTACTACGGTCTGCTGCATGAGACTGGACAGTCTCTAACTGACCCAAGGACTTACGAAGAGGCTATGTTAGACGTAGACTCGGGAAAGTGGCGCGAAGCCATGGAATCCGAACTGGACTCCATGCACTCAAACAAGGTCTGGGCCTTAGTAGATCCACCAGTGGGAGTGGCTCCCGTGGGTTGCAAGTGGATTTATAAGCGAAATCTTGGAGTGAACGGAGAGGTAATAACCTACAAGGCGCGACTAGTGGCAAAAGGATACACTCAAAGGCCAGGTATCGACTTTGAGGAGACCTTCTCGCCCGTCGCAATGCCCAAATCCATTCGGATCTTGCTAGCCAGAGCTGCGTGGTATAACTACGAGATATGGCAGATGGATGTAAAGACTGTCTTTCTCAATGGGGACATTGATAAGGAGATCTACATGGAGCAACCAAAAGGATATGCATCCAAAGGAGATGAACACAAGGTGTGCAAACTCCAGAGGTCCATGTATGGACTGAAGCAAGCTTCCCGAAGTTGGAACATTCGTTTCGATGAGACAATCCAAACTTTTGGATTCATCAAAAACATGTTCGAACCTTGCGTGTACAAGAAGATCAGTGGGAGTACAGTTGAATTTTTGGTGCTTTACGTTGACGACATTCTTCTCATTGGAAACAATGTGAAAGCATTGTCTGAAACTAAAGCATGGTTATCTACACAATTCTCAATGAAGGATATGGGAGAAGCATCCTTTGTACTAGGTATAAGGATCTACCGAGATAGATCAAAAGGACTGCTGGGCCTCTCCCAATCCCAGTACATAGATAAAATCTTGAAAAGATTTAATATGGAAGAATCCAAGAGAGGATTGCTTCCAATGAGACATGGGATTGCACTCTCTGAGTCTATGGCCCCAAAGACGCCTGAAGAGAGAAGCAATATGTTTCGAGTACCATATGCATCCGCGATAGGAAGCATAATGTATGGTATGTTATGTACTAGATCAGACGTAGCATACGCTCTAAGTGTTACAAGTCGCTACCAGTCTGATCCAGGTGAGCGGCACTGGATAGCCGTAAAGGCAATTCTGAAGTACCTGAGAAGGACTAAGGAATTGTTCTTAGTATACGGTGGAGGAGAATTGAAATTGGAAGGCTATACAGACTCGAGCTTCTAATGTGATGTAGACGACTTCAAGTCGACATCAGGATACGTGTTCTGCCTCAATGGTGGTGCGGTTAGCTGGAAGAGCTCCAAGCAAGACACAACCGCGGATTCAACCACCGAAGCAGAATACATTGCTGCGAGTGATGCAGCAAAGGAAGGTGTTTCGATGAGGAACTTCATCCAGGAATTGGATGTGATACCTAGCATCGTCGAGCCCATTACTATCTTCTGTGATGACAATGGGGCAATAGCGCAAGCAAAGGAGCCGAGATCTCATCAGAAATCCAAGCACGTACAAAGATGATACCATGTGATAAGAGATACCATTGGTAGAGGAGACATTAAGATGGAACGTGTCGACTCAGAAGATAATACAGCGGACCCGCTAACGAAGCCACTGCCTCAAAAGGCATTTGAGAAACATCTGCAAAAGATGGGACTCAAGAACATAAAAGACTGGCTTTAAGACAAGTGGGAGATTGATAGAAATAGTGTCCTGCAAGCCAGCTGTATGGCGATCATTTATTGTAATAAATAAGGAACTATTCAATTTTGATTAATAAATGCACTTTATTAAATGGTCAACTTTATCTTATGTAATAATTATCTACGCATAAGGATAGAAGTCCTTAGATCACAGGGCTATGGGACAACCCGTGGACTGATCTCCAAGGCCGTGATCTAGAACATATTCAAGAGTCGTAGAATCCGATCGAGATAGGACATCGTTGGATTCGGTTAGACTCTCACTGTTGTGTATACTCCGATGAACTGGAGAACGCTGGGGTCCACGAGCGTGACTGGGATGGTCGATACACATAAGTGGGTGGTTTGTTGGGATGGCAAGCGCACTGAATACCCCAATTTGGAAATAACTCACCATGGAAGCGGTAGTCGCATATCGGGGTTGAAGTTATTCCAAATTTATAATAGTATACGAGGAACGATCCCTAACTACTTGAGGTGATAGGGTTTATCTGGTGCGAGAACGTCTATGCTTTGACATGAGTTCCGACTGACTGGGGATCACCAGGAAGTCTCTGTGGACTCATATTGGGTATAGAGGAACTCGTATGCAGATTCATATCATCAACAAATGATCAATTGACCCGACTTGATAGGTTGGGAAATTCTCCTATGGATTTCTGTGAGAAATTAATTCTGGTAAAATCCTTGGCCAAGGTATCTGACGACTTTATGTAAGTAGCTCATAAAGATTAAGTCAAAGAGAATTTATTTCGAGACCAGAGTACATAAGGTCAAGACAAAATAAAAGGGAATCCGATGAAAGACCATGCCCTTAAGTCTCGACTGGGAGATTGATCGATGGAGAGATTATGTCGTATGTGGAAATTATAAATGATAAAAGGTTCACTGAATTAATTCACCAGTGATTGGGCTCCATGGGCTTGTGGCTGGACATCGACTGTGGAGTTTGGGAGAATTCCCAAATTGGCAGGGTTGCTAATTTTGGAATGGTCAATCGACAGAGTGTTCGATTGATTTAGAGTAAGTTTTACTCGAATAATTGAATTTAATTTAATTATAACCCACAGCCAATTATGTGGTGAACCTACGGGGGCATACACAATACACATGAAGCGAAAGCGAGGAAATAAGAACGACCGAGTCAACTGGGTGAATAATCGACTGGGTCGATTATAATGGGTGGGTAGATTGGGTCGACCCAATTGGAACAAGATGGGATCCAATTGGAATTGGATCAGGATCATAAATTAAATTGGAATTTAATTTGTGAATTAACTAATTAAGTTGGATTTAATTAATTAGAAAGAATTTTAATTAAATAGACTTAGAGTCTGATTTAATTAAATGGGAGATGATCTTACGCGTTTTCGTTGGCGATCAAAATAATAAAGTTGAGCATGCAAGATACGCTATGATGTGAGATAGAAGATCAATAAAATATATTTTGAACGTGAGTGTACATATTACAAGTAATGAGGGTCCTATCTGAGCATTATAGGATGCCGTACAAGCTAGAGGCTAAGTACATACAACTAAGTTGATCTAGTCTAACTCAAGAGGAAATCCGAGCAGGAGGCTTCGATCAAGGAGCATCCCCTCCGCCCCCAAAGATCTCTCTCCCCTGTGTCATAAATGCTTGGGGTATTTATAGGTGAAAGTTGGGACATGCCCAAAGGCTTGGGCCTGGGCTTGGCCCAATGGTAAATTCGACCATGAGCCCCATTGCTGGTGATCGGACTGAGCTAATTGGAGTTCAAAGCTTCGGGGTCGAAATTATGCCTCCCAGGGAGCTCAGGGTCGAAATTATGCCTCCCAGGGAGCTCAGGGTCGAAATTATGCCTCCCAGGGAGCTAATGGTCGAAATTATGCCTCCCAGGGAGCTCAGGGTCGAAATTTAGGTTCTATGATCCAGCCTGAGCTCCCAGAATAAAGATTCCAAAGTACCCATCTTCAATACTCCCCCACTTCTTCGAGCGTAAAGTGAAGTTGAAGCTCTGAGAAGTAGAAAATGCTCGAGGATCATTATTTTGTGTTTCGGATATGCGTCGTTAAAAACCTAGCTCGGAAAAACCCAGTGGGATAAAAACCGAACCAGGGAAAAAGAGTGCATATCTTAGAAATTCCAGAATGTATTAGGGATCGGAATTCAGCATTTGGGGTCGGATTTTCCAGTGTTTGAGCACACATGATTTCAATGAGCATAAGGTCGAAACTTAGGGTCTTCAATGAGCTCAAGGTCGAAATTATGCCTCCCAGGGAGCTCAGGGTCGAAATTATGCCTCCCAGGAAGCTCAGGGTCAAAATTATGCCTCCCAGGGAGCTCAAGGTAGAAATTTTGCCTCCCAGAATAAAGATTCCAAAGTACCCATCATCAGTACTCCCCCACTTCTTCGAGCGTAAAGTGAAGTTGAAGCTCGGAGAAGTAGAAAATGCTCGAGGATCGTTATTTTGTGTTTCGGATATGACTCGTTAAAAACCTAGCTCGGAAAAACCCAGTGGGATAAAAACCGAACCAGGGAAAAAGAGTGCATATCTTAGAAATTCCAGAATGTATTAGGGATCGGAATTCAGCATTTGGGGTCGGATTTTCCAGTGTTTGAGCACACATGATTTCAATGAGCATAAGGTCGAAACTTAGGATCTTCAATGAGCTCAAGGTCGAAATTATGCCTCCCAGGGAGCTCAGGGTCGAAATTATGCCTCCCAGGGAGCTCAGGGTCGAAATTATGCCTCCCAGGGAGCTCAAGGTCGAAATTTTGCCTCCCAGGGAGCTCAAGGTCGAAATTTAGGGTCTTCAATTTGGCATAAGCACTGAATTCAGGATCTTCAGTTCAGCTTGAGTTCCCAAAATATAGAATCGAAACCCTAGGTTGGAGCTTATCGGTCGAATTTATCCAAACCCTGAAAGCTAATAACCAATAGCATACAGATCCATAATGTCCGGTTTGAAAGATTTCAAAGACAAAGCCAAGGTAGTAGAAGGATCGGAATCCGATCCTATCATGCAGATCGTCGATGCTTACAAGAGCCCTGACGAAGAAAATTCTAGCAGCTCGAACAATGATTCCGTTTCAGTCGGAAGAAAATTCGCCAATCATCATACAACCAAGCTTAGGGCTAATCAGGGGAGGCTTGAAGATTACGCCGAAAATTACATAGGATCGTAGCAAAAGCAACAACTTTCATCCTTATTCATTGTCGATCGTAGAATTTGATCGTAGAATATGATCGTAGAATTCGACCTTGGATACTTGTTAGTTCGACCATGGAGGTCATTAAATTCGATCCTGGAGATCATAAAAATCGATCCTGGAGATAATAAAATTTGATCCTCGCCAATCATTTTACAACCAAGCTTAGGGCTAATCAGGGGAGGCTTGAAGATTACGCCGAAAATTACATAGGATCGTAGCAAAAGCAACAACTTTCATCCTTATTCATTGTCGATCGTAGAATTTGATCGTAGAATATGATCGTAGAATTCGACCTTGGATACTTGTTAGTTCGACCATGGAGGTCATTAAATTCGATCCTGGAGATCATAAAAATCGATCCTGGAGATAATAAAATTTGATCCTGAAGATAATAAAATTTGATTCTGAATATAATAAAATTTGATCCTGTAGATCAGAAGAATTCGATCCTGAAGATAATAAAATTCGATCCTGGAGATCATAAGAATTCGACCATGAGATCATAAAATTCGATCCTGGAAATTTGACCTTGGAGATCTGAGAGTTTGATCTTGTAGATCATAAAATTCGACCATGAGATCATAAAATTCGATGACTGATGATAATCGACATTTTTAGCCGATCTTAGTCATTTTTATCGGTCATAGCAACAACTTTCACCTAAGGGTCTTAACAACAACTTTCACCCTTTTATTTATTTCGATCTAAGGGGCATAGCAACGGCTTTCACCCTTAGTCGTTTTGACTGATGATAATCGACATTTTTAGCCGATCTTAGTCATTTTATCGGTCATAGCAACAGCTTTCACCTGAGGGTCATAGCAACGGCTTTCACCCTTTAGCTTTAATCGGTCATAGCAACAGCTTTCACCTGAGGGTCATAGCAACGGCTTTCACCCTTTAGCTCTAATCGGTCATAGCAACAGCTTTCACCTGAGGGTCATAGCAACGGCTTTCACCCTTTAGCTTTAATCGGTCATAGCAACAACTTTCACCTGAGGGTCATAACAACGGCTTTCACCCTTTAGCTTTAATCGGTCATAGCAACAGCTTTCACCTGAGGGTCATAGCAACGGCTTTCACCCTTTAGCTTTAATCGGTCATAGCAACAGCTTTCACCTAAAGGTCATAGCAACGGCTTTCACCCTTTAGCTTTAATCGGTCATAGCAACAGCTTTCACCTGAGGGTCATAGCAACGGCTTTCACCCTTTAGCTTTAATCGGTCATAGTAACAACTTTCACCTAAGGGTCATAGCAACGGCTTTCACCCTTTAGCTTTAATCGGTCATAGCAACAACTTTCACCTGAGGGTCATAACAACGGCTTTCACCCTTTAGCTTTAATCGGTCATAGCAACAGCTTTCACCTGAGGGTCATAGCAACGGCTTTCACCCTTTAGCTTTAATCGGTCATAGCAACAGCTTTCACCTGAGGGTCATAGCAACGGCTTTCACCCTTTAGCTTTAATCGGTCATAGCAACAACTTTCACCTGAGGGTCATAGCAACGGCTTTCACCCTTTAGCTTTAATCGGTCATAGCAACAGCTTTCACCCTTTAGCTTTAATCAGAGAATTTGATCCTGGACATATAAGAATTTGATCATGAGGATATAAATTCGATCCTGGAGATATGAGAATTTGATCTTGGAGATCCAAGAATTTGATCCTGGAGATAATAAATTTAGATCCTGGAGATCATAAAATTCGATCCTGAGGATCATAAAATTCGATCCTGAAATTATAAGAATTTGATCCTTGAGAAATAAGAATTCGATCATGGAGATATATAAATTCGATCCTGGAGATATGAGAATTTGATCTTGGAGATCTAAGAATTTGATCCTGGAGATAATAAATTTCGATCCTGGAGATCATAAAATTCGATCCTGAGGATCATAAAATTCAATCCTGAAATTATAAGAATTTGATCCTTGAGAAATAAGAATTCGATCATGGAGATATATAAATTCGATCCTGGAGATATAAGAATTTGATCCTTGAGAAATAAGAATTCGATCATGGAGATATATAAATTCGATCCTGGAGATATGAGAATTTGATCTTGGAGATCCAAGAATTGATCCTGGAGATAATAAATTTCGATCTTGGAGATCATAAAAATTTGATCCTTGAGAAATAAGAATTCGATCATGGAGATATATAAATTCGATCCCGGTGATTTTAGAATTTGATCTTGTAGATCCAAGAATTTGATCTTGGAGATATAAGAATTCGATCCTGTAGATAGTAAATTTTGATCCTGAATGCTTGATAACTTGATCTTGGTCGAAAAATTCGACCATGGATGCTTGATAACTTGATCTTGGTCTAAAAATTCGACCATGGATGCTTGATAACTTGATCTTGGTCTAAAAATTCGACCGCGGATGATTGATAACTTGATCTTGGTCTAAAAATTCGACCATGGATGCTTGATAACTTGATCTTGGTCTAAAAATTCGACCATGGATGATTGATAACTTGATCTTGGTCTAAAAATTCAACCATGGATGCTTGATAACTTGATCTTGGTCTAAAAATTCGACCATGGATGCTTGATAACTTGATCTTGGTCTAAAAATTCGACCATGGATGCTTGATAACTTGATCTTGGTGTAAAAAATCGACCATGGATGCTTGATAACTTGATCTTGGTATAAAAATTCGACCATGGATGATTGATAACTTGATCTTGGTCTAAAAATTCGACCATGGAGATATGGGAATTCCCTTGATCGTACGTGAATTGCCTCGTGGTAGGCATATTTCGATCAAACACCCAAATAAGGCCCCACGGTGGGAGCCAATTGATCTTACGCGTTTTCGTTGGCGATCAAAATAATAAAGTTGAGCATGCAAGATACGCTATGATGTGAGATAGAAGATCAATAAAGTATATTTTGAACGTGAGTGTACATATTACAAGTAATGAGGGTCCTATCTGAGCATTATAGGATGCCGTACAAGCTAGAGGCTAAGTACATACAACTAAGTTGATCTAGTCTAACTCAAGAGGAAATCCGAGCAGGAGGCTTCGATCAAGGAGCAGCCCCTCCGCCCCCAAAGATCTCTCTCCCCTGTGTCATAAATGCTTGGGGTATTTATAGGTGAAAGTTGGGACAGGCCCACAGGCTTGGGCCTGGGCTTGGCCCAATGGTAAATTCGACCATGAGCCCCATTGCTGGTGATCGGACTGAGCTAATTGGAGTTCAAAGCTTCGGGGTCGAAATTATGCCTCCCAGGGAGCTCAGGGTCGAAATTATGCCTCCCAGGGAGCTCAGGGTCGAAATTATGCCTCCCAGGGAGCTCAGGGTCGAAATTATGCCTCCCAGGGAGCTCATGGTCGAAATTATGCCTCCCAGGGAGCTCAGGGTCGAAATTTAGGTTCTATGATCCAGCCTGAGCTCCCAGAATAAAGATTCCAAAGTAACCATCATCAATACTCCCCCACTTCTTCGAGCGTAAAGTGAAATTGAAGCTCGGAGAAGTAGAAAATGCTCGAGGATCATTATTTTGTGTTTCGGATATGCGTCGTTAAAAACCTAGCTCGGAAAAACCCAGTGGGATAAAAACCGAACCAGGGAAAAAGAGTGCATATCTTAGAAATTCCAGAATGTATTAGGAATCGGAATTCAGCATTTGGGGTCGGATTTTCCAGTGTTTGAGCACACATGATTTCAATGAGCATAAGGTCGAAACTTAGGGTCTTCAATGAGCTCAAGGTCGAAATTATGCCTCCCAGGGAGATCAGGGTCGAAATTATGCCTCCCAGGGAGCTCAGGGTCGAAATTATGCCTCCCAGGGAGCTCAAGGTCGAAATTTTGCCTCCCAGAATAAAGATTCCAAAGTACCCATCATCAGTACTCCCCCACTTCTTCGAGCGTAAAGTGAAGTTGAAGCTCGGAGAAGTAGAAAATGCTCGAGGATCGTTATTTTGTGTTTCGGATATGACTCGTTAAAAACCTAGCTCGGAAAAACCCAGTGGGATAAAAACCGAACCAGGGAAAAAGAGTGCATATCTTAGAAATTCCAGAATGTATTAGGGATCGGAATTCAGCATTTGGGGTCGGATTTTCCAGTGTTTGAGCACACATGATTTCAATGAGCATAAGGTCGAAACTTAGGATCTTCAATGAGCTCAAGGTCGAAATTATGCCTCCCAGGGAGCTCAGGGTCGAAATTATGCCTCCCAGGGAGCTCAGGGTCGAAATTATGCCTCCCAGGGAGCTCAAGGTCGAAATTTTGCCTCCCAGGGAGCTCAAGGTCGAAATTTAGGGTCTTCAATTTGGCATAAGCACTGAATTCAAGATCTTCAGTTCAGCTTGAGTTCCCAAAATATAGAATCGAAACCCTAGGTTGGAGCTTATCGGTCGAATTTATCAAAACCCTGAAAGCTAATAACCAATAGCATATAGATCCATAATGTCCGGTTTGAAAGATTTCAAAGACAAAGCCAAGGTAGTAGAAGGATCGGAATCCGATCCTATCATGCAGATCGTCGATGCTTACAAGGTCCCTGACGAAGAAAATTCTAGCAGCTCGAACAATGATTCCGTTTCAGTCGGACGAAAATTCGCCAATCATCATACAACCAAGCTTAGGGCTAATCAGGGGAGGCTTGAAGATTACGCCGAAAATTACATAGGATCGTAGCAAAAGCAACAACTTTCATCCTTATTCATTGTCGATCGTAGAATTTGATCGTAGAATATGATCGTAGAATTCGACCTTGGATACTTGTTAGTTCGACCATGGAGGTCATTAAATTCGATCCTGGAG
Source organism: Penstemon barbatus (assembly GCA_003313485.2). NCBI lineage: Eukaryota > Viridiplantae > Streptophyta > Magnoliopsida > Lamiales > Plantaginaceae > Penstemon > Penstemon barbatus. The sequence continues at coordinate 37,201,135 of CM064883.1, forward strand.
ATCATAAAAATCGATCCTGGAGATAATAAAATTTGATCCTGAAGATAATAAAATTTGATTCTAAATATAATAAAATTTGATCCTGTAGATCAGAAGAATTCGATCCTGAAGATAATAAAATTCGATCCTGGAGATCATAAGAATTCGACCATGAGATCATAAAATTCGATCCTGGCAATTTGACCTTGGAGATCTGAGAGTTTGATCTTGTAGATCATAAAATTCGACCATGAGATCATAAAATTCGATGACTGATGATAATCGACATTTTTAGCCGATCTTAGTCATTTTTATCGGTCATAGCAACAACTTTCACCTAAGGGTCTTAACAACAACTTTCACCCTTTTATTTATTTCGATCTAAGGGGCATAGCAACGGCTTTCACCCTTAGTCGTTTTGACTGATGATAATCGACATTTTTAGCCGATCTTAGTCATTTTATCGGTCATAGCAACAGCTTTCACCTGAGGGTCATAGCAACGGCTATCACCCTTTAGCTTTAATCGGTCATAGCAACAGCTTTCACCTGAGGGTCATAGCAACGGCTTTCACCCTTTAGCTCTAATCGGTCATAGCAACAGCTTTCACCTGAGGGTCATAGCAACGGCTTTCACCCTTTAGCTTTAATCGGTCATAGCAACAGCTTTCACCTGAGGGTCATAGCAACGGCTTTCACCCTTTAGCTTTAATCGGTCATAGCAACAGCTTTCACCTGAGGGTCATAGCAACGGCTTTCACCCTTTAGCTTTAATCGGTCATAGCAACAGTTTTCACCTGAGGGTCATAGCAACGGCTTTCACCCTTTAGCTTTCATCGGTCATAGCAACAGCTTTCACCTGAGGGTCATAGCAACGGCTTTCACCCTTTAGCTTTAATCGGTCATAGTAACAACTTTCACCTGAGGGTCATAGCAACGACTTTCACCCTTTAGCTTTAATCGGTCATTGCAACAGCTTTCACCCTTTAGCTTTAATCAGAGAATTTGATCCTGGACATATAAGAATTCGATCATGAGGATATAAATTCGATCCTGGAGATATGAGAATTTGATCTTGGAGATCCAAGAATTTGATCCTGGAGATAATAAATTTAGATCCTGGAGATCATAAAATTCGATCCTGAGGATCATAAAATTTGATCCTGAAATTATAAGAATTTGATCCTTGAGAAATAAGAATTCGATCATGGAGATATATAAATTCGATCATGGAGATATGAGAATTTGATCTTGGAGATCCAAGAATTTGATCCTGGAGATAATAAATTTCGATCCTGGAGATCATAAAATTCGATCCTGAGGATCATAAAATTCGATCCTGAAATTATAAGAATTTGATCCTTGAGAAATAAGAATTCGATCATGGAGATATATAAATTCGATCCTGGAGATATAAGAATTTGATCCTTGAGAAATAAGAATTCGATCATGGAGATATATAAATTCGATCCTGGAGATATGAGAATTTGATCTTGGAGATCCAAGAATTGATCCTGGAGATAATAAATTTCGATCCTGGAGATCATAAAAATTTGATCCTTGAGAAATAATAATTCGATCATGGAGATATATAAATTCGATCCCGGTGATTTTAGAATTTGATCTTGTAGATCCAAGAATTTGATCTTGGAGATATAAGAATTCGATCCTGTAGATAGTAAATTTTGATCCTGAATGCTTGATAACTTGATCTTGGTCTAAAAATTCGACCATGGATGCTTGATAACTTGATCTTGGTCTAAAAATTCGACCATGGATGCTTGATAACTTGATCTTGGTCTAAAAATTCGACCATGGATGCTTGATAACTTGATCTTGGTCTAAAAATTCGACCATGGATGCTTGATAACTTGATCTTGGTCTAAAAATTCGACCATGGATGATTGATAACTTGATCTTGGTCTAAAAATTCGACCATGGATGCTTGATAACTTGATCTTGGTCTAAAAATTCGACCATGGATGATTGATAACTTGATCTTGGTCTAAAAATTCGACCATGGATGCTTGATAACTTGATCTTGGTCTAAAAATTCGACCATGGATGCTTGATAACTTGATCTTGGTGTAAAAAATCGACCATGGATGCTTGATAACTTGATCTTGGTCTAAAAATTCGACCATGGATGATTGATAACTTGATCTTGGTCTAAAAATTCGACCATGGAGATATGGGAATTCCCTTGATCGTACGTGAATTGCCTCGTGGTAGGCATATTTCGATCAAACACCCAAATAAGGCCCCACGGTGGGAGCCAATTGATCTTACGCGTTTTCGTTGGCGATCAAAATAATAAAGTTGAGCATGCAAGATACGCTATGATGTGAGATAGAAGATCAATAAAGTATATTTTGAACGTGAGTGTACATATTACAAGTAATGAGGGTCCTATCTGAGCATTATAGGATGCCGTACAAGCTAGAGGCTAAGTACATACAACTAAGTTGATCTAGTCTAACTCAAGAGGAAATCCGAGCAGGAGGCTTCGATCAAGGAGCAGCCCCTCCGCCCCCAAAGATCTCTCTCCCCTGTGTCATAAATGCTTGGGGTATTTATAGGTGAAAGTTGGGACAGGCCCACAGGCTTGGGCCTGGGCTTGGCCCAATGGTAAATTCGACCATGAGCCCCATTGCTGGTGATCGGACTGAGCTAATTGGAGTTCAAAGCTTCGGGGTCGAAATTATGCCTCTCAGGGAGCTCAGGGTCGAAATTATGCCTCCCAGGGAGCTCAGGGTCGAAATTATGCCTCCCAGGGAGCTCAGGGTCGAAATTATGCCTCCCTGGGAGCTCATGGTCGAAATTATGCCTCCCAGGGAGCTCAGGGTCGAAATTTAGGTTCTATGATCCAGCCTGAGCTCCCAGAATAAAGATTCCAAAGTACCCATCAACAATACTCCCCCACTTCTTCGAGCGTAAAGTGAAGTTGAAGCTCGGAGAAGTAGAAAATGCTCGAGGATCATTATTTTGTGTTTCGGATATGCCTCGTTAAAAACCTAGCTCGGAAAAACCCAGTGGGATAAAAACCGAACCAGGGAAAAAGAGTGCATATCTTAGAAATTCCAGAATGTATTAGGGATCGGAATTCAGCATTTGGGGTCGGATTTTCCAGTGTTTGAGCACACATGATTTCAATGAGCATAAGGTCGAAACTTAGGGTCTTCAATGAGCTCAAGGTCGAAATTATGCCCCCCAGGGAGCTCAGGGTCGAAATTATGCCTCCCAGGGAGCTCAGGGTCGAAATTATGCCTCCCAGGGAGCTCATGGTCGAAATTATGGCTCCCAGGGAGCTCAGGGTCAAAATTTAGGTTCTATGATCCAGCCTGAGCTCCCAGAATAAAGATTGCAAAGTACCCATCATCAGGAGATTAAGTTAATTAATTGGCCTATTTAATTGGGATATTAAATAAAGTCTGATCAAAATTAATTAACTGGGCCATGCATTAATTAGAAGACTTGGTCTTCTAATTAAAGAGGGCCATGGCCCATGTAGGAGAGAAGAACCCTAGTCCTAATAGGACTAGGTTAGGGAGATAACTATAAGTAGCTATCTTGTAGTTATTTTTCACACAACTCCATAAGCAAAAATTGAGCAAGAGCAAAATTTTCTCTCCCTCCCAAGCATAAGTCGACCGAACCCTGTTCTTCCTTTGGAAGAATTTTTCGTTTTCGATTTTGTTCCTAAATCGTTCCTAATTCCTAGATCTTAATATATCTTGTGCTCTAGTAGATCAAGATATATTATTTTCGTGATATTGTGGTGTATCAACTCGTAGAGGCGCAACACGTGGGGCGCTACTCAAAGGCTTGGATCGATTTTGCTGGAGTATAAATTAGAGTTCGTTTTTGCTGACTGCCAACTTGGATTTGCAAGGAGATAGGTATAACGTGCAAACTTATACTATCGTTTTATTTATATTGATATATATACAACTAGAGAATATCCTGGCAAGATTTCGTAAGAGGTCCTAAAATTTTTATATTCCGCTGTGCCTAGGGCTGTTTATCTTACCGAATCCCAACAGTGGTATCAGAGCCAACTCTAGGCTTTGTATATATATGAATTTGCAAATTCTGTGTTTTTAAATCATATGTTTGATTTATGTGGCTAGTTCTTTAACTTTGCATGTTTTAGGACGTTTGTTAGTTAACTTGGAGTTAATGGATAATTTTAGATACGAAAATTTTTGTTATGTTAGTTTTTAAATTTTGGATTGGGATTTAATTGACTGGGTTTATTTAATTAAATCTATGAGTAATCAAAACAAAAAAAAAATTTTATTGGATCCAACCGCGGTGGCACGCGGCAGTGCGCGGCAGCCGCGCACCGCGGCAGAGTGGCCACCGCGTGCTGCCGCGAACAGCCACGCGCGGACTTCGTGTCCGCGCGTGTGTTGTCCACGTGGCAGTCTTCGATTGGCCTCGACTGGTTGATTTTTGGTTGGACTCTAATTCTGCCTATTTTTAAAATTCTGGAAATTTCAGAATTTTGGAAGATTAGGAAACTTGGAGTTTTTGGATAAGGTAGTTATTTTGTTAGACCTAAACACTACCTTAATTAAACTAATCTAAACAAAATAGGATTATCTTGAAAATCTTGGAGATTGGAAATTTTTGGGAAACTTAGAGTTTTGGATAAGGTAGGAATCTTAGAGATTTGGTCTACCTTAATTAACCAATTTTAATCAAGATAAGGTTTGTAGATTACTTAGAGCTCAAGTAAGAGCTAATTAATCTTAGAGGTTAATTGTTAACTCAAAATTAATTAACTTAGATAATTTTTGAGAATTAAAATTAAAGAAGCCCATAAATTTACATTTTTGCCCTTATGTGAATTTATGCATGTTCTTGAGTGAATTTGCGGATTGATCGATTTTGCCCTTAAGCCCTGTGTAGTTTTTGGTTTATTTATTTTTGGGTTGTAATTAAATGGGCCTGATTGGTGCCCTTGCTTGCGCAAACAAATGTAATAGAATAGGACCATTTAAATTATGTAAGCTAGGCTTAGATTAGACTTGGAGCCGAGAAGACCTCATGAAGACTTGGAGATCCACATGGAGGCCCATTACCTTGGAGGACATGGAGGCCCAATCAAGCTGGATATTACAAGAAGGCCCATGATGTATGAGTTTGAAAATTGTAATAGTTAGGACATTTAATTTCACCCTAGACTGACCAATTGATTCTTCACATGGCTCGTGATGAATCGCATAGGATGGGCAATCGATCAATCATATCCTGCTAGGTTGTGAATGTTTAATATTATTCTTTGATGTATGTTATGCATGCTTAGGATAGATCACGTAAACAAGATAAAGCATAATCTGATGAGACCTCGCACAAGAAAACTTAGAACCTCCAATTGAACTTAAAATTCAATTAGAATATTAAATCGAACTTAAGGGCTCATATGAATAGTCTCTATGGTCCGAGTCTATCCAATTACTAGGTCTTAGGCATATTGTACGAATATATCTCGATGTCTCACGAGTCGTGGGTCGAGCTATAGGAAGATGATATGTCTATTGCCTCGATGCACGAGTTTAGTGCCAAGGGAGGGGATAGCAAGGTTTTAGGCGCTGTCTCACGAGTCGTGGGGTGTCTAGGATTGAACTATTTCTCTGCACGAGTATTGGACATGATTTAACGCTAGTAAGTATGGATGTCTCACGAGTCGTGGGTCCATATCGAAAAACGAGGCTAAATGAACTTAAGGGTTAGCTGCGATGGTTAACCCTCGACGTAATCGACCACCAAGTGAATCAAATAGTATGGCCAACGAGTCGTGGGTACTAGGAGATTGCATTTGGGCCTTAAGCCCACTAGGATATTTTAAATTCCCGAAACTTATGTGGGGGCATAAGATTTTGATTAAAATAGTGGGAGTAATTTACAAATAAAAACCATGTTTGTAAATTGTGCATTTTAAATTAATCTTTCGCGTATTTATTTCTTCTCTCGTCTTTTTGTAGATATAATGTCTAAGAATTCGATTTCCATCATACTTGAACAAAACAAATTAACTGGACCCAACTTCCATGACTGGGTCAGGAACCTTAAGATCATTCTCGCTTCTGAAAAGCGAGGTTTTGTCCTTGATGGGCCCCCTCCCGAACTTGCTAAGGATGTCGATGATACTGAGAAAGAAGCCGTGGATTTGTGGCTTGACGATGACTTGCAGTCACGTTGTCTCATGTTGGCATCCATGTCGAATGAGCTTCAAAAGCAGCACGAGCATATGAAATCTTCTTTTGAAATCTACAAGCACCTGAATGGTCTAGTTGGGGTGCAAAGTAGATACGAGCGGTATGAAACTGCTAAGACTTTGCAACAAACGAGGATGGCTGAAGGTGCTGATGTTCGATCTCACTGCATCAAGATGATTGGGCTTATTGAAAAGCTTGGTCATCTTGACGTAAAGATGGACAAGACCTACTACCAGGATATAATCCTCCAGTCGTTGCCAAGATCATTCGAGCAATTCGTAGTGAACTACAATATGCACAAGATGGATGTTGAACTTCACGAGTTGGCTAATATGCTCGCCACTGCCGAGGCTTCCATGAAAAGAGAGAAGCCTGTGATGGTTCCTACCTCGACCCAATCCAAGTCCAAGAGGACAAAGAAAGGGAAAGGGAAAGGAAATGCTTCTTCAAGCAAAGGCGAAGGACCATCTGGGCCCATAGGGAAGGGAAAGAAGCGTAAAGCTTCGTCTGGTGAACATAAATGTTTCTACTGCAAGAAACCTGGACACTGGAAGAGGAACTGTAAAGAGTTCTTGGAGAGCTCAAAAGGTATATTCCTTGTTGAAGTTAATTTATCAATTAACTGTGCATCATGGGTGCTAGACACTGCTTGTGGTTCTCATCTTTGTAATGATTTACAGGTGATGGGAGCATCAAGGCCACTTAGGCTAGGGGATTGGATCCTAAGATTTGGCAATGGAGCTAGAGCTTCTGCCGAGGCCATAGGCGAAGTGGAGTTAGATTTAGGTGGTAATAAATTAGTCCTTAGGAACGTTCTTTATGTACCTGGTTTGGTGAAAAACATTATTTCTATTCCCGTTTTGGATAATGAAGGTTTTAATTTACTATTAACAAAGGTTCCTTTTCGTTATTCATGAATGATAATATGTTTTTCACTGGTACATTAAAAGATGGACTATATACCATTGAACCACCTAAGTTAGTAATGCACGTACAACTAAACAAAAGGAAACAAGATAATGAAATATCTGCCCAATTATGGCACGCTCGACTTGGACATATTTCTAAGTCAAGGATTCAAAAGTTAGCATCATCTGGCGCGATTGAAATCAATCGCATTGATGAAATGCCAACATGTGAACCATGTCTAAAGGGTAAAATGTCTAAGTTGCCATTTAAGGGAAACCCTGAGTGAGCCAAGCAAACATTGGACTTGATACATACTGACGTATGTGGACCACTAAGAAAAAGCGCCCGAGGTGGCTATGACTACTTCATCACTTTCACTGACGACTTTAGTCGTTATGGATATGTGTTCTTGTTGAAACACAAGTCTGAAGCCTTTGAGCGATTCAAAGAATTCAAGATGGAAGTAGAGAATCAACTCGGTCATACGATAAAGGCTCTTCGTTCTGACCGAGGTGGAGAATTTCTTAGTAACGAATTTATGAATTATCTTGTCGAGCATGGAATATTATCGCAGTGGACTCCTCCTGCAACACCCCAATTAAATGGAGTAGCAGAGAGAAGGAATTGAACCTTGATGGACATGGTTCGATCCATGATGAGTGCCACTGACCTTCCTCTTTCATTTTGGGGACATGCCCTCCTCACGGCAACGAAGATACTAAACATGGTACCTTCTAAATCCGTAGAAAAGACACCATACGAATTATGGTTTGGCAAGGCACCCTCATACACATTCATGCGCATATGGGGATCTCCCGCTTACGTTAAAAAGCTAGTGGGAGATAAATTGGAAATTAAATCCACTTTGTGCAAATTCGTGGGGTATCCGGAAAATTCAATAGGATACGAGTTCTACGATCCTACAAGACAAACTACGTTTGTCTCGAGGAACGCTCACTTCTTAGAGAAGGATTTCTTGGTGGACAAGAAGGAAAATAACGTAGAACTGGATGAGGTCACTGAAGCTGAAAATACCGAAGAGGTCGATCAAGCTGACCCGTCGCCACAGGCAGTGGGAGAACATGAGCATGAAAGTGCACCAGAAAGTACACCGATTCTTCGTAGGTCAGAAAGACAACGTAGAGAACCCGAGAGGTACTACGGTCTACTGCATGAGACTGGACAGTCTCTAACCGACCCAAGGACTTACGAAGAGGCTATGTTAGACGTAGACTCGGGAAAGTGGCGCGAAGCCATAGAATCCAAACTGGACTCCATGCACTCAAACAAGGTCTGGGCCTTGGTAGATCCACCAGTGGGAGTGGCTCCCGTGGGTTGCAAGTGGATCTATAAGCGAAATCTTGGAGTGAACGGAGAGGTAATAACCTACAAGGCGCGACTAGTGGCAAAATGATACACTCAAAGGCCAGGTATCGACTTTGAGGAGACCTTCTCGCCCGTCGCAATGCCCAAATCCATTCGGATCTTGCTAGCCATAGCTGCGTGGTATAACTACGAGATATGGCAGATGGATGTAAAGACTGTCTTTCTCAATGGGGACATTGATAAGGAGATCTACATGGAGCAACCAAAAGGATATGCATCCAAAGGAGATGAACACAAGGTGTGCAAACTCCAGAGGTCCATGTATGGACTGAAGCAAGCTTCCCAAAGTTGGAACATTCGTTTCGATGAGACAATCCAAACTTTTGGATTCATCAAAAACATGTTCGAACCTTGCGTGTACAAGAAGATCAGTGGGAGTACAGTTGAATTTTTGGTGCTTTACGTTGACGACATTCTTCTCATTGGAAACAATGTGAAAGCATTGTCTGAACCTAAAGCATGGTTATCTACACAATTCTCAATGAAGGATATGGGAGAAGCATCATTTGTACTAGGTATAAGGATCTACCGAGATAGATCAAAAGGACTGCTGGGCCTCTCCCAATCCCAGTACATAGATAAAATCTTGAAAAGATTTAATATGGAAGAATCCAAGAGAGGATTGCTTCCAATGAGACATGGGATTGCACTATCTAAGTCTATGGCCCCAAAGACGCCTGAAGAGAGAAGCAATATGTCTCGAGTACCATATGCATTCGCGATAGGATGCATAATGTATGGTATGTTATGTACTAGATCAGACGTAGCATACGCTCTAAGCGTTACAAGTCGCTACCAGTCTGATCCAGGTGAGCGGCACTGGATAGCCGTAAAGGCAATTCTGAAGTACCTGAGAAGGACTAAGAAATTGTTCTTAGTATACGGTGGAGGAGAATTGAAATTGGAAGGCTATACAGACTCGAGCTTCCAATGTGATGTAGACGACTTCAAGTCGACATCAGGATACGTGTTCTGCCTCAATGGTGGTGCGGTTAGCTGGAAGATCTCCAAGCAAGAAACAACCGCGGATTCAACCACCGAAGCATAATACATTGCAGCGAGTGATGCAGCAAAGGAAGGTGTTTGGATGAGGAACTTCATCCAGGAATTGGATGTGATACCTAGCATCGCTGAGCCCAATACTATCTTCTGTGATAACAATGGGGCAATAGCGCAAGCAAAGGAGCCGAGATCTCATCAGAAATCCAAGCACGTACAAAGACGATACCATGTGATAAGAGATACCATTGGTAGAGGAGACATTAAGATGGAACGTGTCGACTCAGAAGATAATACAGCGGACCCGCTAACGAAGCCACTGCCTCAAAAGGCATTTGAAAAACATTTGCAAAAGATGGGACTAAAGAACATAAAAGACTGGCTTTAGGACAAGTGGGAGATTGATAGAAATAGTGTCCTGCAAGCCAGCTGTATGGCGAGCATTTATTGTAATAAATAAGGAACTATTCAATTTTGATTAATAAATGCACTTTCTTAAATGGTCAATTTTATCTTATGTAATTATTATCTACGCATAAGGATAGAAGTCCTTAGATCACAGGGCTATGGGACAACCCGTGGACTGATCTCCAAGGCCGTGATCTAGAACATATTCAAGAGTCGTAGAATCCGATCAATATAGGACATCGTTGGATTCGGTTAGATTCTCACTGTTGTGTATACTCCGATGAACTGGAGAACGATGGGGTCCACGAGCGTGACTGGGATGGTCGATACACATAAGTGGGTGGTTTTCTGGGATGGCAAGCGCACTGAATACCCCAATTAGGAAATAACTCACCATGGAAGCGGTAGTCGCATATCGGGGTTGAAGTTATTACAAATTTATAATAGTATACGAGGAACGATCCCTAACTACTTGAGGTGATAGGGTTTATCTAGTGCGAGAACGTCTATGCTTTGATATGAGTTCCGACTGACTGGGAATCACCAGGAAGTCTCTGTGGACTCATATTGGGTATAGAGGAACTCGTATGCAGATTCATATCATCAACAAATGATCCATTGACCCGACTTGATAGGTTGAGAAATTCTCCTATGAATTTCTGTGAGAAATTAATTCTGGTAAAATCCTTGGCCAAGGTATCTGACGACTTTATGTAAGTAGCTCATAAAGATTAAGTCAAAGAGAATTTATTTCGAGACCAGAGTACATAAGGTCAAGACAAAAGAAAAGGGAATCCGATGAAAGACCATGCCCTTAAGTCTCGACTGGGAGATTGATCGATGGAGAGATTATGTCGTATGTGGAAATTATAAATGATAAAAGGTTCACTGAATTAATTCACCAGTAATTGGGCTCCATGGGCTTGTGGCTGGACATCGACCGTGGAGTGTGGGAGAATTCCCAAATTGGCAGGGGTGCTAATTTTGGAATGGTCAATCGACAGAGTGTTCGATTGATTTAGAGTAAGTCTTACTCGAATAATTGAATTTAATTTAATTATAACCCACGAACAATTATGTGGTGAACCTACGGGGGCATACACAATACACATGAAGCGAAAGCGAGGAAATAAGAACGACCGAGTCGACTGGGTGAATAATCGACTAGGTCGATTATAATGGGTGGGTCGACTGGGTCGACCCAATTGGAACAAGATGGGATCCCATTGGAATTGGATCAGGATCATAAATTAAATTGGAATTTAATTTGTGAATTAATTAATTAAGTTGGATTTAATTAATTAGAAAGAATTTTAATTAAATAGACTTAGAGTCTGATTTAATTAAATGGGAGATTAAGTTAATTAATTGGCCTATTTAATTGGAAGATTAAATAAAGCCTGATCTAAATTAATTAACTGGGCCATGAATTAATTAGAAGACTTGGTCTTCTAATTAAAGAGGGCCATGGCCCATGTAGGAGAGAAGAACCCTAGTCCTAATAGGACTAGGTTAGGGAGATAACTATAAGTAGCTATCTTGTAGTTATTTTTCACACAACTCCATAAGCAAAAATTGAGCAAGAGCAAAATTTTCTCTCCCTCCCAAGCATAAGTCGACCGAACCCTGTTCTTCCTTTGGAAGAATTTTTCGTTTTCGATTTTGTTCCTAAATCGTTCCAAATTCCTAGATCTTAATATATCTTGTGCTCTAGTAGATCAAGATATATTATATTCGTGATATTGTGGTGTATCAACTCGTAGAGGCGCAACACGTGGAGCGCTACTCAAAGGCTTGGATCGATTTTGCTGGAGTAGAAATCAGAGTTCGTTTTTGCTGACTGCCAACTTGGATTTGCAAGGAGATAGGTATAACGTGCAAACTTATACTATCGTTTTATTTATATTCATATATATACAACTAGAGAATATCCTGGCAATATTTCTTAAGAGGTCCTAAAATTTTTATATTCAGCTGTGCCTAGGGCTGTTTATCTTACCGTATCCCAACAGTGGAATCAGAGCCAACTCTAGGCTTTGTATATATATGAATTTGCAAATTCTGTGTTTTTAAATCATATGTTTGATTTATGTGGCTAGTTC
>CM064883.1:37499913-37764679 GCA_003313485.2 Penstemon barbatus
TTTACCTTTATGGACTTCACATTCAGCTTTCAGAGACTCATTTTCTTGCTCAAGCAGTTTATATTCAGCTGATTCTTTTGGCTTTTCAGCCTTAAGTTTCAGTGAACTGTTTTGCTCTCTTAGCAATATCATCTCTTCCTTAAGCTTAGCAAATGCGTCAGCAATACTTGTATTATTAACCATCATTTGCTCAAATGAATTAAACAATTCGTTTTCAAGAGGAGTTACCTCATCCTTAGAGTCATCAGATTCTTTAGCCATCAGGCAGATAAGAGCAGGGTTCTCATCTTCAGTAGACTCTTCATCAGAAGTGTCTGAGTCTGAATCAGACGAGTAGATAGCAGTCAGCTTTTTAGCTTCAGCTATCAACACCTTGTCTTTCTGATGCTTTCTTTCCTTTCTGATTCTCTTTTCTTCTTCAGTGTACTTTTCAGCTTTAGGATATGTGCTGTCTCTGATGAAATGTCCCAATTTCCTGCAGTTGTAACACATTAGTTTGGATTTATAAGCATCTTTATCTTGAGAAGAAGAAGTAGGGTTAGAATTAGAAGTAGAAGTATTGTTGTATTTGTTATTCATTTTTCTTTTATAGAACTTCTTGAAATTATTCATCAGCAATGCAACGTCTCCAGCTGTATACTACTTTTTGTTGAGTAGTGTGGCTTCATCAGATGAGTCCACTTCTTTGCTTTTGTTAGCTGATCTTCTTGGGTTTTCAGCAGCAACTAGGGCAGTTGTGGGGCCTAAAGTTGAGGTTTCTTCAACGCCCATCCTTGGTAGTTTATACTCGTATGCCTTGAGTACCGAGAACAGCTCGGTAAGAGAGATCTTTTCCAAATCTCTTGACTCTTCCATGGCTGTCACCTTCATGTTGAACTTTGGATGCAGAGCCTTTAGCACTCTGACGGTTATCTCCTTGTCAGTGAAGGTTTTTCCTAGCTTGAGAACTTCATTCAGTATCCTTGTAAACCTTATATCCATCTGATCAATGGTTTCCGCAGACTTTATCTTGAAGTTGTCTAGCTTTTCCAGAGCAACACTCAGCTGATGCTAGGGCTGAGCAAACGGTCCGAACCGAACCGAACCGAACCGAAGTTCGGTTCTGCCCCGGTTCGGTCCCAAAAACATGGACTGTTTACCGGACCGAAATAGTCGGTCCGGTGTGGTACAAATACCGATCGGTCCGGTTCGGTCCTATATGTATCGAATTTTTTTTTAAACCTATTTTTCTTTCACCTACCCAATCTGCTAGTAAGAAGAAGCCTCCATGGCCTTCCTCTTCCGCCATAACCAAAGAGAATAATAAGAAGAAGATCTCCCTTCCTCATCAAATGCTGAAAACGAAGCCCTAAAAAATATGTGACATCTATCATTTACTCCGAATCCGCCAAACGTCTCCTCAAAGCTATAAAGCACCTCCGTCTTTGAATTCCTCTCTCAACTCCATCGTAAATGACAGCTTGAACCTATGCTACATCTGCAGAATTGCTGATGGTATCATCTAGTGAAATTGCAATTATTGAGGAATTCGATTTCATTTTCTTCAAGTTTGTGCTTTTTTTTTGGGTACTTGGAAAGAGGGAATGACCTTTCCCTATTACCCCTGTTCAATGACCCAAGTCAGGAATTTGCCGCTGTATTCTTCTTTGTTCCCACTTCAGTTTTCATGAACGAAGATAAATCCAAGATCCAAGGAAAAGAGATATGTTCTTACTAATGATTATTATTGTTCCTTTTTCATTTTGGGAGATGAGAATTGGAATTTGGGAATTTTAATTGGAATGAGAAAATAATCAGGCTACTTTCAGTATTTTGTTCAGAAAATTGAAAAGAAAAAAGAAAAAAAAATATAATCGGTTCAACCGGTTCTGTTCGAGAAACCGACCAGTTTTACCGAAAACCGATACCTATACAGGATCGGTTCTGAGGCAAGAACCGAATACCGAACTGATTGGCCGGTTCGGTAATCGGTCCGGTTCGGTTTAGTAAGTTTACCATACCGGACTCAGCCCTAGCTGATGCTCTTTTATGGCTTTGTTTCCTTTACTCATGTCACGAACCTTATCCCACATTTCTTTTGCAGTCTTGCAATGCTTGACTTTATCAAATCTATCATTGTCCAGGGCTTTGGTCATGATGAAACGGCCAACTTTATCAAGATTGAACAACTTGATCTCTTCAGCTGTCATATCTGATAGATCTTTTTCCACCACTATATCTACTTCATCAACCTTTAGAGTCTTGGTGAACTTGAATGGACCTTTGGTAATACATGTATACATGTTGTCATTGTAAGCAGCTATGAAGATCTCCATCCTGATCTTCCAGTCCTCGAAACTCATACCACCGATGTGGGAACATGGCTGATACAATCCATTTTCAAAAAAGTTTTGATTTTTCAAAAATATGCTCTTTTGAAAAAATTTAAAAAACCTTTGAAAAACACTTAGATCAAGCTCGTTGATCACTTGAAAAAATTTAAAAAACCTTTGAAAAACACTTAGATCAAGCTCGTTGATCAGGCAGCTGATTCTAATGAACAACCTGCTCTGATACCACTTGTTGGTCCCAAGTGGTTAGATGAGATCTAGAGGGGGGGGTGAATAGACCTCTTAAAATTTTTAGACTTTAAAACTTTTCAGTCGTATGTCAGAAAACTAAGCTGATACAGATAAGTAAGCTGACTAAGCTGATCGTGAACAAATCTTGAGCAGCACAGTTGACCACTTTTCTTATCTCTACTTAGCTGATTTTAGCAAAACTCAGCTTTAAAAATAGAATACTTGCAGCGGATATTTATAAGTGTTTTTCACAAGTAAACTTTGTCTTTGAAAGATTTTATCCCCATTTTTAACAAACCCCTTTTTGAAATCTTCCAACAGCTTTCTAAATTGTTTTATGCAATTTTTTAATGTATGCAAGAAAATAATGGAAGTTAAAAAACAAAGAATTTTTATAGTGGTTATATGTATAAAAATCATTTAGTCCACTTTTCCAAGTCACTTAGATCTTGGGTTATACTATAAACACACAGTTTACAATATACTCTACTTACGCCAATACAACAAATGAAGAGGCCATAAGCTCACAATAGGAAATCACAAAGAGGACTTATCCTCTGAAGTTAGATCACTCACTAAGATGGATCTACACTTCTCACAACACTCCTTTACAGTTTTCACTCAGAAAAATGATTAAGCTTGGATCTTCAACTTGTTTCTGTCAACAAATGACTTCGCCAGGTGAGTGAGCTGTTCTTGAGACTTAGAGAGATTTTGCTTCGGAAATTTTATCAGAGTTGTGTTGTTCTCTTTCTTCTCTGTCTCGCGAACTATTTATACTCTAGGTTTGAAAAATGTCCGTTGAAAAATAAATGAAGAGTTATAATAGTCATAAATATTATTTTAATAGTAATAATATTTTATAAATATTGAATTGAGATATAATTATGTAATCTCATTTTTCACTAATATTAGTGAAATATATACATATTTCTTGATATATTTTAATTAAAATAATGAAGAATATAAAATGTTATAGGCTACATTGAGATAAATTAGAAAATTAAAGATTCAATTGTTACTTGAATAGTTCAATTATACCCAATATATTCAACATAAAAATTAGAGGACACAAATTGTAATAATGTAATATTTCAAACACCCTAAGGCCCAACACTCAAGCCCAAACCCACAAACCCTAACTTTATCTTCTTCCTCCACTAACCCAAACCCTAGCCGCCGCCGCCGCCACCATAAACCCCAAAACACACCCCTCACGTCTCCATCCGGAAACAAAATCCAGGTCTACAGTAGGGATGGGAATTGGGTCTTAATGGCCGAAACCAGCCACGCGAGGGCCAGTTCCGGCAATCCGACGGCCAAAAATGGCCTTCCTGTGACCGGATTTATTACAAAACCAAGGTTTGAAGTAGGTGGTGGTGGGCCGGTGTTGATAGAATTTTGAAGGAGAAGGGAGATGGAAAGATGGAAGATGGAGATAAAGAAATGAATGACTTTTTTTTTACTTTTGTGTTTGTTAAGTATATATATATGCAAGGGTATAAAAGTAAAATTTTATTTTCAGATTTGTCCAACAAAAAAAAGGGTCCAATTGATCAATTTTTCATTGGACAAAATTGTGTGGTCTAAATTTAATTTTGACAAATTTTAATGGTGAAGATTAACTATCTTATGGGAGATAGTTTTTTGAGGTATCTTATAATAGACTAACCCTTGAAAGATTTTATCCCCAGTTTTAACAAACTCCTTTTTGAAATCTTCTAACAGCTTTCTAAAGTGTTTTATGCAATTTTTGAATGTATGCAAGAAAATAATGCAAGTTAAAACACAAAGAATTTTTATAGTGGTTACATGGATAAAAATCCTTTAGTCCACTCTTCCAAGTCACTTAGATCTTGGGTTATACTATAAAAACACAGTTTGCAATATACTCTACATACGCTAAGACAACAAATGAAGAGGCCGTAAGCTCACAATAGGAAATCACAAAGAAGATCTATCCTCTGAAGTTATATCACTCACTAAGATGGATCTACACTTCTCACAACACTCCTTTACATTTTTTCACTCAAAAAAATGACTAAGCTTGGATCTTCAACTTGGTTCTGTCAACAAATGACTTCGCAAGGTGAGTGAGTTGTTCTTGAGACTTAGAGAGATTTTGCTTCGGAAATTTTCTCAGAGTTGTGTAGTTCTCTTTCTTCTCTGTCTCGCGAACTATTTATACTCCATAATTGAAAAATGTCCATTGAAGAAAAACAAGATTCAAATTTCTCGGGTACTGGTCTTTAATTTCTGCGAACGGCTCTCTGCTCTGCAGCAGTACTGTCAACAGTACTTTATGTCAAGCAGCATTTAATGCACTAAGCTGATACGAGGTTTTTCTTCAATCATTTGTCATTAATACCCTCAGTCTTCAGCATTAATTACTCCAGGTGCATTTATTACCGTTGGAGAGACTTCCTGATCATCTTCACAAGGCTGATGAGTATACTAGTCTGATGATGAACTGAGCTTATCCCAAATTTGAACTTATCTGATTTGAGTCGGCTGATTTTCACCAATCTGATTTCTTCTTTCAACAGCAGATCAGTAGTCTTTTGGACCAAACTGAATTTTGACTTGACTGAATTTGTCTTTGAGTTTGATCAAAAGTCTTCTAAGGGATTTACGAAGCTTTCCTAACTTAGCTGGTTAAGACGTTTTGGAAATCATCAAAACCTCCCTTTAACTTCTAAATTTCTTGTCTTCTGATCTTCATCTTCATCCAACAAGACGGGAAGAAAATATAAATTATAACAGGTCCTATTTGTGAGGGAAAAAAATAACAAAGAAAAAAAGAAGGAAGCCCGCATGTTCAATATATAATGTTTCAATCTTATCTTTTCCTTTCTCGAATATCTTTTCTTCTCAATTGGCACAACAATTGTGTCCATTCTCACTAGAGAAAGAGATCTGCCTCATACTTTGTTCACCGCCCAAAACAAAAGAATATGAACAGATTACCCTTTAACTCTGTCCCCTTAAGAGTGAAGAGTCATGGCGGAGTCGAAGCCCCTTTCTCGCCTGCGTGTCCACAGTCGAAACCACCAAATTCTTGTGGAATTGAGGAGAGTTATCTACTTGATATTATCCCCGTGCCATATGCGGTGGTAAATGATTAGAAATTTTTGTTTTTAATTGTGACGGCCCGAGACCTCGGGTCGGGTCCTACGTGGACCCACCCCCAAGTCCGGGTCCGGGTCCGTATTCGGTGA
Source organism: Penstemon barbatus (assembly GCA_003313485.2). Lineage (NCBI taxonomy): Eukaryota > Viridiplantae > Streptophyta > Magnoliopsida > Lamiales > Plantaginaceae > Penstemon > Penstemon barbatus. The sequence continues at coordinate 37,505,693 of CM064883.1, forward strand.
ACACAATCAAATTTAGAGTGAATTTTTTTTAAAAACAACAACACATTACAATAATTCACATTAATTCTAATCATAGTTCAAACATGAGAGCATAAAAATCCGAAACATTGCTATGTGCAGGAGCTGGCACCACATTTAAAACAAGCGCAAACCGCGCGATAACAAGTTTCCTAAATAAACACTCTTAAGAACTAATAATGTCAGATAAATATACGACACAAAACATCATAACGTAAAAGCAAAAGATAACAACGAAGACGACCCTCGACGATTGACAGATAGGTTCTCGGAGATGGACAACACCAAAGCTAGACATCAGACCATAGGATAACTGTATCAGAAAAGGAAGTTAACACGAATGCGTAAGTTGATCGTCCAACTTAGTGAGGCTGTAGTGCACATGTGCGTGTGACACATGGATGCAACATATTGTACATGAACATATATAACATTACAGTAAATAAAAACATGCGATAACAATTTAAGTCCATTAAACAAGTAACCAACAGTTGTTGATGCCGTCCTCCTCTTAACCTCCAGTCCCAATTATGACGCCCCTACTGAACACTCCAAGTAAGGAGCTACCTTACTAACTGTGCGCATAGACGTCTAATGCCAAGAGTTTGACATTCACTACCCAAGTGTAACCTCCACACTTGGCTCGTGAAGCGGGTCTACGGTGGATCGAGGTAACCCTCCGGCCCTAACCTTCCGGGTTATCCACGATTCCGCACACCAAAATTAGGCCCACATAATAATAACAAACAATACAGTACAATAACAATCGAGTAACAGGAAATCAGTAAACAACTCAATAATAACAATCAAAAAAATTCAGTGTACAATATCAAGTACTTATAAGCACATGAGCATTAGCATAATAATTCAACAAGAATAGTTTGTCCTAGCATCGAGTTATTCATTGTATCATACATCGCATACTCGTTCGGACTAACACACAAGTAACACACATCACTCACCTGTGTAGCTTACGACTCTCGAGGAATTGCGGAAAAGTGGCGTCTTCGCTTCCTGTACACGTTTATGTAACGATCTTAAAATCTAATGACACCACAAGGATTCTAGATTGCTTTAGTCGAGCAAATAATGTGGTTGTTCAATATCGAAATCACGATAAAAACATGGACATTTACGTCCGACCTAAAGGTTCTATGCTCGGTTCGTAAAGCGTGGTAAACATAGCCTTGAGAAAGTTAAACTAGAACAAAACCGTTCTAATTGAGCTTTAAAATATTTAATTAAAGATTTTAAGTTAAGTTATTACCTTAAAATAACTTTATGTTTCTAAAGTATTCAAACAATAACTTATTTTCAAATTTAAAATTTTAATTTTATTAGAAACATTTTATTTTCGAAAATTAAACTTTATTTATATTATCTTTTCAAAATATTAATTTCTTTATCAATTTTATTTGAAAAATAATTGATTATTGTTTATCCTTTTTATTTGGATAATTAATTAAATTCCTTCTCATTGAATACGTATTTTTTTCTTGTAAAACATTTTTATCTTTATTTTCAGACCTATTAAAATTTAGATAAATTATTATTCGGAATAATTATAATTTATTTTTGAAATTACTTAATTCAAAAAAATAATTATCCAAAATTATTTTAATTTATTTTTGAAAATATTTATTTCCAGAAAATAATAATAAAATTATTTACTAATTTTCTTTATGGAAATTAATATTCAAGATTAATTAAAATTATATTTTTGAATTATTAAATTCAGAAAATTATTTAATCAAAGTATTTTATTTTATTTTCCCAAGAAATATTATTCAAAATTATTTTATTTTATTTTCCAAAATTATGAATTATTTTATTTTATTTAATTAAGAATTAATGTACCCTTGAAATTATTATCGTTTTGAAAGTATTATTTAATCAAGATCTTATTCAGAAAATAATTAATTATTATTTAACCTTATTTTATTTTTCAAAAATTAATTAGATTTCTTATTTGGAAAATTCTTATATTTTATTTAACATTCTTCTTTCTTTTTATCAAAATTATTTTAAGTAAATTATTTATTTTTGGAAGATATTTATTAAATATTTTATTATTCAGAAATATAATTATTTAATTTTATTTTCTAATATAATTATTTTCATGTAGATCTCTTTATTATAAAATACTTTTTATTAACTCATAAAAAGTTAAACATTTACTCTATTTAAAGTTATCATAATTTGTTTATATTATTTTATAAAATTATTACTTTTAAAAAGTTTATTTTATTCTTGAATGAAAGTATTGTTACTTAATTTAATTAAATCACCATTTTCGAAATTTAATATTAAAAAGCAATAAAATAATTATTTTTCTTTAAGACAAAGTATTTACTGATAAAACTTATTTACTTTAATATTTTAAAATTAAATTTCTTTCAATGATACTTAACAAATTTATATTTAATGGCTTTTTCAAATTTTCTCTTTTTATTTTTGTTTATTAATAATTTTATTTAATTGAATTTTATATTTTAAACTTTCTATTTTTATTTTTATATATAATGTGGACTGGCCTTTGGGCCAATCCACAAACGGGCTAGATGGTCGTTTCATTGCAACAGGCCCAATTGGGTGGTATGTTGCAAATACAACAGACCTGGGCCTATTGGAAGGCCCAATGGCCTGCTGCACACAGCAGCGGTCAAGGCTGGCCGGCCGGCTTCCGGCCGACGGGGGAGTGGCTCCGGCCACTCACCGGAAAATTGCTCACCACCCCTTTTAACTTTTGTATATAGAAACATATATATATATATATATATATATATATATATATATATATTTATTTTTCACATGAACATGCTTTTAAAACTCAATCAAAACTTTGAAATATTAATTTAGAAATCAAACTTACAAACTAAGATTCAACAAAAAAATTTCTCAAAAATTCTACTTTAAGTGTTGAAGAATAGCTTAAACTTTTTATTTCAATAAAGTCTCCAATATTTTGAAATCTTCATTTTAACCACAAAACTCTTTGAAACTTAAAATAAAAGATTCATTCTTTCATAACCCAACAATATTCATCACTAACATTTCAAGATCTACAAAAAGTATCATAACATTTTTCAATCACCATTAATAACTAAACATAAAAACTAAAAACTTTCATAAAAAATGTGTTTGTTTAAATAGAAGTTTGAAAACTCAAACCTAGATCTTTAATAAAATCCCAAACTAAACTTTTTTACATAAGAAAATAAAACTGAAAACCTAAATCCGAAAATCAAAACTCTAGATATTAGGATTCAAGAAGTTTTAAAATGGGTAAACAAGATTTTGTAGTATTTTCTACATAAACTAATTTCTTAAATATAACAACTAACAAAAACACCAAAAATGGGTAGAAGGAGTTTATACCTAAACTTGACGGTTGATTTCTTTCTTCAAACTCACTGCCCTTTTTACTCCGGTGGTAGAGACGGCGGCGGATTCCGGCAGTGGCGGCAGCACGGCGGCGGTCCGGCGGTGGTGGTGGTGCTTCTATTCTCTCCTTCATTCTATTTATTTATTTATTTCCAAGAAACCCCTAAATTTCCTCTCTAATTCTCTCCTTAACTCTCTCAGATTTTTCACTTCAAGAAAGTAAATGGTGTAGGGGAGACAAAAATCTTATTTAAGGAGGTAGTATAGAGGGTAGTGGAGTGTTTGAATGGAGAAAGGGGTGGAGTGTTTGAATGGATAAAGTGGGTGGAGGTATGAAGGGTCTATTCCCTTGGGAGAGAAAATTTCTCTACCCAAGGGCTGCCATAGCTGATTTCAAGGAGAAGAAATCATGGCCTGTTCAGCTACTGGAGGAGAATGGCCATTTTTGCACTTTTGACCCCCAAAATTTCAAAATGTGCAAAATGACCCCTAAATCAAAAAATTTCGCACACTTTAGTCCAAACTAATTACAAAACGACCTCAATGTTCTTAAAAGGTAATAGACATGTTTTCTAAATTATTTCTAAGTCCAATATGCTATAGGAAATAATTAATGCACACAAAGCACAAAAGAGAGTTCAATTTTTGGGCTCGAAAGTTTTAATTCTACGTTTAAGTTTAAAGTAATACTATGTTTATTAAAAATAAAATAAGTCACAAAAAATAGGGTTAAAAATTCAATAACTTTATTTTAAAATATTTTAAATTTACGGGGTGTTACAATCCTTCCACCTTAAAAGAATTTGGTCTCCAAATTTGTCCATGCTGTTGGAAAAGTACAGGGTAGAAAGTGTCAATTTCTTATGATGATATCTTAATTTGGACATCCGGTCCATCATTAAATCACAATCTAGATAAGGAATGCGATCAGATTGGCAGGAAAAATCCCTTATCCTGATCTTAACCTCGCATCTCTAAGTTGAGCTCGTTATAAACGAGGTTTCTGACTAAGTACGAAATCCTAACTTATACGAAACTCATTAAACCATACTCAATAACATAGATCCATAACACAATAACACGAAGGAATGAGATGCCCTGTATCCAAATATTACTATACATAATGTTGGTCCCAAGTGGTCAGATGAGGTCTAGAGGGGGGGGGGTGAATAGACCTCTAAACTTTTTCAATTTTTAACTTTAAAACTTTTTAGTTCTAACTCAAACAGACTAAGCTGTTATCAACAGTAAATTACTTGGCTGACCGCGAACAAATCTTTGAACAGCTTCGTAGACCACTAAACTGATAATCACTTAGCTGATTTGGTCAAAATCAGTTTTAATACTTAGAGTACTTGCCGCGGATTTGTAAAGTGTTTTTCACAAGTAATCTTAGCAGTTGAAAAGTTTGTTTCCCAGTTTTACAAAAACTCTTTTTCTTAGAAAACTTTTCAAACAGTTAACTTAAAGTGTTTTTAAGTGACTGAAAATATGCAAGTAAAAGTGCAAGTAAAAACACACAGAATTTTTATAGTGGTTATATGGATAAAAATCATTTAGTCCACTATTCCAAGTCACTTAGATCTTGGGTTATACTATAATCACGAAGTTTACAGTATACTCTGCCTGTGCCAATCAACAAATGAAAAGGCCACAAGTGCGCAGTAGGAAATCACTCAGAAACTCCTACTCTCCGAAGTAATATCACTCACAAAGATGGATATCTACTTCTCACAACACTCAGTTTTACAAATTCACTCAGAAGATGTGTTTAGCTTTGTTCTTCAACTCTGCTTTTCGTCAACAAATGACTAAGCTGATGAGTGAGCTGTTCTTGAGACTTAAAGAGTTCTGCTTCGAAAATTCTCTCAGAGATTGTGTTGTTGTTTTCTCTTCGTCTCTTTCAGCTATTTATACTTGAGATTTGAAAAATGTCCATTGAAGAGAGACAAGATTCAAATTCCTCGAGTACTGGTCCTTAGTTTCCGCGAACGGCTCTTTGCAGTCTGTCCGTACTGTCAACAATACTTTTCTGCAGGCAACATTAAATGCACCCAGCTGATACGAAGCGTTTCTTCAATCATTTGTCTTTAATAACCTAGTACTTCAGCATTTATTACATTCAAGGGCATTTACTACCGTTGGGGCGACTTTATGATCCTTTCCACTTGGCTGACGAAAGTGCTCGTCTGATGGCAAACACAGCTGATCTCAAATTTGAACACATCTGATTTGAGTCGGCTGATCTTCATCAGTTTATTTTCCTTTCTTCAGCAGATCAGTAGTCTTGGACCTTAAAATTTGACTCTTCTGATATCTTCTTTACTTAGTCAAAATTTCTTCAAAGGGGCATCAGCTAAGTTAATCCATACTTAGCAGATTTTGAAGTTTTGGAATGCATCAAAACCTCCCTTTACTAAATGTCTTCAGTGTTCTTCATCTTCATCCTTATCCAACAATTTCCCCCTTTTTGATGATGACAAAACTTCAGCTAAGTACCTGTTAATACTTATACTAAAGAATGTAATCCTCAAAATTTTCTGAGATAGAAAAGATATGTTGGAGTAAACTTGACTTCTTATTGATAGTGAAAATATTACAAGTACAAGTTTATCAGATGAGATGTCTGAAGAACAGATAAAGTAAACTGATTACAAAAGATTTATAAATTCTAACTATCAGCTTCTTCATCAGATCCTTCTAACACTTCTTCATACTCATAAGATGATTCTTCATCATCTTCTTCTTCTTCATCTTCATCAGCTTCATCTTCAAAAAGTATGTTTGCTCTGGCAGCATCCATTTTTTCTTTGAGTTGCTGCTCCTTCAGTAGCTCCATTGCCTTTCTGGCTGATTCAGTGTTTTTGTACTTGGTAAGTGGCTCTGTTCGATCTTCAGCAGAGTCCTTGGTTTCAGCCATTTCTTCATCAGACTTGGCTTTGTCCTTAGTCTCTTCTTCAGACTTCTCTTCACCTTGTACCTTTCCAACGTTTTCAGCAGTCTTGGTCTTTTCAGTAGTTTCTGCAGTCTTCTCAACTTCAGCATCAACAATAGTTTCCTTAGTTGATTCTTCCCCTTTATCTTCCCCCTTTTTGTCATCATCAGTCTTGATGACATCTTCAGGTTTAGAAGCAGGGTTGAGTGCAACAGTAGGAATCTTCACTGCAGCACATAAAGTCTTCTGGTTCTGATTTGCTACATCATGACTTGCTGTTAAATGATGAAGAGTGGTGCTGATGTTGTCAGTTTTATCATTGAAGCAGTCAATATTGAGTTGCATGGTTGAAAGTTCTTCATGAATAACATCTCGAGCTTTTTGAAGTTCCTGCAACAATCCAACATTGATAGACTTCTCTTCTTGACTGATCTTGATGAAGGTAGCAGTTAGATCAGCAATCTTGTGTTCAGCTCTTTGTAGGGCAGTATGAAGGTGATTTACATCAGCCTTCACATCTTCCACATGAAGGTATGAAGGTGATCTCAATAAGCCTTCACATCTTCACATCTTTGTAGGGCAGTATGAAGGTGATCTCAATAAGGTTTTGCACTAATTGCTTGGAATTATCTTGAGGTATTGGGAAACTATCAATTTCAGTCTTGATGATCTTTGCAGTTGATTGTTGCATAGTTTCCAGCTGAAGTCTGTTGGACTCTACCAACTCTGCTTTCAGTTCTTCCTTCAGTTCCTCTTTCATCTTTGTCAGCTGCTGGTTATGCTTCTCTTCCAGTTCCTTCACAGAATTCTCCATCAGCATCTGGAAGGCTTCCATCAGTGATGAGTGCTGATCACCTGATGAAGCAGAAGTAGCAGCTTCCTTTTCTTCAGTCTCCTGGTGGACATGGACATCTTTCATTTCAGTCTCCTGATCAGCTTTGGTGTCCTTAGCGTTCCACTCAAGTGCTAAGGGTTCATCAGCTTTCTTGTGTTCATCAGTGACATCATCATAGAACAGATTTGTAATAGTGCCATCATCATTGAAACAGGTTGTTTGACGAATCTGTCGCACAATTATCCAAGGATTTACAAAGGCATTATTACCCTTGGGCACTGCACAAAAATCTTTTACTTCTTTGCCAAAAATAATTTGCTGAATGATAGGCAGCTGAGGCATTTCACTTGAACATCCCTGCTGATATCTTGACCTTTCTGCCCATCTCTTCAAGGCGGTCATAACAGCAAAGTTGATGGCCCTCTCTTCAGCATTTTCAGATTTTCTTCTCTTTGCTGGCAAAGTGTTCTTGATTTTCTTGGCCTCTTCTAATGCAAACTCCTTTGCATATTGATGCATAATGTCTCTAACGTAGTGAGGATCCAAGGCTTTTTGAATGGAGTCTGTCCTTAACCAATTTAGAACCCATTTTCTTCATCAGCTAACTCCTTCAGACATTGAAGTTCAGCAATTGATCTGTTCATCCTGTTATCTCTCCATCTGATGTATCTTGGTTTCTCATGAGTGAACAGAGTCTTCAGCATAAGCTTCTGGTCATAGTAAGCCAGGGTCTTTTCAAACCTTTTGAAAAGCTCCTTGTCAGCATAGACAATGTTGAAAGCTCTTCTTACTTCAAATTTTTCTTTTGGCTTAGCCTCTCCAGCAGGCATTTTGGGCTTTTTGGATTTCTCTCCATCAACTCCATCAATCTTGATACCTCCATAATGGACTGGTCCATATGCATCAGTTTTGCTGATTTCAAGTGCCATAGCAAGTTCTGCCTTCGCCGCAGCTTCTCTTTCAGATGCAGTCATTTTTCTTCTCTCTTCATCCTTGGCTGCTTGGGCCTTGCTAAGCTCCTTTGCCTTCTGTTCTTCCTGCTCGTCTCTCTTTTTCTGTTCAGCCTCCTCCCTTTTTCTCTTCTCAGCCTTGGAAACTTTCTTCCTTTTAATCACTATCTTTTTCTTCCCTTTGTCAGCTGAGACAAGAGCTGGACCAGCAGATGAGATAGGTGCAGCAGCAATAGGATGGATGATCATAACATCTGGATCATCCTGAGGTTTTGCAGCCTCAACTGTTGGTGTAGCTTGAGTCATCTGTTGCACATCAGTTTGGTCAGCAACAGAAGCCTCTACAGCTCCAACAGGTCTTTCAGCAGGTTGAGTACTTTGCCTTACTAACTTTTCCAGTTTAGTAGGCTCCTCAACAAAAGTCATCTGTTTCCTCACTGTTTTCTTTGTTATTCCTTGAATAGGTCTTGAAGCAGCAGTGTCTTTCAGCTGATTCCTGGTCCTATGAGAAACAGTCTCATCAGGAACCTGAGCAGTTGGTGTTCTTGAAGATGATGCAGGAGATACATTCCTATCATCAGCAGTGGTTGGATCAACAATCTTAGTAGCTTCAACATTATCCACTTTCTTCATTTTCTTAGGAATCTTTTCCTTAGGCTTTTCAGTAGCCTTCTTCTTCTGGGTCTCAATAGCTAACTCAGCTGTTTTGACCAATCTTCTTGGCCTTTTGGCAGGAACATCCTTTTGTTCCTCGTTTTCATTCTCATCAAGCTCATCAGCCTTTCTCTTCAGAACAGGCAAGTACTTGGACATTGCCTTGGATTTGTGGATCTCCTTTCCATTTGTCATATCACATCCCAGTTTGAACAGCAGATAACTGAGCGTGATTCTGTGGTTGGTCTGAGGAGTCTTTCCTTTCTTTGCTTCGAGAAAACCAGCCAAAATATACCAAACTATAACGGACCAGTTGACTTCCAATCCATAGTAGATGGCAGTCATGATGCTGAACCACTTCATGGTAACAGCATCCAGAGAAAAAGTACAATTTTTGATCAGTTTGGAGACCATATCAGCCATACTCTGATAGTCATCCTTTAACTGTTTCTTCTTTATGTTGCCGGACAACATCTCCCCTTCTTTGGCGCAGATCGCCCAGAACTGTTGGTGTTTGTCCTCCGTCAGCACAGTGACGTCATGTCGTCCACTGTTAGGAAGCCCAAACATTTCATAAAGAACAGCGGGGGTAATTACAATGGTTTTACCTCCAACTGTGGCCTTAATCTCCAGTTTGCTGTGATCAACAGCAGCAGTCTCGTAATACTCCATAACTTGGTCTGTCCAGATCACGCCTTCATTATACTCCATGAAATTAACCAACGAAGCCGTTTTGAATTTTTCCAGCAGTTCCTTCATTAAATCAGTCCCAGACTTGATCTTACGTGGTTTCGTTGATTCGATCATGGGTGGGATGTAGAACAATATGACAGTAAATAAATAAGGTAAAGATCAAAGTAGTTGTATTCGAATTGATTGAGTACAAGTACAAATATTCAAAGGTCCTATTCGAGCATTATTGGATGCCGTACAAGCTAGAGGGTGAAATATGTATGAGAAAACCTATACTAATATTCTACAGTAAACTCGAGCTGCAGTCTCAAAGTTGGAGTGTCTTGGAAGTCGTCCCCAGTGTAATAAATGCATGGAGTATTTATAGCCAAATTAGAGGGCTTGGGCCTGGGCTCGGCCCAACAGTGTCCTTCGATCAATGGCGACCTTAAGAGCTCGGAACAATCATTTTCGTGCTTTGGTTCGTGTTTTGGTCCCTGGCGACAGGGTTCATAGCTATTCGAATCGTGTTGAGGCTAAAAAACAGGGGATCTGAATTACCCCTCATCAATACTCCCCCACTTCTCGAGTGTGAAGCGAAGTAAGCGCTCGAAGAAGTACAAAGTACGTTCCATGCTACGATGAGACGAGCCGCTCAGTATGTCTTTAGGATATGCCTCGTTAAAAACCTGACTCGGAAAAACCCATTGGGATAAAAACCGAGTTAGGGAAAAAGAGTGCATATATAAGAAGCATACTTTGGCGCGCTCTGAAATTACCCTTGTCGGGGGATGTTGAAATAGTAATACCCCTTTCGGTTTCATGTTGCGTTGTTCGATCCCTTGATGAATGCTTTCCAGAATTTCCGATTATAACCAGGAGGGCTTCTGAGAATCTTAGGGATAAATTGCAAGGACATATTCCGCAACTCTAGGGAATGAAGGATCAAAAAGGCAATTCTGAGAGGGATGACCCTAAGCTTTTACCCTTGGTAAGTTCAACCGTCGCGGTTACTCGGGGACCTCTTTGCAATTTTACCTTTTTAACCCCGTATATATATATGTTGACTTCGTTGAAAAATATTTACATATAGCAACTTTCTTGAACTCGAAGTGTTTAAGCTCGAAACAGCGTTTGCCTCCTGTATATTTATTTCTTAATCCATTATGTCGAGCTCTAGAAGCGCGAAAGGCAAGAAAAAGGTTGAGGAGAACCAAGAATCTGATCCCTTGTTTAAGCTTGTAGATGACTTTGAAGATGGGGAATTTCATCAAGACGGTGAAGACAACGATCCGAGCGAGGATCTCGAAGAGAATGAGGTCGACAAACGTAGTATCGGCGAATGTGCTTTTGTCAGGATTTTTGAACATACGCAAGCCTCACAAGCCGTCATCTCGGGTAAGTCAGAACTTCCAGCTAGTGAAACTTCCTGTTGTTTTTCGAAAAAAGATCGCGCTCGCCTTGAGGCGGATTTTGGAAAATTCCTTCCCAAAGGTTTTTCGATTATCGTTCCTTCTTACACCGAACGTGCCACTGAGCCTCCCGCTGGATGTCAAGCCTTTTATGAGGGACAATTTTCCTGTGGCTTGCGTATCCCGTTCGCTCCTCTTATCAGAAATGTTTTGAATTTCTTTTCGCTTTCCCCGGCTCAGCTTCTCCCGCACTCCGTTGCATATATACTAGCGTTTTGCACTCTTATGGAGGCAAAAGGAGAAGAAGCTTCCTTTAGCAACTTTTGGCAGATATTCCGAATGGATCCCTGCAAAGGTTCGAACGTAGGCTTTGTGTCTGTTCGTCCAAGGTCTAAACAGCCTTTTCTTACAAAAATAACAACAAAGAAAACTTTAGGTTGGAAGAGGAGATTCTTTTTCGTGAAGGGACCTGACGTTCCTATTTCAGAGGGTAGTTTGAAAACGAGACCTTATCGATGGGACGGCGCAAATACTTGGACATACGGTTCTCGCAAAATAAAAGAAAAACTTAGCCATCGTCTTTCTGATGAACTCCTGGGGCGATTGGAGTCTAACCCTTATCAAACTAGGTACTTGGTTCAAGAAGGCGTTTTGCGACTGGCTGGGTTGAGCCACTACGATTATCCTGCCCCGGCGATTAAATTTCCCGGTCGAATTTCCGAAGGATCCGTTATGCGGACCAATAACCTGCCAATCTCTAGTGATCCGCCCTTCGCCACTCTTTCTTTGAGTATGTTTATTTATCTCATCTACTTTAAGGTTTTATCGAACAGTGTTTTTTTGTTTAATCCCATGCCCGAATTGTATTATCCCTGTAGGTCGAGTTGTTGAGGAATTCAGAGTATCCGCTGCCAGTCCGATTGAAGATAAACCATTTTATCTCGATCCTTTACCTCGTACTTCCGGAAATAGAGTAGGTACCAGTAACTCGGGCGGAGATTCAGTTATCGTTCCGGTCGCGATTCCCGAACTGAGAGGCGTTGGTACTATGAGTTCCTTGAATTCCGCCTCTGCCGGACCACTCCGAGCTCTGTTTTCCCCTGATACTTCTGTTCTTTCATCAGTTGGCTATAGCCAGCACTCTTGGAATCGAATTCAGGGCGTCCAGGAGTATGAGAAGCTCCTAAGTCGAAAAAGAAATGCTGGAAATCCCGGGCCCTCAAGGAGGGTAAAACCTTTTGGTGCGAAAACTGACTCTGTTCCATGTCGAGAAGGTAGGTCGGAGCCTGACGTGGCAGACTTTATGGAAGAGCATCTTCGAGGTAGCAGAGCTGCTGGATACCCTGAAGATGGCACCATTCTGACCGATCTGGATGCGGGTGGGGAGAACGAATTTGACAAGGCCGCTAGGATTTTTATGGCTGGTCGGTTCAAGCGGGATATGTTGCTTCACACCGTCAAAGGTGATTTTGAGGTTTTGAGTGACTTCTCCCGAACATATCACGAGGTGATTGCCTTTTCTCCCTTTTCTTTCTTTAGAATCTCTAGCTTTATTGATATTTGAAAATGTCTTGTAGGTCGGGGATTTGTTCGCCCTTCAATCATATCGTTTGGCGTTACTGGAGCAGGAATCGCAGGATGCTCACGATGCGTGTGCTCAAATTCTCGTTGATAATCAAACTCTTCGAGCTCAGTTAGTAGAAAGCCAGCGGGAGCTATCCCAAGTAAAGAAGGAGCTCGAGAAAGCTAATACGAAACGTTCTTCCTCATTAGAAGAGGACTTGCTTGCGTCTGTTAAAGAGAGAAGTGCCCTTGAGGAGGAGCTAAAGAAAATAAAGATAGAACTCGATTTGGCGAAGCAAGACTCCGAGCGTGCATATGCCCAAGGTCGGGAAGAAGCCAAGATCCCTGCCATACGAGAATTCTTGGAATCTCCTGTCTTAGATCCTTTTGTTCAAAGAAAAACGGGAGAAATTCTTCAGACGATTTTTTATAAAGGGGTTCAACAATTGGTCGCGGCCGAGAAAATTCCGGATGACATGGAGGAATATTTCAAGTATATGGACCCTTTCAAAAATGCTGAAGGGAAGGCTTATAAAACTTCTTCTCCTCCCAAGGCGAATACTAACTGGCAAGAACATCGCTTTGCATCCTTAGTCGAGGAGTATGGTATTCCGATGCCTAACCCTGATGTGCTCGAGTACTCCTGTGACGATCCTCCTAACGCGTCCGGAGAGGAAGACAAAGATGTCAATATAGGCAATGCCCCGGGTAAGGGAGACGGTCAATCTTTCGATTAAGCTGGGTAATTATCGAGCTTTAAATATATATATCGTCTGATCTTCAATTTAGCGAGTTACTGGGGTTGAGTAAGCCGGAGGGGGCGATTCAAGGTTTTTAGTTAGGAATCAATTGTATTTACTCATGCAACCCAATCTTGTAAACGAGTTAACTTTATATTTCTTGATTTGATTCGTGTAATTCATGAATTCTAACTTCATAAATATCGATTATTTTTCATACTTTCTGCTCGAACTTCGTTTATCCGAGTGGGATTTCTCTCCATGGTCGCGTCGATTCACTATCTCAATCGTAGTGCATAGCGTCTATAAATATTAGGATCTCTTATCATTATTCACACGACATCTTTGCTTATAGAGATCGGAGCTCTCCCAAAATTTTCTGCATTCTTTGAGCTTCCTGCGGGTAAAGATCCGAGCAATTGATCCAAATTCACTCATCATGGAAAACGTGTTAGGCAAAACTATCGATCCCAGGTCGCTATTTGGTGGTTTGAAAAATAAGAAGTCGAATAAAGAGCAAAAGGCTGACAAGGAGGCCAAACCCTCCAAATCTTCTTCTAAGACTTCCGCCTCTTCCCCAAAAGCACCTAAAGGTGGGGAAAATACGAAAGAGAAGGGTACTTCCTCGAAGCAGAACAAGGGTAGCTCCAGCAAGTCCATTTTGGACGAAGAGCTCGAGGCTGAGCTCGGAGGTTCCTCCCCGAAAGTGATTGATTCTAAGACTGAGGATCGTGTCCAAGAAAAGACTCCTGTTCCCTCTTCGAATAAGAGGCCTTATTCCGATGGGGTTACGCCCATTGAGGCTTTGCAAAATCTTGCTATTGGTGGCAAGTCATCCTCCGATGCTTCGATCGTTCCTCCCTCGGGGAATCCCAACAAAAAGTCCAAGTCAGAGACTGGTGAGGGGGCTTCCGCTGAAGCTTTAGGAATTGATAATCCTCCCCGATCCTTTGTCGAATCCTCTCCTCAAAAGGTTGCTTCTTCCCTGCACGAGGAGTTGAAAGATGGATCTCCTTCTAAGGTTGATCCCATGGGTAACTTGTTGCAAGATACCTTTACTTCTTCAGAGACTGATATACCCAAGGAAAAAAACACGTCCAAAGAGAGAAACATAGAAGAGTTGTTCGAGTCTGGGCAGCACTTCCTTTTTCAGGTGTACATTTATTTATTCTACCCTTTTCCCATTTTTTTTTTTTTTTTTTTTTTTTTTTTAGCGCTGATGATCCTTTTTAACAGGCCGGACAAGACTTCATTGAGCTTAAAACGTTTGCTGAGCGGGAGATCAACCAGCGCGCTGCTATTTCTCTCGAGCTGGAAGAGAAGAAAATCGAGTTCGACCGTGTCCTCGCAGAGAAGCTTGCTTTAGAGAAGGAGAAGAAGGCTAACGATCATGGAGAGGAGATCCATAAGCAGCTGAATGAGAAACTCGAAAAACTGAAGATCCTCCATGAGCAGGAGAAACAAAATTTCACACGTCGAGAAAAGGAGGCTTATGATCGTGGATTTGAAGCAGGATGTGAGGCTCGCAATGCTGAGCTTCGAAAGATTCTTTCTGACAATAAACTTGTTTAGATGTTGTCTCTTATTTACCCGAACTCGTAGTATACTGTTTTTATTTGTGCTATCCTGAATAATTTTCAGATATTTTTATTTTCTATGGCTTGTAATAACTTGCTTTCTTCTCGAATCGCATGCTCCTCTTATTTGTTCTTCCTTTGATCATGCCTTCATTTGGATTTCTTTATGATTTTTCTTTGATGATTGGAACTGAGACTATGATGAATTCGGATAAGATGAACTCGAGTGGAACAAATTTGACATTTTCTTCGCTTTTTTCCCAAAATAGTTTCTGCATTTTCGGGATTCGTAACGGTCGGCGCATTTACTGCTTATATCTCAGCCGTTAGTATCATCAAATCTGGGTCGTTAATTGCCTATTCTTTTCGCTATATATAGATCCGTAGTTACCTTTGAATTTCATATTCCAGTAACATTTCTGATCGGTTCTATGATTGAGATTTTACTTTTCCTAGCCATCATGCTCCGTTTGCTATCTCCGATTGAACTGTTCGAGGTTCTTCTTCGAACTGTTTATAAATTTCGCTTATCTCCTGATGGCTACTTATTTCGACTAGGGTATCGACAGGCGAAAATAATTGCGACTGGGGTACCGGCAGGCGACCTGCTCTCTTTGATTCCAAGTCTTTGAGGCGGGTTCGATCTTCTGTATCCTGTCAATCCACCCGGTCGGATAGTGGGTCTACTGCTGGAGGAGTTTTCCTGCACTCGATCTCTACTTCTTCAAGATATTTCTTGAAGAATGTTGCCTTCGAGATTGCGTGGAATAATTTCTCTAGGGGTTGCCTTGCTTTCTCTCGATCTGGCCCGGCGTGGAGCAAGTACCGAGGAAGTGAAGGATGAAGGGTGGAAGTGTTAGCCCAGCCTCGACTTCTTCCTTCGATCACGAGAAACTTCTAGCGTAGGGTTGATTTGTAATAGGGTTACATAAAATGTAAAGCCTTGACTTTGTTCGATTTTTTCTTGCCATTGTAATTTCAAACTTTGCTTGTAATGTCATCAATTAGACATTTATTTTTCTCGTCATACGTGTTATTCCGTAAAATTGCTTTTGTATGCTGTTACCGAGCATCGATGTCTTCTGCCTCCAAAATATGATCGAGTGCCCTTCTTTATTTACTTTGATAAATATTTAGATGATAGATGATAATCGATATTCCTCGATTTTGAATATAACTTGTAGGAGACTTTTATTCCCCCGTGAAATAATTAAGATATAGAAGAATACAAAATGACCTTCAAGTAACAATTTTAATCTGAAGGGCCAAGTTCTCTAACTTGGGCAAATAACCATGATGTAATATTCGGATAAGGTGTCGATCGATTTTGAATAATAGCTTTGATTTAAGCGTTGTAAAGATGGCTGTTAACCTTAGACGATCGAGTAATCATGGAGAAATAATAGAATAGAATGTTGATTGATCCCTGTTGATCAAGGATAATGATTTCGATCTAAGGGGCATAGCAGAGGCTTTCACCCTTAGTCGCTTTCCGAACATTTTTAGCCCTAGGGTCATAGCAGAGGCTTTCACCCATTCAATAATTTTGATCTAAGGGGCATAGCAGAGGCTTTCACCCTTAGTCGTTTTCCGAGCATTTTTAGCCCTAGGGTCATAGCAGAGGCTTTCACCCATTCAATAATTTCGATCTAAGGGGCATAGCAGAGGCTTTCACCCTTAGTCGTTTTCCGAGCATTTTTAGCCCTAGGGTCATAGCAGAGGCTTTCACCCATTCAATAATTTCGATCTAAGGGGCATAGCAGAGGCTTTCACCCTTAGTCGTTTTCCGAGCATTTTTAGCCCTAGGGTCATAGCAGAGGCTTTCACCCATTCAATAATTTTGATCTAAGGGGCATAGCAGAGGCTTTCACCCTTAGTCGTTTTCCGAGCATTTTTAGCCCTAGGGTCATAGGAGAGGCTTTCACCCATTCAATAATTTCGATCTAAGGGGCATAGCAGAGGCTTTCACCCTTAGTCGTTTTCCGAGCATTTTTAGCCCTAGGGTCATAGCAGAGGCTTTCACCCATTCAATAATTTCGATCTAAGGGGCATAGCAGAGGCTTTCACCCTTAGTCGTTTTCCGAGCATTTTTAGCCCTAGGGTCATAGCAGAGGCTTTCACCCATTCAATAATTTCGATCTAAGGGGCATAGCAGAGGCTTTCACCCTTAGTCGTTTTCCGAGCATTTTTAGCCCTAGGGTCATAGCAGAGGCTTTCACCCATTCAATAATTTCGATCTAAGGGGCATAGCAGAGGCTTTCACCCTTAGTCGTTTTCCGAGCATTTTTAGCCCTAGGGTCATAGCAGAGGCTTTCACCCATTCAATAATTTCGATCTAAGGGGCATAGCAGAGGCTTTCACCCTTGGTTGACTTTCGAGGGTCATAACAACAGCTTTCACCCTTATATAATAATAGACTGAGACAAGTACAGAATAAATAACAAAGATCGATAATATCAAGGAGAGATGAACGAATATGAATATTGACGAGATTAGCTTCCATGGAATATATAATTTTTGATCGAAATAAATACTGAAGAGAAAATAGTCTTCTGCAATTATGGAGAATCAGGCAGTAGTGAATAGCCCTAGATTTTAAATAATCCTTATGCCTCTGTCGAGAAAATTCTTTGTAGGTTCCTAAATTTGATAAGTTTAATTTTTTCAATACGGTTCCTGTTTTACTGGGAATCGCAACGGTCTACAAATCTTGTCCGCTCATTTTGCGAATAATACGCCGTTGGATTCTTTTCTCCTTACGGCTATAAAAGGCTGGCATATTGTTGAAATTATCTCATTCGTTGCATCGAGAATTCATTTATCTGATCATGGTGGTCAAGATGTTTATTCGATTGGTACGGTTATTTGAGCTCAGGCTTCGAACGATATTTAAGCGGAGCAATCTTCGAGCGAAAGAAAAATCAATGCAACCACGCTTAGAATATCGACAGGCAAATGCGATTTCCATCTGGAAAGCCAATAAGCTAGGCCCATGGCCTTGTTGCTGCAATGCATTTAGGAAGACGTTGGGTCGATAGCGTTCGATCCTCTGTTTTCGGAAGAATGCAGATAAAGTTAAGAGCCTGCGGGTCCTAAGGATATTCCGAGCTCGGAGCCAAATTATCCGAGTAAACGATAGGACGGGAGACCGAAAGTATTATAGGATTGTAATAATCTACTGATGTAATGCAAAGGCTATGTTCGATATGTATTTTCCCACTTCTTGTATTTTTTCGAGATAATATAAATATTTTTCCTCTTCGTTCTGTTGATAATTATCAAATATAACTAGATAGAAGTTTGTCTTTCATAATTCCATCTCGATCTTCCAATATCGACCAAGAAATAATAGAATAAGCGGTCCTAAAATTGACAAAGGAGACCATGCCGTAAAAATTTTTTATCACTGCTGAATTTCCATAATTGCATAACTTCCAGGTCGAGAATCCTGTTCGATTAAACCAATTATATTTCTTCTTAGTTGACAGCGTAAAACATAATAATAAATACTCGAGCGTAAGAACATCCAAAATAACCGAATATGAATCCGACATGCCATCCTTCGATAACTATGTAAAGTTTGATAGAACGTTGCAATTCTTCTATATTCCTCATTGAATCGCGTCCTTTGTTACCAAACAGGGCCCAATTTCTCGGGAAATGTAACGGTCCTTCCATTTAATGCGGACATCCCAATCGCTCATAAAATGTTATCTGGGCCGTTGATTTTAAATTCCCTACCCCTATAAATAGGTCCCTTCATGTATACAACACTTCTTGCTTTTCTTCTTATGCCCCATCCGATCATCATGGGTCGAGTTTTAGATTTGATTCGTATTTTATCCCGAATAAAAGAGTTTGAGATTAGAGTTCGAACTTTCTTTTCCGATCTTGTTTCCTTTTGGATGAGCTTTTCGCTTAGAATATCGACAGGCAAAAGAAATTGCGCCTAGAATACCGGCAGGCAACCTGTTTTCCCAGACATATCTTGTCTGGTGCGGGTTAGAATTCTGGTATTCTGGGGCAGTACCTGATCGGACAGCTGGTTATTCCGAGAAGAGTTCTTTAAATCTGAGGCATCAGCTTCCTCGAGGGCTTTCTTACTAGATAGTTTCCTCGAGTTCTCTTGGAGTGCCTCTTGTTGGGATAACCTTTTGCTGCTCCGGTTCGAATCAACCTGTAAATAAGGATTGAGTATTTCAATCATTGTTTACAGATGATGATCTAAGGTCGGTCTGCTTCCCCGGTGAGGATCTCCGATCCGTCTTTTAGCCAGCACGAGGGCGGACGCGCGACACGTTGCTAGTGATTGGCAAGGAGGATCACTGCTGAGTTCTGGATCTGGGGCGCTCTTCGGAAATGAAGATCGAGCACCTAATAGGATAGAATTTCCTTATAGAATTTTGTAATAGGGCAGGAATGATTGTACTGCATTTCTTGAGCCCGAAATTTCTTCGGAGCTTTACTTTGTAACTTGTTTGAAGAATTTCAATGATAAAGTTTTATTTGTAATCGAATCTTCTTACTCGAATTCCCTTATTGGTCATAGTGATAATCCAACATACCCTTTATTAGTTTAAGAACTCGTCTAATCGATTGCAAATATTTAAACAATCAATTTAACCCGGCCGACTTTGAGAAGAATACAAATAGTCGATTGATAGTATATAGAGACTTCGCCAATGATCTTTAAAATAATTGATTCGAAGGATTCGCCATTGAAGTTTATGAATACGAAGAACGAAAAAATAAATTCCGAACGTTAATATCGAACTGCAACTTCATAGAAATAAATGAGCTGTGCGACCATAGGCTTGAACATTATCTTCAAGCTTGAAAGAAAAAGAAAAACTATCATATAGGCCTTCTTTCTCTTCATATCTGAAATGACGAAGGGTCGAACGATTCGCCTCGGAGAATGAACAACGAAGTTTCGAATTAGTAAAATCTTTAGCTGGCACACATATTCCTCCTCGTAGTAGGCATATTTCGATCTAATACTCGAATAAGGCCCCACGGTGGGCGCCAATTGATCTTACGTGGTTTCGTTGATTCGATCATGGGTGGGATGTAGAACAATATGACAGTAAATAAATAAGGTAAAGATCAAAGTAGTTGTATTCGAATTGATTGAGTACAAGTACAAATATTCAAAGGTCCTATTCGAGCATTATTGGATGCCGTACAAGCTAGAGGGTGAAATATGTATGAGAAAACCTATACTAATATTCTACAGTAAACTCGAGCTGCAGTCTCAAAGTTGGAGTGTCTTGGAAGTCGTCCCCAGTGTAATAAATGCATGGAGTATTTATAGCCAAATTAGAGGGCTTGGGCCTGGGCTCGGCCCAACAGTGTCCTTCGATCTATGGCGACCTTAAGAGCTCGGAACAATCATTTTCGTGCTTTGGTTCGTGTTTTGGTCCCTGGCGACATGGTTCATAGCTATTCGAATCGTGTTGAGGCTAAAAAACAGGGGATCTGAATTACCCCTCATCAAGACTGGTAGTACAAGTCGTAGACAAGGAACATACCTTCAGCGGCCATTGAATCTGTTGAAAATGAAAGAGACTAGAAGAATTTCGCAGAAAATTGCTTGAATTTCTCTTAAGTGCTTTTTGAATCATATTGGGATTTATTGAGTTAGGGTATTTCGGTTTCCGTGATACCAGCTAACCGTTAGATCCATTTCTTGTCAGTGTTGATCGTGCGGTGTCAGTTACGACCTTTCAAATTCAAATTGCATTTAATGAGGAACGGGAATTTGTACCACCCTTCTGTTACTTGTAAAAGCGTGTTTTGAAATAAAGCGTTTTAAACAGTAAGCTTTTACATAAGCGATCAGATGAGTAAAATAAATACTTATCTGATGGACTACTGTCCTGATGACAGAGTTGTTATCAGTGAAAGTCAATAGCTGATAACCTTCCTCGGCTGTTTGTCAATCCAGCTAGATAAATAATCTTCAGTCTTCAAATTATGTCTTCTGATCAAAACATAACTTCAACTAACTGGCATTAACAAATTTCATCTTTTAATCAGAAGTACCGCTAGTCTTATACGTTCCCCCTGACTTTAAGAATTCATAAGTTAATTAGTCTGTTGAAAATTAATCCTTTAAAATAACTGTGATGATTAAGCTGTTGAACTTCAGTCTTCTGATGAGTTCCCCCTCAGCTTATGCATCCAACTTTAATAGACCTAGTTCAGCTCTTAGAGTTGAAAACCTTGTCTCACTTAGAGGTTTTGTGAAGATGTCAGCAATTTGATTTCAGTAAACACATATTCTATCATGACATTTCCTTTCTCCACATGATCTCTAAAAAAATGATGTTTGATCTCCATATGCTTAGTCCTTGAATGACTTGTAGTATTGTGAGTAAGGCTAATTGCACTTGTATTGTCACAGTAGATAGGTATTCAACTGATTTTTATGTTGTAATCTTCAAGTTGATGCTTCAACCATAATATTTGAGCACAGCAAGCTCCAGCAGCTATGTACTCAGCTTCAGCAGTTGATATGGATACTGAAGTTTGTTTCTTACTCATCCATGAGATCAGACGACTACCTAAAAATTGACAGGCACCTGTTATGCTTTTTCTATCAATCTTGCAGCCAGCAAGGTCAGAATCTGAATATCCAATAAGTTCAAATCCAGATTCCCTAGGATACCACAATCCCAATTCTTGAGTGCCCTTAATGTATTTCAGTATTCTCTTGGCAGCTAAGAGATGAGATTCCTTAGGATTTGATTAAAATCTCGCACAAACCCCAACAAAGTACATGATATCAGGTCTGCTAGCAGTTAAGTATAGCAGTGACCCAATAATTCCTCTGTACTTGGTTATGTCCACTGATTTGCCATCTTCATCTTTATCCAAACGAAGACTTATAGACATTGGAATATTAGCAGTAGAGCTAATTTCCATACCAAATTTCTTGAATAGATCTCTTGTGTATTTTGCTTGGCTGATGAAAATTTCACCAGGCAATTGTCTTACTTGCAAACCAAGAAAATAATTGAGTTCTCCCATCATGCTCATTTCAAACTTATTCTGCATCAGCTTTGAGAACTTGTCACACATCTGTTGATTAGTTGAACCAAAAATAATATCGTCCACATAAATTTGCACAAGAAAAATATGTTCTTCCCATTCAATAGTGAACAAGGTCTTGTCAACTTTACCTTTGCGAAATCCTTTAATTAAAAGAAAATCAGATAAGGTATCATACCATGCTCTTGGAGCCTGTTTCAGTCCATAGAGGGCTTTCTTTAGACGATACACCTTGTCTTCTTCTTGATAAGCTTCAAAACCAGGTGGTTGTTCAACATAAACTTCTTCTTGCAATTCTCCATTGAGAAAAGCTGATTTCACATCCATCTGATAGACTGTGAAATTCTTGTGAGCAGGATAGGCAAGAAAGAGTCTGATTGCCTCTAATCTTGCTACTGGTGCAAAAGTTTCATCAAAGTCAATGCCTTCTTCTTGGCAGTAACCCTTGGCCACTAATCTTGCTTTGTTTCTGGTGACTTCACCATCTTCATTCATTTTATTCCTGAATACCCACTTAGTGCCAATGACTCTTTGATGACTTGGTCTAGGAACTAAGTACCAGACTTCATTCCTTTCAAATTGATTTAGCTCTTCTTGCATAGTTTCAATCCAGTTTGAATCATTTAGAGCTTCTTCAATCTGTTTGGGCTCAATTTAAGATATTTTTATATGTGAATTTCTAGAAGAAAAAAAAACTCTATCTGAATTTTAAATGCTTAAATAAGTGCACTGATGATTAGACACCAACATTTAGTATAGACAATTATATATATATACACGTACCAATGTGAAATAAAAGTAGATCAAAACCTCAAAACATACAAAAATAGAAATAAAATAACGAATATTGTAGCACACATTATAATGTATTATCGCCTAAACATTTCAATTAAAATACCCAAAACCACTATGGTTGGGAAATCGAACACCATTTCTTATAATGAGATATTGGAGCTAGCACGTATTTACACTTTTGATCTCATATGTATTAAAAAAATAAAACGCATCCACTTTTTTAATGTTTTACAAGTACGTATTTACACTATTGATATTATAAGTATTCAAAAATCACTCTCATCTACTTTTGACTTCCCTTCTTAAACTCGTTATTTTTGTTTATAAAATAGAAAAATATACAGATTTATTAATTTGAATTTTCATAAAGTTAAACAAAAAAAAAAAAACCCCACACCACCACCCTCCCTTCCCCCAAACCCGCCACCACCACCTCCAAGTTCCTCATACCGTCGACAACGTCTGCCAGGCTGTCGGCAAAACTTTGGTTAATAACCGGGTCGTCGTCACCTGGGATTGAAAATTTCAAGTAAATTTTTCATATTTATGAATTAATATATTAAAATTTTATTTAATACTATGCTATTATAGAAAGTAAAATTATTTAAGAATGAGAAGTGGAATGTAATTGGTTGATTCCGTCTCTTTCCTCTTTATTTTTTTCTGAGATAACAAGTGAAAATCAAATCAAATTATTTGAAATTTTGTTAGAGTTTGATAAAAAAAAACTATTTTTGATTTTTTAATACTTATTCATGAAAAGTAGATCTAATGACATTATCAATTGATAGTTTTGGGGTTAAATAAACTTTTGGTTCCCACCGTATTAATTTATATATATAAAACAAAAGGAACATTATCACTTGATAGATTTGAGCCTCGATTCAAATTCTACTTAACACGTGAAAAAAAAGATAAAATGTATAAAATATTATCAGATTTATTGATTTCATTATTCATTTCTCATTTGAATTCAGTTAATTAAAATCAAATTAAATTCAAACAAAGTAAAACAACATTAGATTAATTTAAACTATGTGTGTTTTACTATAATGTATGAATAATCCTAAAATAAATAACACCACGTGATGACGAATTACTGAGAGACACACATGTATATTCAATCACCTGTCAAAAAGGCTAATAGCTATAACATGTTTAGGACAAAAAAAAAATTATTTCGTAACATTTCAAAGTCTAGGGTAAATTATTATAAAATAATTTTAATATTTCTCAGTAAAGTTTGAATTATTAAGAGACTAGTTTGCATTTTCATACTATCTATTTTAGATAATGTCATATATTTCAGATCGGTTTGGTGTCCAGTTAGAAGTTGAATAAGTCGGAATAACCGGTCCGGTCTAGTTTAAAAATAAATGCTTTCCATATTAAAAAAAGGCAGAAATAGAATGTTGCTGGTTAATTCCTCTTTATTTTCCATTTGTCCTTCATTGGTAAGGTATTAAATGAATTTATTGCAAAAATCCCTCTTAAATTTAGGGAAATATCTTGATGTTGGTTTGATACACAATACACACACATATATATATATACACATTTATGTATCCGCTGTCTCCAAAAAAATTCACACTCCATAGCTCTCTTCGATGGCGACTACATCTTCATCATCAAACTCTATTTTACCCAAGAAAGAACCCAAGCAAGAACTTATTTTACCTAATCAAGAACCCAATCAAGAACTTAAGCTAGAAATCAAGCAGGAATCACAACAGGTTTGATTCTTTTCTAAGGTCTTTATTCAAAAATAAGAAAGTTTTAATTTTGGTGGATAATTTTTTATAAATGTTATCTATGAGAACTTTAATGGGTTTTACTTTCTTTTGAATTTCTTTAATTTTTTATTTTTTTCTTAATTTGTGGTTATCGAGGATGTTCCAAATGAAATAAGGGATACTAAAGAGGTGAAAAGAGAGCCAATTGAAGAACCATTTGAGTGAGTCATTTTCTTACTCGGGATTAATATAAAAATTGGGTCTTTTCACTTTAATTGTGTTGCATTCTTAGGTATTTAAGTGCTTTTATGTTATTATCTTTTTGTTTACATGAGTTGCTTTTAATCTTGTGGGATTTGCTTGGATTTCTGTTTGTTTGTTTTTCTGTTTGTTTGTTTTTCTGTTGTGGGTTTGACAATTGTTGATCTTGATCCGCACTTAAAAAATGGTTTATTGATGATCCTAAATCAAGATATCAAATATTGGAAGTGATTTCTCAGAGTTACATTAAATGTAGTTATTGTAATTTCATGTAGTCTTTCGAACAATTAAAAATTGTTTGTTTTCGACCATGCAAGTAAGAATTGTGGTAGAGAATGGTCGGATCTATCAGATTACCAGTACATATAATTCGACTAAGGTCTGAATAATCATGAATCCTATCTTCTCTCTTTTTCATTCTATTTAGACTGAAAAGGGATTGCGTCATATTCATATTATAGTGAAGTCTTACCCCGAGATTCTTACAAAACAAAAGAGAATCCTTTTTTACACTTCTTATTAGTAGTGATTGAATTTCTATGTTTAATCTGATATGAGAATAAGATATTCAAATCAATATAAAGAATTGGGGATCGAATGACTATTCATCTATTGTATTTTTATGCAAATCGGGGGCAAGAAAACTCTATGGAAAAGTGGTGGTTTAATTCAATGGTGTTTAACAACGATGCAATTAATAAAGTTAATAGTCTAATGAATGTGAGTCAACTAATTTTGCAGATGATCAATGGAAATAAAGTTCATATTTTTTTTATTAAGTGTAGTTATTGAGATCTCTGTGAATCTAATAGCAACTTGACCGAACCACTGCTCCATATATATGACGACATGGCGCGTGTCTTCACTCCAGTGAAATGTATTACTAAGCAAGACTAGGTGATTTGAATTATTAAGCTATTTTAAGTTCCTTATTTTTAATTTTAAATTATGATTGTCTGCTAAAATGGTTAAAACATAGGGGGATTCGTCACCTTTATTAGCTGCAAAATGTGTTGGATATGTTCAATGATTTTCTTTGCAGGTAATTATTCAATAATGATTGCCTTTAATGTGACCAAATTCATGACCTGATTCATCGATAACTGATAATTAATCTTGTGTTGATGATAATTTCAATTTCTCGTGCTTTCAAGGTAATCAAATTGACATAGTATTTACTACTTTCACAAGACTTTTTGGTTCTAAATGTTGATTAGGCTTTTTTCCTTTCAGCTTTTCTTCATTGTATTCCTGTCAATAGAAGTTGTAATCTAATGGAGATTGAAAATAGTACCAATAATTGTGTTCGGGATCTAATATTAATGTTGATACGTTACCAATTTACTTTATTTCCAAATGTGGCATCGATGGACGTCTTTGACATACATTGAAATGAATGTCATTATAGTACTTTTACACAATGTGATGGAGTCCTCGTCCCCTTACTCTATATATATATATATATATATATATATTGACTACCCAGAAATCTCCAATCGTGCACCATCTCTTTTTCTCCTTAACGAGTTAGTATTTTCCTCTTTCTACCAGGTAATAATTCGTCAACTTCTCTTGTACTTGCAACACAACATCACTAAAGGTTTTATTACTATTTTTTTCCTATGTCAAAAAGTCTATTCACTTTTTTGTTTTTGTTATAAAACCAAGGGTCTATATGGATTGGTTTTTACTCGGTTTCGCCTGATTTTGGTTTCATAAAAAAGGTTTGGCTGGTTTCAGTAAAATCTTGAAACAATATTCGGATTTAGTTTAGATGTTGAGTATTGTTCAAATAATCTAGATTTCTCCTTCTCATTTTACAAATTTTGTTTAGATCTATACTTGATTATCTACTCGTGTTACTTTGTTACTTATGTTGGTCCCAAGTGGTCAGATGAGGTCTAGAGGGAGGGGGGGGTGAATAGACCTCTGAAATTTTTTTGACTTAAAAACTTTTCAGTCTTCTGTCAGCAGACTAAGATGATGAAGAACAGTAAGATGACTATGCTGATCGTGAACAAATCTTGAGCAGCAGAGTGACCACTCTTCTTACAGTTACTTAGCTGTTTTTCTGCAAAACAGTTTTATCAAAAGTATACTTGCAGCGGATGTTTGAAAGTGTTTTTCACAAGTAGACTAAGTCCTTTAAAAGATTTTATCCCCAGTTTAAAACTCCTTTAAAATCTTTCAAAATAATTCAAAGTGTAAACTTATGCAATTTAGAAATATGCAAGAATAACACAAAGAATTTTTATAGTGGTTATATGGATAAAAATCCTTTAGTCCACTCTTCCAGACCACTTAGATTCTGGGTTATACTATAAACACACAGTTTACAATATTTCTCCACTTATACCTAGACAACAAATGAAAAGGCTATAAGCTCGCAATAGGAAATCACAAAGAAAACCTATCCTCTGAAGTTAAATCACTCACAAAGACGGATTTAAACTTCGCACAACACTCAGCTAAATACAAATCACTCAGAATGTATTTTTCTATTTTCTTCAACTGGGTTTCCGTCAACAGATGACTTCCACCAGACGAGTGAGCTGTTCGAGCTTCTTGAGACTTAGAAATTTTCTGCTTCAAAAACGAAATCTCAGAATTGTTGTTGTGTATGTCTCTCTTCGAAATCAGCTCTATTTATACTTGAATTTGAAAATATGACCGTTGAAACAAATCACACTTCAAATCCATAGCCTTAGCCCAATTTAGAACGGCTCCCTGCTACAGTACTATTTCTGCTGTACTTTCCTGTAGCAGCATTAAATGCACCATGCTGATCCAAGAATATTCTTCAATCATTTGCCATTACTACCCTTCTCTTGCAGCATTAATTACACCAAGTGCATTTATTATCGTTGAACTATCTCATGATCTCTTCCACTCTGCTGATCGATGCAACTCTGCTGATAGATTAGTCTGCTGATCGAATACTGAACTAATCTGATTTGAGTCAGCTGATGGTCTACCCTTCTGATTGCTGTTTCAGCGTGAGATCAGTAGTCTTCTGGGCTTCGAACTTTGAACTCTTCTGATGTCTTCTATACTTGTTCAAAATTCTTCTAAGGGAACTAAGCTTTCCATACTTAGCTGATTTTGACGTTTTGGAAATCATCAAAACCTTCCCTTATCTTCTTATCTTCTTTGCACTTCATCTTCATCTTCATCCAACAATTTTCCCCTTTTTGATGATGACAAAACTTCAGCTAAGTACCTGTACCTAGACTAAAGTTTTGATCCTAAAAAATTTCTGAGATAGAAATAGTCTGTTGGAATCAAACTTGAACTTTTATAGATTTGAAAAGATTACATATTACAAGTTCAATCTGATAAGATGTGCAAAAAAAAAAAATTACAAGGAATTAAACATAAGTGACCTAGACTAAACTAGTCTTCTGTCTTGTCTTCTTCAGCTTCCTTGTTCTCTTCTTCTTCTTCTTCAGCAGGTTTGGAATATTTAGCTTCCAACTCTTTGAAGAATTTTTGTTTTAACAACTCCAACTTCTTTTGTTTAACATCAGGGTCTAGCTGTTCTTCAGCTGAGTCCTTAGCAGCAGCTATCTCTTTGTCAGATTTAGCTTTTGCTTCAGCTTCAGTTTCATCAGATTCACCTTCCTCTTCTGTAATTGGCTGATCTACTGGTCTGCTAGTGCCTTCATTATCTTCATCAGCATTCTCATCTTCAGCAGCAGAGACTTCCAGTACTTCAGTTCCTTCAAAATCATCAGTCTTTTAAAGAGATTTGTCATCCGGTTTATCTTCTTCTTCATCAAGTATCCTATCTTCCCCCTTTTTGTCATCATCAGCAGGGTTGACTGGATATTGTGGCAATACTGGTGTGATCTGAAGTGAATCACAGAGAAGCTTGATGTTTTCTTCCATAGCATCAAGTTGAGCTTGTTGTCTAAGTTGATTGGCTTCAAAAGCTTCCATCCTGTTGAGAACAACTTCTCCTTGGTCACCTAGCTGAATTTGGGTTCCCAGTATCCAATCAGCAGATGCCTTGAAGTCCTTCATTAGATTTTGCAGAGTTTCATCCTCAGCTTGAATGGCCATTTCAACTGTTTCTTCAATCTGTCTCCAACCTGCAGCTGTGCTTTGGGTCCTTGCCCTGATGACATCCATATCTTGACAGATAGACTTCACATTTTGAGCAGTGTCTTCTATCAGAGAGGTTGGAACAACAACAGCTTTCTGGGTTGGTTGACTTAGAGCAGTCAACAAATTAGCAGTGATTTTCTCCTCTAGCCCCTTCAGAGAACTTGAGATTATCTGTTGGATGGAATCCAATAGACTTGGCTGTAAAGAATGAGAAGAATTATCAGTTGGAATAGGAGGTAAGACATGAGTTGCCTCTTCAGAAATCTGATTTGCTGCTTGAGTTGTTTCTTCTGTAATCTGATCTGCTGAACCAGAAGCAGTCTCTTCTTCTTTGGTCTCATCAGCTTGACTAGGAGTGCTTTCCTTCTCCTTAGTCTGATCATTTTGCTCATCAGCATCCTCCTTTTCCTTAATCTGATCAGCTTGATTTTGAATAATTTCTTCTGCTTTTGATTTATCAGCTGGTTCAGACTTGTCATCTTTTTCTTTGGTTTGATCAGCAGGGTCAGAATTTCCTTCTTTTTCCTTAGTTTTATCTTCAGGAGCAGAAGTGTCTTCTTTCTCTTATTCTGATCAGCAGGGGGTTCAATCTTCTTAACAGATTTAACAGTTTTCATCAATCCTACATTATCCAAAGTAGACCTGTGAGAAATCCAAGTAAAATCATCAAGTGGAATGAATGGTGAAATTGGATCCTCAGGCAGCTCTTCATATGGCCTAATAGTAGGGCCATAGACAATCTGCTTCAGACTAGGAAGGGGAATCATAGTGCTTGGTTGCCCCTTCATCTTTCTAGTCTTTCTGGCCCAAGTTTCCATTGTCTGGGAAACTGCCAGCTTGATTGATCTTTCCTTGAGGTCTTCATCATCAGCAAACTCCTCAGGAACAGATTCATAAATCTTCTTTGCCTCTGCCTTCACAACATGACTGATCCTCAGTCTTAATTTGTCCAGAAAGAATTCTGAGTCTAATGCTTGAGTTAGAGAACCTGTCTCAAGCCACTTCAGTACCTAGGCTTCTTCTTCAGCAAAAGGCTTCCAGCTTGCAATTTGTTCTTTACTCTTTGTCAGACGATAGTCTCTCCATCTGTTATATCTAATCTTTTCTTTATTGAACATCGTCAGACGAGTAATCCTTGCATTCTCAGCATCCAACCTTTTAATGAACTCCTCAAAAGCATCAGGGTCATCTCTGACAATCTCCAATGCCAGTTTGACCTCTTCTCTTCTTTTAGGTTGTATTGCTGGTGTAGGCATAACTGGTTTGGGCTTCGTGGGATCTCTCTGTTCACCAATTACTATACCACCAGTATGCTTTGGACCATGATAGTCCTTAGCACTTGCCTCAATAGCAGCAGCTAACTCAGCTGCTTCTATAGCATCCCTTTGTGCTTGAGTCATCTTGCTGGCCTCTTCTTCCAGCCTTTTGAGCTCAAGGGCCTTAAGGCGATCTTCCTCAGCCTTTTCTTCGGCCTTCCTTTTTCCTTCTGCTTCTTCTTGTTTCTTTTTTGCAGCAGCAGAAACATAAGGAATCACTATCTTTCCAGTCCTCAGCTTCTTAGCTTCTGGACTTTCCACAACTTGAATTGGAGTTGCAGCAACAGGAGTGGGGTGCAACAGGAGAGCTTCTCCTTCACTTGTTGTGCCAGTCTGCTGTTCTTCTTTATCATCAGCAGACACTCTAACAGCAAGTTCTCCAGCAGACTCAACAGCAGTCTCTTTAGTCTGCTCTTCAATAATGATAGGTCTCTCTGATGATGCTGGTGTCTCCCTTACTGTTTCAGTTGTTTCTTCGGAGAATGTAACTTTTCTCTTTGCCCTTGACTTGGCAATTTTTCTTGAAGGTTCAGGTCTAGGAGGTCATTTAGCAGCACTCCTTGTCCTCATTCTCTTTTTGGTTTTGGGAACAGTTTCTTCTGATTCTGTCCTATCTGGAGATGATCCTGTCTCCATTTTCTCAATCTCCTTAGTAAAGTCATCAATGACTTTCTCCGGCTTCAACAGTTGTGCTAACTGTTTGATCAGCAGGCTTTCAACTGAGTCTTCATCAGAGTTCCTGTCATCTCCTCCCCTTCCTTAGCACATATCAACCAAAATTCCTCTTCCTTTTCAGACCCAAGGTCTGACACATCTCCTCCCTCATTAGTCAGTTTATACACTTCACTTAACACTGCAGCCGTAATACAAATCTTTTTGCCCCCAACTGTGGCGGTTATAATAGTCTGTTCATCGTTGATCTTTCTGGCTCTGTAGAAGTCATCAACATCTTCAAGGTACACACGATCCTCATGAGCTTCCAGAAAGGGTACTAGAGATGCTTCCTTGATTTTCGTCATAATCTCCCTCATCAAATCAGTACCAGTTTTGAAGAATTTGTCGTAGCTTAGATATCTTCCTTCAATAACTTCCATTTTGTGATTAAGTGATGAAAATCTGTAAAAAACAGAGAGCTAGAGAACAGAGAGCTTAGAGAGTTAGAGAATTTTGAAAGTTTGTGTGCGTAAGACGACTGATCTGTTCAGATCGGATTTTATACGTTTCTTTTATTGTTGATTATCGTGATAAATATGAACCGTAAGATTGATCTGACAGTTTTAAATCGTGCGGGTGAGAATTGCGGACTTCAAATTTATTATTTTAATGTCAGATGGGCGGAAAACTCAATCGGCACTTATCTGTTACTTATAAAAGCGCGTTTCAAAAGATGCGATTTATAACCATGCTTATATAATGTATCAGATGAGTAGAGTTTAACTTATCTGACAGACGAGTGATCTGTTATCTGATATTACTAGAGAAAGCCAATAGCTAGTAATCTTCCTCTACTGTTTGTCAATCCAGCAAGATAAAATAGTCTTCAGTCTTCAAGAATTAAGAACAGATCTTCTGATAACATAACTTCAACTAAATGTCATTAACGAATTTCATCTTTAGAACAGAAGTACCGCTAGTCTTACACGTTCCCCCTGTCTTTAAGAATTCATAAGTTAACTAGTCTGTTGAGAGTTAATCCTTGAATATAATAATGGATGACCGTGTTGCTGAACTTTAGTCTTCTGATAAGTTCCCCCTCAGCTCAAGCATCCAAATTTAGTAGTCCTAGTTCAGCTCTTAGAGTTGAAAACCTTACTTCACTTAAAAGTTTAGTGAAAATATCAGCAATCTGATTGTCTGTATGAACATACTCAATCATAACATTGCCTTTTTCCACATGATCTCTAATGAAGTGATGCTTGATCTCAATATGTTTAGTCCTTGAATGACTTGTAGTATTCTGAGTAAGTGAGATTGCACTTGTATTGTCACAGTAGATTGGAATTCCACTGATCTTGATATTGTAGTCTTCTAGTTGATGTTTCAACCAGAGTATTTGTGCACAACAAGCTCCAGCAGCTATATATTCATCTCAGCAGTAGATATGGATACTGAAGTTTGTTTCTTACTCATCCATGAGATCAGACGACTGCCCAAAAATTGACAAGCACCTGTTGTGCTTTTTCTATCAATCTTGCAGCCAGCAAGGTCTGAATCTGAATATCTAATAAGCTCAAATCCAGATTCTCTAGGATACCACAATCCCAATTCTTGATTGCCCTTAATATACTTCAGTATTCTCTTGGCAGCTAAGAGATGAGATTCCTTGGGATTTGATTGAAATCTTGCACAAACCCCAACAGAGTACATGATATCAGGTCTGCTAGCTGTTAGATATAACAGTGACCCATTAATGCCTCTGTATTTGGTTATGTCCACTGATTTGCCATCTTCATCTTTATCCAAACGAAGACTAGTAGACATAGGAATAGTAGCAGTAGAGATAGTTTCCATACCAAATTTCTTGAACAGATCTCTTGTGTATTTTGCTTGGTTGATGAATATTCCATCAGGAAATTGTCTAACTTGCAAACCAAGAAAATAATTGAGTTCACCCATCATGCTCATTCAAACTTATTCTGCATCAGCTTGGAGAACTTGTCACACATCTGTTGGTTACTTGAACCAAAAATAATATCGTCCACATATATTTGCACAAGTAATATATGATTTTCCCATTCAATTGTGAACAAGGTCTTGTCTACCTTACCTTTACGAAATCCTTTAATTAAAAGAAAATCAGATAGGGTATCATACCATGCTCTTGGAGCCTATTTCAGTCCATAGAGGGCTTTCTTTAGACGATACACCTTGTCTTCTTGTAGATAAGCTTCAAATCCAGGTGGTTGTTCAACATATACTTCTTCTTGCAGTTCTCCATTGAGAAATGCAGACTTCACATCCATCTGATAGACAGTGAAGTTCTTGTAAGCAGCATAGGCTAGAAACAGTCTGATTGCTTCAAGTCTTGCTACTGGTGCAAATGTTTCATCAAAGTCAATTCCTTCTTCTTGACAATAACCCCTGGTCACTAATCTTGCTTTGTTTTTGGTAACAATACCATCTTCATTCATCTTATTTCTGAAAACCCATTTAGTGCCAATTACTCTTTGATGACTTGGTCTTGGAACTAAGTACCATACTTCGTCCCTTTCAAATTGATTCAACTCTTCTTGCATAGCTTCAATCCAGAAGGAATCATTTAGAGCTTCTTCAATTTGTTTAGGCTCTATTTGAGATAGAAAACTAGCAAACATAACATCTT
Source organism: Penstemon barbatus (assembly GCA_003313485.2). Lineage (NCBI taxonomy): Eukaryota > Viridiplantae > Streptophyta > Magnoliopsida > Lamiales > Plantaginaceae > Penstemon > Penstemon barbatus. Next base: position 37,539,020 of record CM064883.1, read on the forward strand.
GTGCAGCAGCTCTTCTTGTTTTCACTCTATCCAAAGGATCACCAATCACTAACTCTGGTGAGTGATTCCTAAGCCATCTGAGATCAGGTGGCAGGTCTGCATGTTGTCCTTGATTTTGATCTTGCAACACTACTGTTGGAGTTCCAGTAGTAGTCTGTTGAACATTTGTTGTCTGTTGAACAGTCTCTGGTCTGTCAGCTGTTTGTAACTCGTCTGTTAGACAATCAGTGATCTGATTTTGAACAGCACTTGAGTTGGCAGCTGAGTTGAGATCAGGTAGTATAATGGGAACATATTCTTCTTTCTTTCCAACATTCAACTTCTGTAAATCAGTAGACAGATCTTGAATAATATTTTGATTCTTTTCAGAAGATTGACTTGGCTCATCAAATACTACATGAATGGATTCTTCTATTTGTAATGTTCTTTTGTTAAAAACTCTATAAGCCTTACTAACAATAGAATATCCTACAAAAACAGCTTCATCAGCCTTTCTTGCAAATGCAGTAAGGTGATTTTTCCCATTATTTAACACAAAACATTTACAACAAAAAATCTTAAAATAATGAATGTTTGGTTTCCTATTGTTCCAAACTTCATATGAGTCTTGTTCTGATTTTTGTTGGTCATGCATCTGTTCTGGGTAAAGCAGGCTGTATTTGTTGCTTCTGCCCAAAATCTTTGTGGCAGCTTGGCTTCAGCTATCATTGTTCTGACAGCTTCCTTCAGTGTTCTGTTTCTCTTTTCAGCAACACCATTCTGTTGAGGGGTTCTAGCAGCTGAATACTCATGATGTATTCCTTTGATATTACAATACTCTTCAACAGTAGAGTTTGTGAACTCTGTCCCTCTATCTGATCTGATCTTCAATATCTTTGTGCTTTTCTCATTCTGGATCAGTTCCATCAGATTAGTAAGATGTTCCTTGGTTTCACTTTTCTTTTTCATGAATATCACCCAAGTATATCTTGAATAATCATCCACAACAGCTAGGCAGTATTTCTTTCCACCATTGCTGACTGGATCAATGTGTCCAAATAAGTCCATGTGTAGCAGCCCCAATATTCTTCCAGAAGATTGGTGCTTCTTGCTTTTGAATGATGACTTGATTTGTTTCCCTTTCTGACATGCGTCACAAAGCTTGTCTTTGCTCAGGACTGTTTTTGGAATCCCTTCTACCAGATCATTCTTTATCAATCTGTTTATGGTCTTGAAGTTTAAATGATTCACCCTTCTGTGCCATAGCCAGCTAACTTCACTTGGTGTAGATGCCACCAAACAAACGTTTGAATTCTTGTCAGCAGAATTCCAGTCGACTATGTAGATAATTCCTTGTCGTCTTCCAGATAAAATTACCTTCTTTGTACCAATCTGTTCAACATAACACTTATCTGTTGAGAAGATGACTGAATATCCTTTGTCACAAAATTGACTTATGCTCAGTAGATTATATTTGAGGCCTTTAATATATGAGACGTCAGATATCTCTATGTTTCCTCTGATCAGTCCCCCTTTAGCTTTAATCTTGCCTTCCTTGCTGTCTCCAAAAGTAACCTTTGGACCATCCACAGCAACAGCATCAGTCAGCTCATGTATGCTTCCACACATGTGTTGGGATATGCCTTGATTGTCAATACAACAGAGTGCGGAAATTAAAATTTTTCAAGGCACACCCACAGATCCCATAATAAAATCTCCAAGTTATATATACGAAAGACATAAAACAAAGCACAGAAATAATCCAACAAAGGGGGTTTTCGATTTTTACCTCACCACAGGCAAGGTGGTGGAAACCTCCAACTCTGATTCTGAACTCTGATTAAGGTTCTGGTTCACTGGAGTGATCCAAGCGTCTCACCTCCAGAGAAAAGTCCACACCAACTGGATTATGATGACACCTCTTAGTCTTAGGCTCAGAACTAGATCTAAGAGGCTTGTTGATGAAGGATTGTGCAGATCTATTTGACAGATCAAAATTCCACACAAAAGGAATGAGGGAGAAGATATGCGGCAGCGGCGCTAGGGCTTTCACGGCGGCGGTGCGGCGGTGTTACGGCAGCACACGGCGGCGGCGCTAGGGCTTGGGCGGCGCAGGGTGGGGCGGATTTCCTAGGGCAAGAGAAGACTAAGGTTTTTGCTTAGGTGTTAGTTCTCTGAGTTCTATCAGAACTCTATTTATAAGCACTCCTCAAGTCCTAGGGTTACAAGATTCCTAATGGGCTTAGGAGTCTATCTCTTGCAAGCCCACCTTAATTTAATTAATTACTTAATTAAATATTCAGCCCATATTAATTAATTACTTAATTAATATTTAGTTTAATTAATCAATTGTCATTTAAATCAATTAAATCAATTAATTAATTTATCTCCCACTTGAATTAACACTTTAATTCACTTAATTGATTTAATTACTTTTAAATCAATTAATTCCTTTTATATTCCTACAGAACAGTCACCGTCCAATTGTATTGTGTGTGACCCTCTGGGTTCACCATCAATTGGCAGCAGGCTCACGAAACCTCGTGATTTAATTTATGAACAATAAATTGCTCCGATCAATTAAACTACCTTTAATTGACCACTCCTAGAATCAGTTCCTCTACTAACTCAGGAGTACCCACACTTCATGGTCGATGTCTAGCCACAAGCCCATGAAGCCCAACATCAGGTGAATTGATATTTAGTGAACCTCACCTCATATAATTACCATGTACATACGGTCCTTCTGTCGACCAATTTCCCGATCAAGACTTAGGGTGTGTGAATTGATCGGCACCTCTAAATTTGTCTCGATAACTATACTTTCTAATTCAGGATAATGTTCCAGTGTGACTGCCTAATTTGGAAACCCCTTTCCAAATCCGTCACCGACTACGGCCGTAGATTCATTGGAAACATTATCTAAGAATCGTATAGGAAATATTCTCATCCATTACGATGAGTCAACAGATTCCATCTTGGTACTAACCACTCGCGTACATGTCCATACGCACCCAACCTAGGCATTTTTATGACCAAGCTAAGTGGCCTATACCTAGATCTAAGTACGCACTTTCATGCACCGAATTCGCCCTAGCACCTCAAGTCATAGGACTAAATCGTACACTATTATAATCCTTTGACAAACATCCCATCACCGATATGCGTCATGCGCTTCCACAATGGGTTTCTCTGTTCGGGTCGTTCGATGCATTCGATCCTCCATCGAATCACCTAGTCATATGCACTGGCCTCAAATGCCTTGTTCATGAAACTACAACAAATTCACTCCGTGTGAATCATGCATAATCGTACAAGTCTTGACGATTCACTCGATACCCCGTCTCGATATGAATCTATGACTTGGAACATTTTCGAGATCACGACCTTTGAGACTGTTTCATGATAAGTGCACTCAGTACTGAAGTGTATAGTCCCATAGTCGTGAGTGATCTCAGGGTTTCAACCAATCGCTTAAATGTATTCGCGAGAGATGAAGTTTGGCCATTGTTTATCCTTATACATATATAAATAAACATTCGTATTATTATAAAATCAAAGATTGTTATATACAAGATAGATCTATTACAAGCTAATTGAACTGGCTTGCAGGGCACTATCCTATCAACATGTGTCTTGAACAGCCACTGTCCAAGTACCAGATTTTCTCTACTTTACTCCTACTCCTAATCCTAACCTACAAAACAAAAATAAAATTGTTTTAGGTACCCTTATTGAGAGGGTCCTGAAGGATTAGTTCCACCTTTAACAATCCAAGATGTTGATGTCTTAGGCTTCTCAGGCTTCTGAGTTTTGACAGGAGCATGAACAGTTTCATTTTTATCATAGTTATCAGATAAGTCATGTTGATGATCAGTATGATAAGAATAATGTTCATAAGCAGGGTAAGGTGCATGATAAGCAGGATATGCATGCATTGGATGAGCAGGATATGGTGCATAGTGACTAGGAAATTGAGGTGCATGATACATAGGACGATATGCGGCAGGTTGCACATAGTATGACTCATTTCCATACCAAGCATTTTGATTTTTCTTATTCTTATGCTTGTTTGGTTTACTAGTAGCTTGCTCACTAACAGACGACTTAGTTTTACCACTAGTCTGATTAGTTTAGCTTTATCAGCAGACTTCTTAGGACTCTGCTGTTTGGTCTTACTGGTCTGTTTACCTACACTAGACTCTTTGCTCTTTTTAGCATTAGGAGATTTCTTCTCCTTTACCACTTTCTCAGGTGAAGCAGGTCTAGCAGTTTGAACATACAAAATGACCTTACTATTTTCAGCAGATATAAATTTCTCAGTATGATTCAATTTTTGCTTATCCTGTTCTAAAGGCATCTTCTGTTTACTAGACATGTGAGTGGATGCAACAGATGATTTCTCATGAGACTCAATAGCTTTTTCAAGTTCCATGATTTTACCCTTATAAACTTCACATTCAGCTTTCAGAGATTCATGTTCTTGCTCAAGCTGTTTATATTCAACTGATTCTCTTGGCTTTTCAGCTGTGAGTTTCAGTGAACTATTTTGCTCTTTTAGCAATATCATCTCTTCCTTAAGCTTTTTATACGCTTCAGCAATAGTAGTATTGTTAAGCATCATTTGTTCAAATGAATTAAATAATTCATTATCAAGAGGAGTTACCTCATCCTCAGAGTTATCAGATTCCTTGGCCATCAGGCAGAGGAGAGCAGGTTTCTCTTCATCAGACGACTCTTCATCAGAAGTGTCTGAATCTGAATCAGATGAGTAGACAGCAGTCAGCTTTTCTGCTTCAGCCATCATTTCCTTGCCTCTCTGATGCTTTCTTTCCTTTCTGATTCTCTTCTCTTCTTCAGTGTACTTTTCTGCTTTTGGATAAGGACAGTCTCTGATGAAATGTCCAAATTTCCTGCAGTTATAACACATCAGTTTTGCTTTGTAATCATCTTTATCTTGTGAAGAAGAGTTAGGTTTAGAAGTAGAAGCATTGTTGTATTTGTTCTTCATTTTTCTCTTGTAGAACTTCTTGAAATTGTTCATAAGCAATGCTACATCTCCAGCTGTATACTCCTTTTTGTTGAGTAGTGTGGCTTCATCAGATGAGTCCACCTCTTTACTTTTCTGTGCTGGTCTTCTAGGATTTTCAGCAGCAACAAAGGCAGCTGTGGGGCCTGAAGTTGAGGTTTCTTCAATTCCCATTCTAGGTAGTTTATACTCGAATGCCTTGAGTACGGAGAACAGCTTTGTAAGAGAAATCTTCCCCAGATCTCTTGATTCTTCCATCGCTGTTACTTTCATGTTGACTTTGTCAAACCGATCATTATCCAGGGCTTTAGTCATGAACCACCTGCTCTGATACCACTTGTTGGTCCCAAGTGGTCAGATGAGGTCTAGAGGGGGGGGGGGTGAATAGACCTATGAAAATTTTTAGACTTAAAAACTTTTCAGTCTTCTGTCAGCAGACTAAGCTGATGAAGAACAGTAAGATGACTATGCTGATCGTGAACAAATCTTGAGCAGCAGAGTGACCACTCTTCTTACAGTTACTTAGCTGTTTTTCAGCAAAACAGTTTTATCAAAAGTATACTTGCAGCGGATGTTTGAAAGTGTTTTTCACAAGTAGACTAAGTCCTTTAAAAGATTTTATCCCCAGTTTAAAACTCCTTTAAAATCTTTCAAAATAATTCAAAGTGTAAACTTATGCAATTTAGAAATATGCAAGAAAACCTAAATGCAAGAATAACACAAAGAATTTTTATAGTTGTTATATGGATAAAAATCCTTTAGTCCACTCTTCCAGATCACTTAGATTCTGGGTTATACTACAAACACACAGTTTACAATATTTCTCCACTTATACCTAGACAACAAATGAAAAGGCTATAAGCTCGCAATAGGAAATCACAAAGAAAACCTATCCTCTGATGTTAAATCACTCACAAAGACGGATTTAAACTTCGCACAACACTCAGCTAAATACAAATCACTTAGAATGTATTTTTCTATTTTCTTCAACTAGGTTTCTGTCAACAGATGACTTCCACCAGACGAGTGAGCTGTTCGAGCTTCTTGAGACTTAGAAATTTTCTGCTTCAAAAACGAAATCTCAGAATTGTTGTTGTGTATGTCTCTCTTCGAAATCAGCTCTATTTATATTTGGATTTGAAAAAATGACCGTTGATGCAAATCACACTTCAAATCCATAGCCTTAGCCCAATTCAGAACGGCTCCCTGCTACAGTACTATTTCTGCAGTACTTTCCTGTAGCAGCATTAAATGCACCATGCTGATCCGAGAATATTCTTCAATCATTTGCCATTACTACCCTTCTCTTGCAGCATTAATTACACCAAGTGCATTTATTACCGTTGAACTATCTCATGATCTCTTCCACTCTGCTGATCGATGCAACTCTACTGATAGATTAGTCTGCTGATCAAATACTGAACTAATCTGATTTGAGTCAGCTGATGGTCTACCCTTCTGATTGATGTTTCAGCGTGAGATCAGTAGTCTTCTGGGCTTCGAATTTTGAACTCTTCTGATGTCTTCTATACTTGTTCAAAATTCTTCTAAGGGAACTAAGCTTTCCATACTTAGCTGATTTTGACGTTTTGGAAATCATCAAAACCTTCCCTTATCTTCTTATCTTCTTTGCACTTCATCTTCATCTTCATCCAACAACTTATGTGCTTCTCCCTTTGTTTTGGTTTTGTTACTTATGTGCTTCATCTCTTTCATTGTCTACTAATCTTTAAATTTTCGGTTAATGAAATTATTTCGAGATTCTTTTGTAAATTTGACAAATTTATTTTGATCAACCGTACGGGAAAGACTATATGATATATGGATTGAGCAATGAGTTAGTGTTATATGGTCCATTAGAATATCACACTGCCGTTGTTAGGCTATGCAATCATGTAACCGGACATTTTATTACCCATTCCCCGCACTTCATTGATGGCCAAGTTTGGGATTGTTGGGGTTTGGTTGCAAATGTCGAACTTGGAATTCTTATGACTTACATTGTTGTGCATTTCTATGTGCCTTTTCGTGGGGAATCAAGTAAGATTAGTTAAGGTGAAGTATTTATGTTTGAAATAGGTGAATGGGAAATATATGATGTGCATATGGACGTAGCTATTCATTTTGACCCCACGAGTGCGTGTGTGAATCTTAATGGAAATTTACATTGGCTTGATCTTACGCGTTTTCGCTTGTTCGATCTAGCTGGTGTAGAAAATCGTATAAATGCTTGTAAATAGAAGAAAAAGATCAATATTATTTGTATTCGGGATGATTGTGTACAAATTACAAGTATCGAGAGTCCTATCCGAGCATTATAGGATGTCGTACAAGCTAGAGGGTGAAACACATATAAAATAGCCTATACTATTCTTCCTATGTAGATCCGAGCAGCTGCCTCGGAGGAAGAGCACCTGGGAAGTTGTGTCGTCTTCATAAATGCTAGGGGTATTTATAGCTGATATCTGGAACCAGGTGATCCAACCACAAATGTGCATTTCTCGGCCCACGGGCCTGGGCCTGAGCTCGGCCCAACAGTGATTTTGGACCCTAAGCTTCCTTTGTAGAATTAGCATAGGACTCTTGAGCTTTGGGCTCGAAATTACGCCCATGAGATCGAGATCTGCGACTTTCGACCTTGCTGGACTGTAGAAATGCTGAATCCAAGAAACCCCTCATCAATACTCCCCCACTTCTCGAGCGTAAAGTGGAGATTAAGCTCGAAGAAGTATAAACTGTTTCGAACGCTGGGGTGAGATAAGCCGCTTTTAGGATAAGCTTTGGATATGCCTCATTAAAAACCTAATTCGGAAAAACCCTTTGGGATAAAAACCGAGCTAGGGAAAAAGAGTTCATATCTCAAAAACAATAAAATGGCATCGTCTCGATATTACCCTTGTTGTCTATGCTTTGTATAAGACTTTCAGACCAGACTCCTTTTACCATTTCTTACAATGATGCTTGAGTCGAATTTCAGCAATGTCTCTTTATTCCTTTGATCTTAATATGATGGATCGGTGGGATAATATGGAAACGACATCCAAAGAAAGCATCTTTCCAAATGTTGGCCTTCAGCTCATGATTCCGGAAAGTATAGGGATCATAAGCGCAATTATTGGAAATATAATTTTAAATTTACTTTAGGAGAGTCCAACCGTCGCGGTTACTCGGGGACCGGTTTGCAATTTCCCATTTTGTCCCTGTATATATATATGCCGATCGTGGGCGCTGATCTTCATAAGTCCTAAGAAACCCTAGATCGGAGCAAACAGATCGATAAGAGAGTTTTAGCAACTTCTTCGACCGATCTTCATACCTTCAATATGTTCAACACTATAGATCTGAAAGGTAAGTCCCAAGTAGTGGAAGGTCAAGAGAGTGGTCCTGAGGAGATGCAGATTGAGGGTACTCGACCGTCCACAGTGGAAAATGTGGGAAATCCGAGCCCCAATTCCGACTTGAACAGAGAGGGGGGAGAGTCGGATAATGAATCAGAGGATAGCGGAGATGATAATTCGAGCGAGGCGACAGTCTCCGGTGATGAAGTCAAAGAGGATGACGACCTTCCTTTGGGGAAGAACGAGCAAATGAAGTATAGCATAGGCGGCAGCGTCGTGGTCACAATATTTAACTAGGTAGAGCCGTCGACCAGTGCGGGGCTAAATATGACCGAGGATAGGGCAGATGAGATCGTTTGTCGCTACACCGAAGGAGATCTAGAGAAATTGGAGGCAGAATTTGATAAGTATATCGGCACTGGGTATTTGATCGTCATTCCGACCCCCGAACAGTGAGTTACCGATCCTCCTGAAGGGTGTCATGCTTTTTATGCTAAACAGTTCCACTACGGTTTACGTATTCCTTTCCCTCCTTTGATACACAGTATTCTGGAGGCTTTCAAGCTTACTCCCTCTCAAATCCTGCCGAATTCGATCGGACTTATAATAGCCTTTTGCGTCCTGATGAAAGCTAAAGGAAAGAAGGCCGTTTTCCAAAATTTCTGGCGAATTTTCCAAATGAGCTCTTCCACGGCTTCGAACGCCGGTTATGTATACTTTTCTCAGAGACCGAATATATCAATTTTATCGACCAATGTTAGTAGCAATTTGAAAGACTAGAAACAGGAATTCTTTTTCATTCGTGGCCCAGACTCTCCGCCCTCTACGGATAATCCCGAGCCTATTCCACACAGATGGCCCGGGGCAAAGTCGTGGATCTATGGCAGACGACGCCTTAGGGGAAATATGGGTCATGAGATCTCAGATGAATTCTTGCAATCCCTTCGAACCGACCTTCATCAGACTCCTTTGATGACTCAAGAGGCGGTTTTGCAATTGGCTGGGCTCAGCTCATGCTCTTTTCTTGCCCCTGAGATTGATTACGGAAAGGCTCTGACCACACCAAATAACAATCCAACCGAGCAACCTGGAAGGGTCGAAGGAGAGGTGAACCCTGCTTTTGCTCCCTCCACTTTAGGTGCGTCAAACTATCATATACATTTCGATTTATCTTTCTATAATCAAAGCTAATTGCCTTGTATTTCGCAGCTGGGATCGTTGATAAGTTCCGGACGTCGATAGCTGGTTCGGTCGTCACTTTCTTTTCGAAGGGTAGCCAAGGTCGACCTCGCCGTCAAACATCAAAGGTTTCCCGGAAGGTTGTAAAATCCGTTCTGGCGTCGATACCATCGTGGTTTCTAATGCTATGGTGACTTTCCCCCGAACTGCTATTGTGGGAGCTTCCCATCCTCATGCTGCGATCGAGGGAACTTCCAATTCTCGAGCTCTTGGTCTCCGATCCGTTTTTCCAACCGGTTCTTCTAATCCGAATGAGGCGGGATTTAGCCATTATACCCTAAAAGAGGTCCGAGCCCAAGAGATACTGGAGGCGAGAATGGCTCGTAAAAGAAGTAGCAATGCCCCTGAGTCCTCTAGAAGGGTGAAGCCTTTTGGTCGAGGACCGGGTCCGATCCAATGCCGGGCTGGCCATTCCGAGCCAGACCTGGCTGATTTCATAGAGGACCACTTTCAAGGACCAAGGGCTGCTGGATTCCCGGAGGATGGAACCATCGAGTCCGATTTGGGCCCTGATGTTGAACATGCAGTGGATAAGTCTCTTCGGATATTCATGGCCGGGAGATTTAAGGATGATAACACCGCATTATTTCTTAAAAACGACTTCGAAATCGCGGCTGATTACGCCTACGCTCTACAAAAGGTATATGAGTTTTCAAATATACTAATTTTCCCTCAAAACCTTTGCTTCGTCATTAATATATATTTTCTTCTTTAGGCCGGAGACTTATTCAGTCATCAGGCTTACCGACTGGCCACATTAAACGAGGAGTCTCAGATGGCCCAGAATGCCCTTGACGATGTCCTGAGGGAAGAGGCTACTAAGGCTGGTCAGTTGAAGGATATTATGACTAAGTTATCTGAGGTCGAGAAGGAGCTCGAGGAAGCTAAGAAGGAACTTGACGAGAAAAGGGCCCTCGAGGAAGAAGTAGAAAAATTAAGGTCGGATCTTTGGCAAGCTAAGGCACTTGCTAATCAATCTTATGATCGGGGGCGATCTGAGGAAAAACTTCCAGCCATAAGGGAATTCTTGGAGTCCCCGTTCCTTGATGCTCTTGTCCGATTACGATCAAGGGAAATCAACCAATCCTTCTACTATAAAGGAGTTCAACATCTCATTTCGGCTGGACATGGTGCCCTTGGGGATTACGTTGAGTTCATGAGTCCCCATAAGAACGTCCATGGAAATGATTATAAAGCCTCATCTCTACCTCCGAAAATTCCGAACCTTCAAAACCACGAGTTTTTTCCCTTCCTTGACGAATTTGGAGTGCCGATGCCAAACCCTGATGTGCTCGAAGCGCGATCTGAGGATGAAGATGTGGATATCGAAGGGGATTCCAGCGACCAGGGAGAGCAAGGCATTCCGTCTTCCAAATCAAGTAAATTTGCAGCTGATGACCAAAGTAACGATGAAGAAAAAGGTAGCTCGAGCAGTGGTGATTCCGATAGCTCGGAGGGCGATTCTGGTGAAGGGAATGAGCAAGAGAGATCGGATAACGGTTATGGCGTGAAGGAATCTAGCCATTTATAATTATCATGTAATAGGGTTTACTAAACGAACCATTGTAATTGCAGATTTGTTTTTATAGTCTTATGCCTTTCTTATTTTGTGGATGCTTGAATTTACATTCTTCCCTTTGTGCCATATTTAATCTAATGCCAGCTCAACCCTTTTGTTGAACTTTATAACATCATTCTTGCATAATTGGTTGCGTCATCGAATCTTTCTTGGGAGTGGTGATTTATCAATTGTTGTGATTCGTATGATGCCGCGTCTCTTATAAATATTAAGGCCATTTTACCTTGCTTTTACGATAACATCATACACAGTGATCGGAGCTTCGGGAAATAAATCCCAGTTCGAGCTCCCAGACCCTTATTTTGACCACCTACGAATCCATCTTTCTATGATCTCGAATAGTCGGAAATTATTACGGTCGATTAATTATCCGAAAGCCAAGAGATGAATAATAATCCGAACATTCCCGTAATTCCTTCCGTGTCTTTTCCCAAACCTAATGACGGCAGAATTATAAAGAAAGGGAGACGAGCTCTGATTAAGTCCACTACTTCCGACGACCTGATCTTCCATGAAGGAGATAAATCTTCGACTGTCGCCCCTTCTTCATGCTTGAAAACCAGGGGCTCAAACAAGAAAACAAAAAAGGTTTCTTTTGGGGAGGATGTATCTGTGCGCGCACCCTTTCCTGTTCGGTCCGCGCCCTCGAAGGTTGGAAAATCTTTCAATTTAATGTTTCCTTCTGGTGTCTTCCCGCTTAAGAGGGACATAATTCATTTTGACAAAGTATAACACGAGAAATCCGATCTGACCCTTCTTCGGGCCAATATTTCTATCTCCGAGGCAATTCTATCAAAAGGAAAATATTCTTCGTTCTTGTTTCAGTCTGGGTCGGATTTCCTTGCCCAGGTAATTCTTGCTAACCTCCTTATCCTGGCTTTCTATTTTTCTTATTTTAGCCTTGACACATTTTCTTATAAGTTAAGGCCAGCGAAGACTTTTCTAGGCTCCACGCGTTGGCAAAGCATGAGATCGAACAACGAGCTACTATTACTCTCGAGCTAGCCAGGAAGAAGATTGAGCTGGATCGCGCACTGGAAGCTAATAGATTTTTTAAGAAGAAATTGTCTCAGGAGAAAGAGAAGGGTGCCCAAGCTCGGGATGGATGGCTCTCGGAGAAGTTGAGCTCAGAATTAGAGAGACTCAAAGATATCTACGAACGTGAGAAGAAAAATTCCGAGCTTCGTGAGAGGGAAGCTTATATCCGCGGGTATGCTGATCGCAGTGCTGAAGTTCAAAAAATCCTTTCCGAGAATAATTTCGTTTAGTTGTACTAAGATTTTTCTTCGTTGTAACATAACCTTGTTGTAACGGTAATATTGTTGAAATGTTGTTCTTTCTTCCTTCCCTTCCTTCTTCTTCTTTTTTTTTTTTTTTTTTTTTTTTTTTTTACTTTTTGGGTTCTTGACCTTAGAGTTGAGCGTTGATTCTTGTATTAAAGGTAGATTGGACATTTTTCTTGCTTGTTGCGATTGGATTTACCTTTGACCCTTTACTTTCACGTCCCATATTCTTTTAGCCAAACAGTCCCTGATTTTCTGGGAAGTGGGACGGTCAGAGCGTTTAATGCTTGTATCGTGGCCGTTTACCCCACGAGATCTACACCGTTGATGCGAAATTCCTCCCCTATATATAGTTCCAAAATTACCTTCATATTTTTACTTGTCTGTAAATGTTTCGTTCGATCGACATGGTTATGTTTCTACTCCCGTCGATCAACTCCATGTTCCACTTGATCTCTGCGATTAAAACGTTCGAGGTTCGAATTCGAACGTTCTTTCTCGACCTCCTCGGCGTCCCTGTATGGGAAACAATTTCGACTAGGGTATCGACAGGAGAAAAGGATTGCGACTAGGGTACCGGCAGGCGACCTGCTTCTTTGGAGTCATCTCTCCTGAGATGGGTTAGAATTTCGATATCCTGTCGCTTCATCCGGTCGGTTAGCGGATTATTATCTAGAGAAGTTCTTTAAATCTCGAGCATCAACTTCTTCGAGGTGTTTCTCGGGGAATGATGTCTTCAAGATCGCTCTTTGAGTACTCTAACTCGATATGCTTCCTTCTTTCCTTGACCGGATAATAGTCTTAGAGAGCCAGCGGGTGTCCGGTGGCAAGAATGCTGGAAAACTGTCTCCTCGCCGCTGGTTTTTGTTTTAAGCTCGTGATCATCATTGTTTACGGACGAAGGTTTTGGATCTGTTACGAGTGCGGGAGGCAAGCTCCAATCCTGTTCCTCTGTTTTTCCTCATTTGGTTCGAAGACCTCTAGCTTTTTTGTAGCATTTGTAGTAGGATAGGAAAAAATGTAACGTTTTTGAATTCGAATATTCTCGTTGTATTTTTGTCTCTGTACTTCGAGGAATCATTTGTAATTGTTCGAACAGCTTATAGATGCAATTATTTATCTTTATATTTTTCTTTTCCTTTCTTTACTTTAATGGATCGTGATTTCGATCTTCTGCCATTTTGTCGTTCCACGATTTCGTCAACTTATAAGGCGAGTTAAAAACCTTATCGGAAATGAACTTTCATCCCCGTCACCTAATGATCCACGGTCTTGTAACTTCATAAAACAACTTTCAAATAATTTTACCTTTGTTGAACATAGAATTCTTGGGGATTCCCTAAGTTCGAAGAAATATTTTCCTTAGCTAGAATAATATTCTCGATCTTTAATTCAATAATTGCGTAGAAGGAATGTGGCAGAATTTCGATCGATCCTGGTTATACTTTAGATTTAAGGGGCATAGCAACGGCTTTCAGCCTTATTTGTCTTCGAGGGTCTTAGCAACGGCTTTCACCCAATTTATAATTTCGATCTATGGGGCATAGCAACGGCTTTCACCCTTAGTCGTTTCAGAGCATTTTTAGCCCGAGGGTCGTAGCAACAACTTTCACCCATTTAATAATTTCGATCTAAGGGGCGTAGCAACGGCTTTCACCCTTAGTCGTTTCAGAGCATTTTTAGCCCGAGGGTCGTAGCAACAGCTTTCACCCATTTAATAATTTCGATCTAAGGGGTAGCAACGGCTTTCACCCTTGGTCGATTTTCGAGGGTCGTAGCAACAGCTTTCACCCGTTTAATAGTTGATGGAGACAAATAAAGATTGATAATAGATGAATAGAGATTGAGAATATCAGAACATGATCAATAAATAAGAATTTTGGCGAAATGAACTTTCATTGAATAAATAACTCAGTCGAAATAAACTTTCATTGAACACTAAGTCTTCTTAAAAAAAAGAAAACGGAACGAGATGACTAAATAATAGTAGCCTAGAATTCAACTATCCATCTTCATCTTCCATAATATCTTCTTAAATTGACAGCATTCCATGCTCGAGGTCGGACCTCTCCATTAGGATGAGCAATTTTGTAAGAACCCTTCTTTCCAACCTCAACGATTATATAGGGGCCATCCCAATTAGGTTGAAGTTTTCCAACATGCTTCGACACTTCCACTTTCTTGAGCACTAAATCTCCTACTTTGAATGTTCGGATTCGAACGTTTCGATTGTAAGATTTTTCCATGCTGGACTTGGTAGCCTGAATTTTCAACTTGGCACGGTCCCTTCGACTGTCTGCGTGATCAACTTCCATTTCCCTTAGAGATTGATTTTCCTCGGGATCATAAAATTCGACCCTTGGAGATGGTACGAGGTTCTCGACTGGAATAACAGCTTCCGACCCATAAACTAGACTGAACGGAGTTTCCCCGGTTGCAGCCTTAACAGTAGTTCTATTGGCCCATAAAACTCCTGGTAGTTCGTCGAGCCACTTTCCTTTTGCCTCATATAAACGTTTTTCCAGAGATCGGACGATCTCTCTGTTCACGACTTCAGTTTGTCCGTTAGCTTGAGGATGCCCTACTGATGCGAAATTCTGTTGTATTCCGAATTTTTCGCACCATTCTGTGATTCTTTTCCCGGCGAACTGCGTTCTGTTATCAGATATTAAGATTCTAGGAATCCCGAACCTGCAGACAATATTTTTCCATAAGAAATTAATAACTTGGAACTGAGTGATCTTGGTCAGAGCAACACATTCGACCCATTTGCTGAAATATTCTACTGCAACCAATACATAATTCTTTCGGGCTCTTGCTGTTGGAAATGGCCCAACAATATCGATGCCCCACTTATCAAAAGGCCAACAGATCAGAATAGAGTGCATATGTTCAGCCGGTTGATGGATCAAATTCGAATGAATTTGACAATGGTGGCATTTCTTTACGTACTCAACAGAATCAGATAAAAGAGTAGGCCAATAATATCCTGATCTCGAGCATTTAAGAGCTAACGCCCGAGCACCGCAATGACTTCCTGCCACTCCCTCGTGAACTTCCTTCAGAATATCATTATAGTGATCTGCGGAGATACATTTTAATAAAATTCCAGAAGAGGATCGTTTGTAGAGTCGATTATCAACTAGAGTGAATGAAGGCGCTCGGTATTTAATCCTTCGAGCTTCGTTTGTGTCTTCTGGAAGTTTTCCTTCTTTGAGATAGGCAATAAAAGGGTCGATCCAATAGATCCTTGGCTCATCGATCTCCAGGATATCGATTGAGGGAGTCATATCCAGCTCGATAGCGGATGTATTCGATAATAGCCATGTGATTATCCTTTCATTCTTCCCATCGGCAAGTCCTATGAACTTCGATAATAAATCTGCCCGTAGATTTTCCTCCCTCGGTACAGGTTGAATATCAAATTTGTCGAATTCAGAGATCAACTTTTTTGTTTTGTTCAAATATTTGATCATATTGAACTCCCTGGCCTCGTAAGTGCCTTTCATCTGTCTATGAACAAGTTCAGAATCTGTTAACACAACAATTGATTTTACCTTTGCCTTTATGGCCATTTCTAATCCAGCGATCAGGGCTTCGTATTCCGTTTCGTTGTTTGTAACGACGAAGTCTAAAGTGATAGCATAACTCAAGTCTTCACCATTGGGTCCTTGAAAGTGAATTCCTGCTCCACCTCCTTCCTTGGTTGAGGAGCCATCCACATGCATCAGCCAGATTTGATCTCCGGCTTCTTCGACCATACTTACCTCGAAAATTGCTTTTTCTTCCACATTCGATAGGCTTGTTGATTCGACAACAAAGTCAGCTAACACCTGGGCCTTTACAGCGACCCGTGGTTGATATTCAATTTCGAATTGACCCAGCTCGACCGCCCACTTTATCAATCTACCTGATGCTTCTGGCTTTGATAGGACCTGTCTCAGAGGTTGATTAGTTAAAACGATGATCTTGTATGTCTGAAAATAAGGCCTTAACCTTCGTGCAGCTACCACCAAAGCAAGCGCGAATTTTTCAATCTCCATGTAGTTTTTCTCAGCGCCCTGCAATAACTTGCTCAAATAGTAAACTGGTTTATGCTCAGACTTATCGAGCTTTACCAAAACCGAGCTAATGGCCTCTTCCGACACGGCTATGTATAAATATAGAGGTTCTCCGTCGGATGGTTTGGCTAACATTGGTGGTGAGGTTAAGTATGCTTTCAGGTCTTCGAAAGCTTTGTCACACTCTGCATTCCACTCAAAGTTCTTAGATTTACGCAATAGTTTGAAGAACGGTAAACTCTTGTCAGCAGATCGTGAGATGAATCTATTCAACGAAATAATCTTCCCAATTAAGCTTTGGACATCTGAGAGTTTTCTGGGTGGTTGTAGATTGGTAATGGCTCGAATTTTTTCGGGGTTGGCTTCAATTCCTCTTTCGTGGACGAGATATCCGAGGAACTTTCCCGATCGTACTCCGAAAGTGCATTTGGCAGGATTCAACTTCATTCTATACTTCCTTAAAATTCCAAAACATCGATCAAGGTGGTTGATGTGGTCCTCCTCCGTCATACTTTTTACTAGCATGTCGTCTACATAAACTTCCATGATTTCCCCTATCAATTCCTTAAACATCATATTGACTAACCTTTGATAGGTTGCACCCGCATTCCTCAAGCCAAAAGGCATGACAATGAAGCAGTAGACTCCCCGCTCGGTGATGAACGCTGTTTAATCCTGGTCTCTTTCGTTCATGAAAATCTGATAAAAACATTGGAAAGCATCCATCATACTAAAAAAACACAAACCCCGCGGTGGAATCTACGAGCATATCGATTCGAGGTAATGGATAATGATCTCTTGGGCATAATTTGTTTAGGTCTGTAAAGTCGTTACACATTCTCCATTTGTTTTCAATCTATTCGCCCTTAGAGACTAGGACCACATTAAACAACCACTCCGTGAATTTTATTTCCCTGATCTGACCCGCCGCTAACAATCTATCGACCTCAGCATTAATTATCTTGTCCTTTTCGCGGCCATGATTGCGCTTCTTTTGCCTTACAGGTTTGGCCTTTGGATCGATGTTTAATGAATGTGTTATCACCCGCGGGTCGATTCCCACTATATCATCCGAAGTCCAGGCAAAAACATCCACATTTTTCTGTAAAAATTCAATGAGCATGGTTTCCATGCCCTCGCTTAACTCCGTTCCGATTTTGGTGAATTTCTCAGGGGCTTCCGGAACTAAAGTTACTTTTTTGTGGTCGGGCGCTTGCACGCTCATGTCAACATTCTTCCCTTTCTTTCCTTGTAATTTCTCGCAGTCAGGGATCGGTGATTTTAAGCCAGACTCCAAATCACTTATCTTCCTCTTAATCGGGAGCTCGGGGTCGACTTTCTTCTTAATACTTAAAGATGAATTATAACATTCCCAAGCCATGTATTGGTCGTTTCTCATTTCTCCTACCCCTCCCTCAGTTGGGAATTTTATCTTTTGATGGTAGGTAGATACAACTGCCTTGAAGATATTTAGGGCTGGTCTCCCTAATATGGCATTATAAATGAACGATGTATCTACTACCAGGAATTTGACCATCCATGTTACATTTTTTGGTTTACTGCCTAGAGTCGTGCTCAAGAGAATGGTCCCAAGCGGAACGATCTCCGATCGCCCAAAACCGACCAAAGAAGTGGTTACTCGATCCAGATGCGGGTGACAAAGATTCATCCTTGTGAGAGCTTCTGATGAGATAATGTTTGCCGAGCTTCCATTATCGACTAGCACTCTCTTAACCTCGAAATTAGCAATTTTCAATGTCAACACCATGGAAAAATCTGGATCGTCTTCATTTGTATCCCAATTAACATCTGAAGGTCGATCGGCCTCACAGAAACTTATAACTTGATTTTCCATGGAGGGAAACTCCAAGGATAGAATTTCCTTCTTTGTAGAGACCCAAGCCCTTATCGATCTTAACGTTCTTTTTCTAGCATTTCTGCTATCTCCTCCTGCTGGTCCGCCAGCAATCATGTTTATCACTCCATTTGACCGCTCTTCCGTCTGATTTCGAACCTGCCTTTGTTGAGTATTAAACTTTCGCGGGCTCCTGGACCTATAACGATTGTTATAGTTGCCTCCTTTGACAAATTCTTTGAGTTTTCCTTGTGCAATTAGTTTTTCTATCTCGACTTTCAGTTGGTAACAGTTTTCGGTGCTGTGCCCTCGAGCCCGGTGGTATCGACAGTATTGGTCATAACCCAACGCACCTGGCCTAGCCTGAGTGATCCTTTGAGTCTCGGGAATCAAATTTCCTTCTTCTAACACAGTTAACACTTCTTCCTTTGAACTATTAAGTTCGGTAAACTGAATTTTTCCCGGTCTTGGAGGTCGAGCCCGTTCATAAGGAGGTCCATAGGAATTCGACCCTTGGAGCGGCATATGTGGCTTGTAGGTGTTGATTCGTTGCCAAACAGACCCTTTGTTCGATCCTCCGTAATCATCAGGTTTCGGGATAGGAGCCCGATCTTGTTTCTTGTTGAGAGGGAGTTTCACAGTGTGCAAGCTTTTTAACTTATTCATCTCTTCCTGAATCATGCATTTCTCAGCGATCTCCATAATTTGCTCGAAGGATTTCAGTTATTTTCTGCACAAGGCGTTTCCGAACTGAGTGCTCCTTGTCAGCTCGAACATTAAAGAGGACAGATATTCGATCTGCAGAGTGTCAACTTTGAGAAGTTCAATACTGAACCTCGCTAACCATTGCCTCAACGTTTCTCCTTCCAATTGTTTTACGGTCCCCAAATTGGTGTTTTAGTTTGTCGCAAAATTCCTCGAAGGAAAATATGGAGTTAGGCGGCAACTTTTCGAACCAATCAAGAGCAATTACCTCGAAGGTAGTAACCATGATCTTGCAACAAAAGTCCTCTGAATGTCCGTATAAGTTCATCACATTAATAAAGTTGTTGATGTGTTCCCCGGGGTCAGTAGTCCCGTTATACCGTGGTAGTCTGGTTGGTACCGTTTCTGCATTTCGAGCTTCGCGTATTTCTTGACAAAACGGCCAACAACGCATGATACTGTTCGAGACCTCCCTATCTCGTAGATTCTCTCTACTCGAACATTTTCCGCTCGCCTGGCAGCATTATTGCCGCGAGGAATTTCTATCAGCGTATCTTCCTTCTCCAACTTCTTAGCTACTCTCTCTTGCACTATCCTTTCCAGTTCGGATTCAGTAATTCTTTTGTAGGTCGATTATTTGCCTCTGACAGCACCAGAAGGGTGGCTCTCCCCTACTACTGAATCCACATCATGTACTGATTTTGGCGGGATTTCTTATCGGTCGTTGATTTTCGATGGCACAGCTCGAGGAGGGTTTGTTGCTGGCGCGTGTGATATAGATCGTAGTACACTGTTCTCCCTCTGGATGTTCGAAGATGGTATTTCAGGTCTTCCGTGAACTGCTGGTTGATCTACAGGCGATTGATCGGCCATACCACCGTTCAGAAATTCCCTACACATCTTGCCTATGATGGACCTCAGATCACCAACGGTCGTGTGAATTGGAACATTATCCTGTGGAACAACTGGTGGAACCTCTGGTTGTTGAGCCGCACGCGACAGATTGTCAGGCTCATTGTTGACCGAATTCTGTGCTCCTGCTGCATGGGAAGGTTCTCCTCTGATATAAGTATTTCTCCTCGTAGTAGGCATATTTCGATCTAATACTCGAATAAGGCCCCACGGTGGGCACCAATTGATCTTACGCATTTTCGCTTGTTCGATCTAGGTGGTGTAGAAAATCGTATAAATGCTTGTAAATAGAAGAAAAAGATCAATATTATTTGTATTCGGGATGATTGTGTACAAATTACAAGTATCGAGAGTCCTATCCGAGCATTATAGGATGCCGTACAAGCTAGAGGGTGAAACATATATAAAATAGCCTATACTATTCTTCCTATGTAGTTCCGTGCAGCTGCCTCGGAGGAAGAGCACCTGGGAAGTAGTGTCGTCTTCATAAATGTTAGGGGTATTTATAGCTGAGATCTAGAACGAGGTGATCCAACCACAGATGTGCATTTCTCGGCCCACGGGCCTGGGCCTGAGCTCGGCCCGACAGTGATTTTGGACCCTAAGCTTCCTTTGTAGAATCAGCATAGGACTCTTGAGCTTTGGGCTCGAAATTACGCCCATGAGATCGAGATCTGCGACTTTCGACCTTATTGGACTGTAGAAATGCTGAATCCAAGAAACCCCTCATCATGGCTGGCTCAAAGAACATGGTTGATAGCATATGATCACCCAAATATCCTGATCAAGCACGCATTATTACGTTGCCTGGTGATGGAACTCGATCGAATTGCAAGATATATGATTATGTTGTTGATAATACGTCAGTTGTAGTTGATGCGTAACAGTCATATTATCAATGCAATTCGTATAGTTCCTTCACCCGACAACGTAATAATGCGTGCTTGATCAGGATATTTGCGGGGATCACATGCAATCAACCATGTTCTTTGAGCCAACCAATGCGAATTTCCATTAAGATTCACACACGCACTCGTGGGGTCAAAATGAATAGCTACGTCCACATGCACATCATATATTTCCCATTCACCATTTTCAGACATAAATAATTCACCTTGAATAATCTTACTTGGATCCCTCCGAAAAGGCAAATAGAAATGCACAACAATGTAACTCACAAGAATTCCATTTTTGAGACTCACTCAAATGGTTCTTCAATTGGCTCTCTTTTCACCTCTTTAGTATCCTTGATTTCATTTGGAATATCCTCGATAACCACAAATTAAGAAAAAATAATATAAAATTGGGTCTTTTCACTTTGTTTGTTCTGCATTCTTATGTTTTTAAGTGCTTTTATGTTATTATCATTTTGTTTGCATGAGTTGCTTTTTATATTGTGGGATTTGCTTGGATTTCTGTTTGTTTGTTTTTCTGTTGTGGGTTTGTCAATTGTTGATCTTGATCCGCACTTAAAAAATGGTTTATTGATGATCCTAAATCAAGATATCAAATATTGGAAGTGATTTCTCAGAGTTACATTAAATGTAGTTATTGTAATTTCATGTAGTCTTTCGAACAATTAAATTTTTTTTGTTTTCGACCATGCAAGTAAGAACAACGATGCAATTAATAAAGTTAATAGTCTAATGAATGTGAGTCAACTAATTTTGCAGATTATCAATGGAAATAAAGGTCATATTTTTTTTTAAGTGTAGTTATTGGGATCTTTGTGAATCTAATAGCAACTTGACCGAACCACTGCTCCATATATATGGCGACATGGCGCGTGTCTTCGCTCCAGTGAATTGTATTACTAAGCAAGACTCGGTGATTGAAATATTAAGCTATTTTAAGTTCCTTATTTTTAATTTTCAATTATGATTGTCTGCTAAAATGGTTAAAACACAGGGGGATTCATCACCTTTATTAGCTGCAAAATGTGTTGGATATGTTCAACGATTTTCTTTGCAGGTAATTAGTCAATAATGATTGCCTTTAATGTGACCAAATTCATGACCTGATTCATTGATAACTGATAATTAATCTTGTGTTGATGATAATTTCAATTTCTCGTGCTTTCAAGGTAATCGAATTGACATAGTATTTACTACTTTCACAAGACTTTTTGGTTCTAAATGTTGATTAGGCTATCTTCATTTCAGCTTTTCTTCATTGTATTCCTGTCAGTAGAAGTTGTAATCTAATGGAGATTGAAAATAGTACCAATAATTGTGTTCGGGATCTAATATTAATGTTGATACGGTACCAATTTACTTTATTTCCAAATGTGGCATCGATGGACGTCTTTGACATACCATGAAATGAAGGTCATAATTGTACTTTTACACAATGTGATGGAGTCCTCGTCCCCTTACTCTATATATATATATATATATATATATATATATATATATATTGACGACCCAAAAATCTCCAATCGTGCACCATCTCTTTTTCTCCTTAACGAGTTAGTATTTTCCTCTTTCTACCAGGTAATAATTCGTCAATTTCTCTTGTACTTGCAACACAACATCACTAAAGGTTTTATTACTATTTTTTTTTCCTATGTCAAAAAGCCTATTCATTTTTTGTTTTTGTTATAAAACCAAGGGTCTATATGGATTGGTTTTTACTCGGTTTCGCCTGATTTTGGTTTCATAAAAAAGGTTTGGTTGGCTTCAGTAAAATCTTGAAACAATATTCGGATTAAGTTTAGATGTTGAGTATTGTTCAAATAATCTAGATTTCTCCTTCTCATTTTACAAATTTTGTTTAAATCTATACTTGTTTATCTACTTGTGTTACTTTGTTACTTATGTGCTTCTCCCTTTGTTTTGGTTTTGTTACTTATGTGCTTCATCTCTTTCATTGTCTACTAATCTATAAAGTTTCGGTTAATGAAATTATTTCGAGATTCTTTTGTAAATTTGACAAATTTATTTTGAACAACCGTACGGGAAAGACTATATGATATATGGATTGAGCAATGAGTTAGTGTTATATGGTCCATTAGAATATCTTCTATAATTGGAATTAAAAATTAATTCGTAAGATGTAGAGCACTAGTCCTTAGAATCAACCCTCATTAGTGACCAAATTTTGAATCAAACATTCATTGAACTCCGTTCATTGGAAAACATATTTTTTCGAAACACATTTCAATTTCTGGTTGGTTGATATGACTATTTATATCCCGGCATCAGAATTCAGAGTTAACTAAACATTAACTTTGGATTTTTCTTAATTTGGAAAATAAATGGTATTACGAGTAATGTGACTAACTAAGGTCACAACTATATATTGGTAATTTTGAAATATTATAAGAATGGATAATCGAGTCTCTAAAAAAATAAAAAAAGAATGGATAATCGAGAGATTGATTGGAAATATAAGTTCAATAGAGAAACTTCTTGAGTTGGGGAAATCGCGTTAATGATCTCTCATTTCATTTATCCAAATGCTTTTCATTAATTGGGAATAACATTTTTGTTTCTCCGGATAGATCCATTTTCATTAATCTTTCTGGTTTTTTTTTAGATGTGTGCTTGTCTGTTGTTAGTTTAGAATCTGTGAGTCAGTCGTGTTCATATATTTTAGAATTTTTGATTGATTGGAATCATGCCGCTATTGTCGGTTCTTTTGTTCACACCAGTCATGTTTTGTGGTATTCTGCATTGAGAAGTAGCAAGCATCTCGTTTTTGAGATTGCTAAAAAAAAATACTCATAAATTTTCATTGAGTTTTTGCATGATGAAAATTAGTTTTGAGTCACTATGATATTTCATTTCTTCCAAAAAGAGCTACTTCATAGAAATCTAGTTATCTCCTATTATAGTGATAGTAACTTTTTTTTTAAAATAAAATTTATTGTTCTTCTCGTTGTTGTTTTGGTCCCACATTTTACGATTTGGCTGTTGAGTTTAATTTGTTAAATATCACAAAATTTGATGTTGATAAGTTTGGGTAGTTTATCTTATGTAATGGAACATAATTTCTAATTGTATCCAAAAAAGGACGAATTGCTTTGACTTTTCAATTTTTCATTTTTGGATAAATAAATTAAATTTCCAACAAACTTTATCTACAACCTTCCAGCATTTATTTAAATTTCCGAATTTTTTACAAAATTTCCTCCATTTCAGCATTATTATCCCCACATGAATGCCTCTATCCTCCTATAGAAACCCTACGAACAAAGTACTCACACACTACTGATGAATTTTTATATGTGAATTTCTAGAAGAAAAAAAAAACTCTATCTGAATTTTAAATGCTTAAATAAGTGCACTGATGGTTAGACACCGACATTTAGTATAGACAATTATATATATATATACACGTACCAATGTGAAATAAAAGTAGATCAAAACCTCAAAACATACAAAAATAGAAATAAAATAATGAATATTGTAGCACACATTATAATGTATTATCGCCTAAGCATTTAAATTAAAATACCCAAAAACACTATGGTTTGGATATCGAACACCATTTCTTATAATGAGATATTGGAGCTAGCACGTATTTACACTTTTGATCTTATATGCATTAAAAAAATAAAACGCATCCACTTTTTTAATGTTTTACAAGTACGTATTTACACTATTGATATTATAAGTATTCAAAAATCACTTCATCCACTTTTGACTTCCCTTCTTAAACTCGTTATTTTTGTTTATAAAAAAGGAAAATATACAGATTTATTAATTTGAATTTTCATAAAGTTAAAAAAAAAAAAAAAAAACCCGACATCACCACCCTCCCTTCCCCCAACCCGCCACCACCACCTCCAAGTTCCTCATACCGTCGACAACGCCTGCCAGGCTGTCGGCAAAACTTTGGTTAATAACCGGGTTGTCGTCACCTGGGATTGAAAATTTCAATTAAATTTTTCATATTTATGAATTAATATATTAAAATTTTATTTAATACTATGTGATTATAGAAAGTAAAATTATTTAAGAATGAGAAGTGGAATGTAATTGGTTGATTCCGTCTCTTTCCTCTTTATTTTTTTATGAGATAACAAGTGAAAATCAAATCAAATTATTTGAAATTTTGTTAGAGTTTGATAAAAAAAAAAACTATTTTTGATTTTTTAATACTTATTCAGGAAAAGTAGATCTAATGACATTATCAATTGATAGTTTTGGGGTTAAATAAACTTTTGGTTCCCACCGTATTAATTTATATATATAAAACAAGAGGAACATTATCACTTGATAGATTTCAGCCTCGATTCAAATTCTACTTAACACGTGAAAAAATAGATAAAATGTATAAAATATTATCAGATTTATTGATTTCATTATTCATTTCTCATTTGAATTCAGTTAATTAAAATCAAATTAAATTCAAACAAAGTAAAACAATATAAGATTAAGTTAAACTATGTATGTTTTACTATAATGTATGAATAATCCTAAAATAAATAACACCACGTGATGACGAATTACTGAGAGACACATGTATATTCAATCACCGGTCAAAAATGCTAATAGCTATAACATGTTTAGGACAAAAAAAAATTTATTTCGTAACATTTCAAAGTCTAGGGTAAATTATTATAAAATAATTTTAATATTTCTCAGTAAAGTTTGAATTATTAAGAGACTAGTTTGCATTTTCATACTATCTATATAGATAATGTCATATATTTCAGATCGGTTTGGTGTCCAGTTAGCAGTTGAATCAGTCGGGATAACCGGTCCGGTGTGGTTTAAAAATAAATGCTTTCCATATTAAAAAAAAAGGCAGAAATCCATAGAATGATGCTGGTTAATTCCTCTTTATTTTCCACTTGTCCTTCATTGGTAAGGTATTAAATGAATTTATTGCAAAAATCCCTCTTAAATTTAGGGAATTATCTTGATGTAGGTTTGATTCACAATACACACACATATATATATACACATTTATGTATCCGCTGTCTCCAAAAAAATTCACACTCCATAGCTCTCTTCGATGGCGGCTCCATCTTCATAATCAAACTCTATTTTACCCAAGAAAGAACCCAAGCAAGAACTTATTTTACCTAATCAAGAACCCAATCAAGAACTTAAGCTAGAAATCAAGTAGGAATCACAACAGGTTTTATTATTTTCTAAGGTCTTTATTCAAAATTAAGAAAGTTTTAATTTTGGTGGATAATTTTTTATAAATGTTATCTATGAGAACTTTAATGGGTTTTACTTCTTTTGAATTTCTGTAATTTTTTATTTTTTCTTAATTTGTGGTTATCGAGGATGTTCCAAATGAAATCAGGGATACTAAAGAGGTGAAAAGAGAGCCAATTGAAGAACCATTTGAGTGAGTCATTTTCTTACTCGGGATTAATATAAAAATTGGGTCTTCTCACTTTGATTGTGCTGCATTCTTAGGTTTTTAAGTGCTTTTATGTTATTATCTTTTTGTTTGCATGAGTTGCTTTTTATCTTCTGGGATTTCCTTGGATTTCTGTTTGTTTGTTTTACTGTTGTGGGTTTGTCAATTGTTGATCTTGATCCGCACTTAAAAAATGGTTTATTGATGATCCGAAATCAAGATATCAAATATTGGAAGTGATTTCTCAGAGTTACATTAAATGTAGTTATTGTAATTTCATGTAGTCTTTCGAAGAATTAAAAATTGTTTGTTTTCGACCATGCAAGTAAGAACAACGATGCAATTAATAAAGTTAATAGTCTAATGAATGTGAGTCAACTAATTTTGCAGATGATCAATGGAAATAAAGTTCATATTTTTTTTATTAAGTGTAGTTATTGGGATCTTTATGAATCTAATAGCAACTTGACCGAACCAGTGCTCCATATATATGACGACATGGCGCGTGTCTTCACTCCAGTGAATTGTATTACTAAGCAAGACTAGGTGATTTGAATTATTAAGATATTTTAAGTTCCTTATTTTTTATTTTAAATTATGATTGTCTGCTAAAATGGTTAACACATGGGTATTTGTCACCTTTATTAGCTGCAAATGTGTTGGATATGTTCAACGATATTCTTTGCAGGTAATTATTCAATAATGATTGCCTTTAATGTGACCAAATTCATGACCTGATTCATCGATCACTGATAATTAATCTTGTGTTGATGATAATTTCAATTTTCGTGCTTTCAAGGTAATCAAATTGACATAGTATTTACTACTTTCACAAGACTTTTTGGTTCTAAATTTTGATTAGGCTTTCTTCATTTCAACTTTTGTTTATTGCATTCCTGTCAGTAGAAGTTGTAATCTAATGGAGATTGAAAATAGTACCAATAATTGTGTTCGAGATCTAATATTAATGTTAATACGGTACCAATTTACTTTATTTCCAAATGTGGCATCGATGGACGTCTTTGACATACCTTGAAATGAAGGTCATAATTGTACTTTTACACAATGTGATGGAGTCCTCGTCCCCTTACTATATATATATATATATATATATATATATATATATATATTGACGACCCAAAAATCTCCAATCGTGCACCATCTCTTTTTCTCCTTAACGAGTTAGTATTTTCCTCTTTCTACCAGGTAATAATTCGTCAATTTCTCTTGTACTTGCAACACAACATCACTAAAGGTTTTATTACTATTTTTTTTCCTATGTCAAAAAGCCTATTCATTTTTTGTTTTTGTTATAAAACCAAGGGTCTATATGGATTGGTTTTTACTCGATTTCGCTTGATTTTGGTTTAATAAAAAAAGGTTTGGCTGGTTTCAGTAAAATCTTGAAACACTATTCGGATTAAGTTTAGATGTTGAGTATTGTTCAAATAATCTAGATTTCTCCTTCTCATTTTACAAATTTTGTTTAGATCTATACTTGTTTATCTTCTTGTGTTACTTTGTTACTTATGTGCTTCTCCCTTTGTTTGGTTGTGTTACTTATGTGCTTCATCTCTTTCATTGTCTACTAATCTTTAAAGTTTCGGTTAATGAAATTATTTCGAGATTCTTTTGTAAATTTGACAAATTTCTCTTTTGAACAACCGTACGGGAAAGACTATATGATATATGGATTTAGCAATGAGTTAGTGTTATATGGTTCATTAGAATATCACCTTGCCATTTTAAGGCTATGCAATCCTGTAATCGGACATTTTATTACCCATTCCCCGCACTTCTTTGATGGCCAAGTTTGGGATTGTTGGGTTTCGGTTGCAAATGTCGAACTTGGAATTCTTATGAGTTACATTGTTGTGCATTTTTGTGCCTTTTCGGGGGGAATCAAGTAATATTACTCAAGGTGAAGTATTTCTGGTTGAAATTGGTGAATGGGAAATATATGATGTGCATATGGACGTAGCTATTCATTTTAACCCCACGAGTGCGTGTATTAATCTTAATGGAAATTTGCATTGGCTTGCTCAAAGAACATGGTTTACAGCAAATGATCCCCGCAAATATCCTGTTCAAGCACGCATTATTACTATGCCTGGAGAAGGAACTCTAACGAATTGCAATGATTATATGATTATGTTGTTGATAGTACGTCAGTTGTAGTTGATGCGAAACAGTCATATTATCAATGCAATTCATTATAGTTCCTTCACCAGGCAATGTAATAATGCGTGCTTTATCAAGATATTTGCGGGGATCATATGCAATCAACCATGTTCTTCGAGCCAGCCAGTACAAATTTCCATTCAGATTCACACACGCACTCGTGGGGTCAAAAATAATAGCTACGTCCACATGCATATCATATATTTCCCATTCACCATTTTCAGACATAAATAATTCACCTTGAACAATCTTACTTGGTTCCCTCCGAAAAGGCAAATAGAAATGCTGATTTAACCTGATTTCGTCGGGTTAAGGGTATCAGTGAATTTGTGAAATTGGGGGTTCTCAATATATATTTTATAGGGCTCTGTTACTTTAATCAGGATGGATCAAAACTCAAGGAAGAGCAATATCATAAGAACAAAAAGTAAATATTGAAACCAACACAAAAATATAACACAAATATGAAGAGAAAGCTCTTTTTTATTGAATAATAGTGAGTTGTCCTGTTTATGCAGAATTTAATGGCGTATTTGCCTTATGATTCAGAGTTGTTTAATATCATGATTTATATCATACTAAACCTAGCGTTACTAGGAAATATAGTCCTAATAGGACTCGGCCCAAATATCCTTCTTGGGTCCGGAGTATAGTCTTCTAGTCGAAGAGAGCTGTATTCGGCCGGGTCGATAAGATGATCCCGAACTGTCTGATTTGGTCGAACCGATCTCATGTTCTTTAGTCGATCCGTACAGTATGTAGGGTGCGAAATAGCCCCCATCAGTACTCCCTCACTTCTTCGAGCGTATATATAATAGAAGCTCATAGAAGTAGATAATTCTTTACGACTGTTTATCTTCTATGAATGAGCCTCGTTAAAAACCTTTCTTAAGAAAAAACCTTGTGGGAAAAAATCTTAAGTAAGGAAAAGAGTGCTACATATCATAGATAGTCGTTTTCTCTTTCCAATTACGAATCGCCACGCGTCCATTCGGGAGGCTTTTAATCTCCTTCCGTTTTTGGCGGGAATGTGATTAGTTGTGATGAGTTCGAAACGTCTTTTCTCATCTTAGTATAAATAAGTGACCTTTGAGTTCATCATTTTTCCTTTATACTTGCTTATAGTTCGTAGTCATTTTCTTGCTTAGTCGTTCATCATATAAAGTTTTCCTTTTATCGACTTATATCCTTCGAGAATCGGAAAACATGGCTTCTTTAAGAAAATCTTCTTCTTCCTCGAGGGAGAATGTTGCTCCTAATAACGAGGAGGAGTTGCACTCTAATCTTTTGGGCGAACAAGCTGCAGTTTCTGAATTCGTCGTTCCTGTAGAAGATACTTTTAAGGTACAGATCCTTTCTGATACGGATGTTGCTGCCCGAGCCAAAAAGGGCAAAGGTACTGCTCCTCAGATTTCTGAACCAATTGAGGACCTAGCTTGTGCTTATACGGTGGATACTTTTCCGGAGGTTGTGAACAATTACGCCAAATATTTCCCGGAGGGTTCCGAGATAATTCTTTCTTCCCCTTCTGATAGGGTCACATCTCCTCCGAAAGGATGTCGCGCCTTTTACACGGCCAATTTTAATAGCGGTCTGCGTCTTCCACTGTCTCCCCTCTTTCTTGATATTCTAAAGATATTCAGTGTGTCCTTGACACAATTAGTTCCAAATTATGTAGCCTTCGTGGTTTGTTTTTCTGTCTTGATGATCGTAAAAGGGTTCAAACCTTCCTTTCGTAACTTTACACAACTTTTTCGGTTCAATATTTCCAGTTCTTCCAATCACGGATATTTCTTCGCTAGTCAGAGGCCTAGTCGAGCAATTTTCGATTCCCCCGTTTCTAGCAACCCTTTTTGGAAATCTCATTTTTTCTTTGTTCGCCCCCCACCTCATCTTCGTTTGGCGGATGGTTCGACTATACCCTTCTCGTGGGATCATGGCTCCAAATGGGTTTACGGAGGTCACTTGCCGACTGGTGAATTCATTCCCGATGATGCTCAGTTTATTGGTGAAATCCCCATTATGCGTGCCAATAAATATCAGAGTGCTCTTCTGATCGGGGAAACTTTCCTTCGAAAAGCGGGATTGAGTGCTCATGATTTTTCAATCAGTTCATCATCTGAACCACTTGGTAAGTATTTCACTTTAGCTTAATGTTGTGATGATACCTTCTATACAGAGAAACTGACTTTCATCTTGTTTCTTTTTCAGCTCGTATGGTAGAAAATTCCCGACATTCTTCAAAGGGAAAAATGGTGTTGTCCAAATCCTCCAAATCCATTGAGAACGTCCCTATCGAGCAGAGAGCGTCTCGGAAAAGAAAGCTAGAGTTGAGTCATGACTCCGAGGAGAATGGAGAGGAATCTCCAGATTCTTCACAAGATTCCCCTATTCGTCAAAGGACTGGATCCGGTTATCCCTCTCTTCAGCTTAGGACCTCCTTAGGCATTCGTGGATGTCGCAGCTGGTCGATGCCTCCTCCTAACGATAATCCGGTGGAGAGAAAGAGGAGTTACTATGGTCGTTCTGGTAACGATCT
This sequence comes from Penstemon barbatus, assembly GCA_003313485.2. Classification (NCBI taxonomy): domain Eukaryota; kingdom Viridiplantae; phylum Streptophyta; class Magnoliopsida; order Lamiales; family Plantaginaceae; genus Penstemon; species Penstemon barbatus. Next base: position 37,570,044 of record CM064883.1, read on the forward strand.
CTCTTTACCTGACGACAATCATCCAAAACCTACTTTGGTCGAAATGATTGAGCATCATTTAGAAGGAAAGAGGGCTGCTGGTTATTCTGAGAAAGATTCTCTTGTCCATGATGAGAGCGAGAACGCGGTTGATAAGGCAACTCGTGTTCTTTTGTCAGGCGTTTTTACTAGCGATCTGAATAAGCTTTTTCGAAAGGATCCTCTGGAGAAATTTCAGCGAGCTTCTCTGTATGCTGAAAAGGTAACCTCTTTTTAAGTTTGCTTTATAGGATATTTTCCTTCGAAGGTCTTTTTATTTTGCTGACTTATTTTTCTGTTTTACCACTTTACTTTTTCAGACTAATACTTGTTTAGCCTCATATGCTTATGAAACTGCTCTCTGGAAACAACAATGTGAGTTTCTGGATGAGAGATACAAAGCTTTACTTCATAAGTCCTCTGGTTCAGAGGTAGGCCCATCAACGTCTTCTTCCGTTCCGGTTGTAGAGACTAGGGCTACTGGGACCGAAGACCAGGAGATTATAAACAGGGTTCTGGAGTCTTCCCGTGCTCAAGAGCAAACCGATCAAATGGCTAAAAAGTTAGAGGAGTTCCAGTTTCAGAGTACTGCTCGGATTAGCGAGTTAGAATCTCAAGTGTCAAGTCTTCAAGCCTCTTTAGAGGAGTATGAGAGGGATATTCCTCTTAGTGGACTTAGGGATCGTTACGGCCGGTATCCCGACGAGAAAGTAATTCGTGAATTCCTCAAATCTCCTGTTCATACAGCGATGGTATACGAGATGATCGGTCCTCTCCTGGAAAATACCTTTAAGAAGGCGATTCATCAGCTGGTTGCTTTCGACATGATAGATGATCGTCGAAAGGAATATTTTAAAGCGGCACATATTCGGTTGAACCGCTATGGCGAAGTATACTCTCCTTCCGAGCTTCCAGATGTCGTATATCAAAATTTTCCTTTGGCTCACCTCGTCAAAGAGTTTGGAAAACCATTGCCGATTCCCCCTTCTGACGTTAACGATGAGCTTGATGAAACTTTTATCGATCGAGAAGAAAAGGGAAGAGGCTTTTGAGCCAGCACAAGGAGAAGACGTCGCTGGCGAACAGATGATTCCGGAGGGCGATCAGGCTGTATGATATATGGGTTCATGAAGATACCCTTGTAACCATTTATCGTAGGTTTTAAATGTAATTTTACACTTTTAACCCTTTGTACGCCAAACGTTTCATATTCTGACAGTCATGTCCTTTCATCTTCGCCGTAATTATTCAGACAAGTCATTAACTTCGCCGTAATCATTATGCGTGTGTCTTTTCAAATTCTAGTGTTTATTCCAATGTCAGTTTTACTATTTCGCGCCCTTTCCTTGGGTTGTCGCGTCTTTTCGCATAGTATAAATATAAAAGGTAAAAAATTTGTCTCGCTATTTACTGCTTTGTTTACCTCTTCAACAGAATACTCTTCCTTTACCAGATCGATAAGCCTTCTCGATATTTTCAATGTACTTATTGAATTCCGATCATGACTAATCTTTTTGGTAACACGTCGAAGCGTCCTTCGCATGAGAACGCCAGAAATTCTAGATTAAAAAAGTCTCGAACAGAAGGACCCTCGACGGAACCTCCTCGTTCATCCTTGGCTAGTAGCTCGATAACCGATAATCCTGTCTTCCCTTCCGCACCTTTCTCCGTAGTTAATTCATCAATTGTAGAACCAAATTTTTCTTCTTCTATAGAAGTAGGAAATAGGCCTTCCCCTGGTCGGGTGGCTTTTGGAGATTCGTCCAATGTGGAGCAGTTTTTCGATATACCTGTTTCTTCAGGTGTTTCTTCTTTTGAGTATGGGTTTCATGGAGGGGATTTTGTTAATACTCTTCCTTTTTCTACCTCTGCTGCCCCGGTCGTCAGCGGGGGCCAAACTGAAGAAGATTACTTCGTAAATCCCTCCTCAACACAACCTATTTCCCAAGATTTTCCTGATTACTTGTTTCATGATACTACCGTGATGACTACTTCCTTTGAATCTGGCGGGCCTTCTGGAGGCCGAAACGAGTCAAGGTCTGGTCGGCGGACTGTTATTTCTGCTTCGGGGAAGGAAACCTCGGTTAGTCCTAACGAGAGGGAATCTCCTCGTCCGTTAGACGATCGTTGCATCCTTGAGCAGGTTAAGGATATTATGCTGTCGACGACTCCGCGCTCTGACGGTGTTTCTCTTGCTAGCGATCTGTCGGGCTCTGTTGAGCCCGACGCTTTATCCTGGGATTTAGGTTTGAGCACTATTTTGCCTGGAGAGTTGAAGAAGCTTGAGGGTACTTCCAATGTACGCCTTGTTCAGTCGCTAGTGAAGATATGCGAACAGGTGGATAAATCTTTCACTATTTTACTTGCTTTTATTTTTACTGCGTCGATATGTTGGGGTTTTTCTCATTCTCTTCCTTTTCTAGGCCAAATATTTTGCACTCCAGCTGGGCGTGCAAAACGACGATCTGTGGAATGGTAAGGAGGCTTACCAACGTCGTTTGGAGTCGGAGTCGGCGAAGGTTGCAGGGCAGACTCTCCAGCTGCAGCTTGCCAATGATGATTTGAAAAAATTGCAAGAGGAAAAGTCTGTCTGGGAGAAAGAGAAAAGTGACTTGGTTCAGGCTGCTGCCCTAGCAGAGGAGTCTCGACGGCGGTCCTATGAGGAAGGATATGACGCTGGTTATCTAAAGCGTCAAGAGGAGTTGATGGCGTTTGCTGGTAAGTTGACTCCTCGGAGGACTGTTTCTGCTAGTCGGCCTGTTAACAACTCTTCTCAGTGATTTGTTCGACCTGGCAGGCCTTGGACTGTCTCTTCTTTTTTTTTTTTTTTTTTTTTTTTTAGTGCCGAACTTTTTGTGTAGTTGCTTGGGCTGAACTTTTTGTATTGGGAGAACGACTAAATTTGAAATTATGATCTTTTGTAGGCAGATCCTTGCCTTCATCAAGTTTATTCTGTAGATTTATTTTGTTATGCATATTTTGCTGTTATGCATAAATATGAGGAGCTTTTGTCACAAATTTATTTATGAGGAGCTTTTTCCAAGCAGATGGATTCATACTCGATTCATCTTCAAGACTTTGTTGTATTAGCAGATCCTTTAGATCGTTAGGAACAGATCGAGGAGTGTTTCTCGAGGAGATCAATGTATAATCAACTCTTATTTATTTAGACTTAGGTTTTTATGCCAGAAGCCTTTTAGATCGTTGAAAACGGACTGAGGAGTGTTTATTGAGCGGATCAATGTCTACTCAACTCGTTTTATAATTTAGACTTAGGTTTTTATACCAAAAGTCATTTAGATCGTTGTAAATATATCGAGGAGTGTTTATTGAGCGGATCAATGCATACTCGACTCTTTTATAATTTAGACTTAGGTTTTTATACCAAAAGTCATTTAGATCGTTGTAAATATATCGAGGAGTGTTTATTGAGCGGATCAATGTATACTCGACTCTTTTATAATTTAGACTTAGGTTTTTATGCCAGAAGTCATTTAGATCGTCGTAAATATATCGAGGAGTGTTTATTGAGCGGATCAATGTATACTCGACTCTTTTATAATTTAGACTTAGGTTTTTATGCCAGAAGTCATTTAGATCGTCGTAAATATATCGAGGAGTGTTTATTGAGCGGATCAATGTATACTCGACTCTTTTATAATTTAGACTTAGGTTTTTATACCAAAAGTCAACTAATTGTTGAAAAATTGATCGAGGAGTGTTTATTGAGCGGATCAATGTCTACTCAACTCGTTTTATAATTTAGACTTAGGTTTTTATACCAAAAGTCATTTAGATCGTCGTAAATATATCGAGGAGTTTTTATTGAGCGGATCAATGTATACTCAACTCTGTTTGATTAGACTTAGATCGAGGAGTGTTTATTGAGCGGATCAATGTATACTCAACTATTTTTTTATTAGACTTAGGTTTTTGACCCAAAAGTCTTTTAATCGTCATAAGTAAATCGAGGAGTGTTTATTGAGCGGATCAATGTATACTCGACTCGTTTGTTTGGACTTAGGTTTTCAATACCTGAAGTCTTTCAATCGTTGTAAATATATCGAGGAGTGTTTATTGAGCGGATCAATGTATACTCGACTCGTTTTTACTTAGACTTAGGTTTTCAATACCAAAAGTCTTTTAATCTTCGTGAATAATGACCGAGGAGTTTTTATTGAGCGGATCAATGTATACTCGACTCGTTTTTACTTAGACTTAGGTTTTCAATACCAAAAGTCTTTTAATCTTCGTGAATAATGACCGAGGAGTTTTTATTGAGCGGATCAATGTATACTCGACTCGTTTTTACTTAGACTTAAGTTTTCAATACCAAAAGTCTTTTAATCTTCGTTAATATTGACCGAGGAGTTTTTATTGAGCGGATCAATGTATACTCGACTCGTTTTTACTTAGACTTAGGTTTTCAATACCAAAAGTCTTTTAATCTTCGTGAATAATGACCGAGGAGTTTTTATTGAGCGGATCAATGTATACTCGACTCGTTTGTATGGTCGTATCGAGGAGTGTTTATTGAGCGGATCAATGTATACTTAACTCCTTTTGTCCCGATCTCAACCAATATAATAGTAGAATTCCAAGGAGTGTTTACCGAAACAATCGATTTATACTCGATCTTGACTTAATATTTAAAATTGCTAAAATCTTTAACAATTGAACTGTAGGCTAAGGCCTTTATTACAAAGATTCAAACTTAATAAAATAAAACAAAGCAGCATAATCTGCTAAAATTTATTTACCATAATATTTCCTAAGGTTGACTGCGTTCCAGGTTCTTGGTAAGGCTGTTCCATCCAAGTGTGCAATTTTGAATGAACCTTTCTTTCCTACGCCAATGACAACGTAAGGTCCATCCCAATTTTGTTGTAACTTTCCCACATGCTTGGATACTTCTACCTTCTTCAAGACCAGGTCTCCTTCTTTGAAGGTTCGGATGCGTACCTTTTGATTGTATGCCTTTTCCATATTTGCTTTAGTGGCTTGCAGGCGTACAGCGGCTTTTTCTCTCAAAGCTTCTGTTAAATCGACGTCACTTTCTCTTGTCTTTTCATTTTCCGATCATCATACATCTCGATTCTTGGTGTTGGGATTAGAGTTTCAACAGGAATAACAGCTTCCGAACCATATACCAAGCTAAATGGGGTTTCCCCGGTTGAGCCCCTGACTGTGGTTCGATTAGCCCAAAGTACTCCTGGGAGTTCATCGAGCCATTTTCTTTTGGCCGCTCCTAATCTTTTTTCCAAGGATTTTATTATTTCTCGGTTTGCTACTTCTGTTTGTCCGTTCGCTCTAGGGTGCCCGACCGAAGTGAAATTTTGTTGAATCCCAAGTTTCGAACACCATTCTATTACCTATTTTCCCGCGAATTGGGTTCCATTATCAGAAATTAGGATCCTTGGGATGCCAAATCGACAAACTATGAATTTCCATAGGAAGTTGATCACTTGGAATTGAGTTATTCGTGCGAGGGCGATGCATTCTATCCATTTGCTGAAGTATTCTACGGCGACCAGGACGTAAGCTTTCTTGGATCTAGCCGCTGGGAACGGTCCCACGATGTTCATTCCCCATTGATCGAAAGGCCAACATACCGGGATTGGATGCATGTTTTCTGCTGGTCGATGACATATATTAGCATGGACTTGGCAGTGATGACATTATTGGACATACTGAGCGGCATCCTTATTGATTGTAGGCCAATAATAACCTGTTCGGAGGCATTTCAAAGCCAATGCCCTTGTTCCGTTGTGATTCCCTGCGTCTCATTCATGTACCTCTCGTAGAATATCAATGGTTTGTGATTCAGAGACGCATTTCAGAAGAATTCCTGATACTGATCTCCGGTAGAGTTTTTCTTCTACCAATGTATATTTTGGAGCTCGATATTTTATTTCCCGAGCTTCATTCTGGTCAAGCGGCAGTTTTCCCTCTCGAAGATAGTCTATCATTGGAGTCATCCAGTTTTCTTCAGCTTCTTCGATTTCCATTATATCGACTGCCGGTGTTTCATCGATATCGATCGCCGGTGTATTAGAGATTAACCAGTTGATCACCCTTTCGGTTTTTCCGTCATGGGCTCCTGTGAACTTAGATAGTTGATCGGCCCATTTGTTTTCCGAACGTGGAATGTTCTGTATACCGAAGCTTTCGAATTTCTCAGCTAGTGTTTTCACTTTGGCGAGGTATTTAACCATATTAAATTCCTTAGCCTTGTATAGGCCTTCTATTTGTCTTTGCACTAACTATGAATCGGTTAATACTTTAAGGCTTTTTATGTTGGCTTTGATCGCCATTTCCATTCCTGCGATTAACGCTTCATATTCTGCTTCATTGTTCGTTACGACGAAGTCCAACGTTATCGCATAATTTAAATCTTCTTTATTTGGTCCGGTGAAGTTGATTCCGGCGCCTCCTCCTTCTCGGCATGAAGCACCGTCAACATGCATTAACCAAGTTTGATCTTCTATGATCAAGATATCGTCGTTGAGGCTGTTCGATAGTTCAGTTGCCTGTGTCGGAGTTTCCAATAGAAAATCAGCTAACACTTGGGCCTTAATTGCAATTCTAGGTTTGTAATCGATTTCAAATTGGCCGAGTTCGATCGCCCATTTGATTAGTCTTCCGGAGGCTTCCGGCTTTGCTAAGACTTGTCTCAGTGGTTGATTCGTTAAAACCACGATTTTGTAGGTTAAAAAGTAAGGTCGAAGTTTTCGTGCAGCCACTACTAAGGCCAGAGTGAATTTCTCAATTTCCAAATAATTCTTCTCCGCCCCTTGCAATAATTTGCTTAAATAATAGACAGGCTTATGTTCTGAACCTTCTATCTTAATTAGTACTGAACTAACGGCCGCGTCGGAAATCGAGATGTAGATATACAATGGTTCTCCTTCCGTCGGTTTGGCCAACATCGGTGGTGTTGTCAAATACTCTTTGAGCTGTTCGAAGGCTCGATCGCATTCTTCGGTCCAAACAAAGTTTTTTGCTTTTCGAAGCGTTTGGAAAAAGGGCAAACTTCTGTCTGCTGATTTTTATATGAATCTGTTCAACGCTACGATTTTCCCAACCAAGCTTTGTACTTGGGAGATGGTTTTGGGAGGTTTTATTTCAGTTATGGCTCGAATTTTTTCTGGGTTGGCTTCTATTCCTCGCTGGTGTACCAAATAGCCCAAAAATTTTCCTGACTTAACACCGAATGTGCATTTCGCGGGATTTAACTTCATGCGGTATTTTCTCAAGATCCGGAAACATCGATCAAGATGTTTTACGTGATCCGCTTCGTTCATACTTTTGACTAACATGTCGTCTACATAGACTTCCATTATCTCTCCGATTAACTCTTTGAACATTAGGTTTACTAATCTTTGGTAAGTAGCCCCGACATTCCTTAAGCCGAATGGAATTACTATAAAGCAATATACTCCCTGCTCGGTTATGAACGCAGTCTTCTCTTGGTCCCGCTCATCCATGTATATTTGATAAAACCCTTGAAAGGCGTCCATCATGCTGAATATCGCGAAGCCAGCGGTTGAGTCAACTAATAAGTCGATCCTTGAGAGGGGATATGGGTCGCGTGGGCATAATTTGTTAAGGTCGGTAAAATCATTACACATTCTCCATTTGTTGTCCTTTTTATCCCCTTTTGCTACTAGAACAACATTACATAGCCATTCTGAGAAGTGTATTTCTCGGATTTGTTTTGCTTCAAGTAGTCTTTCTACCTCGGCTTTGATAATTTTATCTTTTACTGGCCCATGATTTCTCTTCATTTGTCTGGCGGGTTTTGCCAAAGGATCAATTTTTAGGGAATGCTTGATTACTCGAGGATCAATTCCTTCAATGTCATTCGTGCTCCAAGCGAAGACGTCGACATTATCTCTGAGGAAGTTGATCAACATTACTTCCCCTTCTTTGCTCAATTCAGTACCTATTCTTGTTGTTTTGGACGAGTCCCCTTGTACTAGAATTACATCCTTATGTTCTGGTGGTTTTAAGGCTAAATCTAGCGGTTCTTTTCCCTTTTTATCTATTCGATCAGTACTAGGGATTTCAACCTTGTTTCTAACGAGATCTCTCTTCGAGTTTTCTTTTGCTCGGGGTAATTGATTTGGGGTGATCTTTCAAGGTTAATGAGGTGCTGTAGCAATCTCATGCCATACAGTGATCATTCATTATTTCCCCGATACCTCTATCGGTCGGAAACTTTATCTTCTGGTGATAAGTAGAGACAACGGCTCGGAATAGGTTGAGGGCTGGTCGTCCTAATATTGCGTTATAAGCGAAGGGTGTTTCTACCACTAGAAATTTTACTAGCTTCACTGTCCGGTGCGGTTTTTTCCCGAGTGATACACTTAAGGTTATTGTTCCGCTGGGGACGATTTCGGATCCTCCAAACCCTACTAACGGCGTAGCTACTTTCTGTAGATTTATCTGTCCCAAGTTCATCTGGGCTAAAACCTCCCGAGAGATGATATTCGCTGAGCTCCCATTATCGATTAGGATCCTTTTGACATTATAATTTGCTATTTCTAGCGACACCACCATCGAGAAATCGGGGTTATCCTCTTTTGTGTCCCAAACAATGTTTTTAGGTACTTCGCCTTCGTTAAAGCTGATCAGCTGGTCGTTTCATGGCTTGTTTTCCAGAGTCCATATTTCTTTTGGGTATTTTAAGCTTCCAATTATGGATCTGGCTGTCCTTCGTCGTGCGTTACGACTATCCCCGCCTGCGGGTCCCCCGGATATTGTATGGATAGTCCCATTGATCTGGTCATGGTTCAACTCCTGCGTAGGACCATGCTCGGGTGACCTTCGACGAGAACTCCTTCTTTGATTATTATTCCGAGGGCTTCTACTTCTTTCCCTTTTGCGGTTATCTCGCTCTATATAGTCGTCTAGTTTTCCCTGTTCGATTAGTTTTTTAACTTCTCTTTTAAGGTGAAAACAATTTTCCATTCGATGTCCGTGTGCCCGATGGTATTTACAGTATAGGTCATAGTTTCGACATCCTGGTCTGGGCTGAGCAATTTTCCTCGCTTCAGGGATCCAATTATTCCTTTCTAGTACTTCCAATATTTCTTCCATTGGAGCATTTAACCTTGGGTGTTCTACTTGATTAACCCTGCCTCTGATCGGTAGTTCGGGGTTTCTTGGTCTTTGGTAGAAATTAGGTTGCCTTTCTTGGTCGGCTTTGTTGTATTCCAATCGCTAGAAAACGTTGCCTTTTCTAAAAGATCGCTCATAATCCATGGATCTTTGGGCAGGAATCCTATCATGCCGTTTGGAGCCTGAAGTTGTGGCTTTGTTTTTGTTTTTATCTTTAAATGAATTCATCTCTTCTTGGGTCATATATTTAGACGCCAAGCTCATGATGTCGGCAAACGTTCTTGGTTGTTTTCGACTAAGGGCATTTCCGAACTGCCTATTCTTCATGAGGTCGAAGAGAATAGAAATTATGTAATCGATATTTGGGGAATCGATTTTGAGTAATTCCACGTTAAATCTCGCCAACCAGTTTCTTAGGGATACTCCCTCTTGTTGGTGTATGGTTCCTAAGTAGCTCATCGGGAGTTTTTGCCTCTTCTGACTGGCAAACTGCTGTGTCAATTTATTACATAATTCCCGAAAACTGAATATGGAGTTGGCAGGTTGTTTGGCGAACCAGTCCAATGCGAGTCCTTTGAATGTGGTCACCATTAACTTGGCGGTGAATTCCGCCGAGTGGGCGTATAAGTTCATTATATTCATGAAGCTAAAAATATAATCATCTGGGTCAGTGGTTCCATCATATCGGGGTAGTCTACCCGGGACCTGTCCAATTGACTGTGCCTCTTTTATTTCTCTGCAGAAGGGAGAACAGGCCGCAAGGCTCTCCTGGAGTTCCGTGGTTCGGCCCCACGGGTTTTGAACAGATCGTAGGCGTTGTTCGAGTCGCTCCTGCACCATCCTTTCGATTTCTCTTTTCGAGAATCGTGTTGTTCGTGGTCGATCTGGGATTGCATCATCTATGTCATCCTCGATAGGGATTATTGTACGTTTCTTGGACCCACTGCGCCCCGGCTGTGGTTTTCTTTGTCTTGGTTTTCTTCGGGGATGGTTATCGGAGGGTTTTGAATTGCCCTGTTGCGGACTGTGTAGCGAGCGCCGCTCGCTTTCCGGGCTGTCAGCTTGTTGAGAGGCTTGATCGTTTTGCCTTGGCGCTCTTTGAGCAGGAGTTGCCCTGGCAGCCCTAACGTTTCGAGGAATTTGATCAAGTACGATTAATTCTTCTGGAGAGAGTGATTTAACGAGCATTGCGATCTGTCGAAGTTTCTCCTGAGCGCCCGGGAGAGGAACAGGGATCACAGGGACTTCCGGTTCTTCCGGTATTGTACCGGGAAGAGCATTGCGATCTGTCGCAGTTTCTCCTGAGCGCCCGGGAGAGGAACGGGGATCACAGGGACTTCCGGTTCTTCCGGTATTGTACCGGGAAGACCTCCTTGGGGTTCCTGCTGACGGGGGTGGGTATCCTGCAAATTCTCGTTGGTGTTGGGAGCGTTATTATCATTGTTGTCCTGTAGATCTTCAGATGTGTTATGACCGGTGGTTGTGTTACTTCTTGCTCCAATACGAGCGCTTTTCCTTGGGCGAGCCATGTGTCGATCGAATAATTAACCTAGCCCCACGGTGGGCGCCAACTGATTTAACCGGATTTCGTCGGGTTAAGGGTATCAGTGAATTTTTGAAATTGGGGGTTCTCAATATATATTTTATAGGGCTCTGTTACTTTATTCAGGATGGATCAAAACTCAAGGAAGAGCAATATCATAAGAAAAAAGTAAATATTGAAACCAACACAAAAATATAACACAAATATGAAGAGAAAGCTCTTTTTTATTGAATAATAGTGAGTTGTGTTGTTTATGCAGAATTTAATGGCGTATTTGCCTTATGATTCAGAGTTGTTTAATACAATGATTGACTAGGTATTTATATCATACTAAACCTAGCGTTACAAGGAAATATAGTCCTAATAGGACTCGGCCCAAATATCCTTCTTGGGTCCGGAGTATAGTCTTCTAGTCGAAGAGAGCTGTATTCGGCCGGGTCGATAAGTTGATCCCGAACTGCCTGATTTGGTCGAACCGATCTCATGTTCTTTAGTCGATCCGTACAGTATGTAGGGTGCGAAATAGCCCCCATCAAATGCACAACAATATAACTCACAAGAATTCCACCTTCGAGATTTGCAACCAAACCCCAACTATCCCAACCTTGGCCAACAAAGACGTGCGGGGGAAGGTTAATAAAATGCCCGGTTAGAGGATTGTATAGTCTAACAACGACAATGTGATATTCTAATGGACCATATAACACTAACCCATTGCTCAATCCATATATCATATAGTCTTTCCCGTACGGCTGTTCAAAAAAAATTTGTCAAATTTACAAAAGAATCTCGAGAAAATTCCATTAACTAGGCATGTTTAATCCTGCAGCGAAATGGATCTCAACCAAGAACTCGAGGAATTCAAGAGGTATGAGGCCGATATGAAACATTATTTGATTGAAAAAAACTTTTCTGACAAGAACGTGTACAGGGGAAATATATTTGATGTTAAAGATGGAAAAAGTACAATGGCAAGTAGGTAACAAAATTGAACATATTCTAAAACCCTCGTTTTTCATTTTTCATTCTTTGAGTTTGCTATAAATCAAACATTTATTTGTGCAGGCTGGCTCCATACCAATCTTATGCAGATCCTAAAGCTTTTCATGAACTGCTTGCGAAGAATCAGCATCAGCTGAAACAAAACCAGATGCTGGTACATTAAACTGGAAGTCATAGGTAAATGAAAATCTCGACTAAATTTCACCTATTATATGATATATTTATAAGAAAATTCACAAAAGATTACATATCATTTGATTTTATAACTATGAATAGATTCAGTGATATGATTATGATGTTTTTATTTTGTAATATTTGTGAGACTGTGACATTTATTAGCCCATTTTGAGGACTTTATAGACTGTGCACCAATAACATATTGTTGTGTATTGGAGTATTACATATTTGCAGGTCTCTGTGACATATACATTTTGAACCATTGCTCATGACATTGGAGTGGACCATCAAATCCCACTATTTGAGATTTAGGTCGAGTTCAAGTAAAAAAAAGTGTTTGATTTTTGATTCTTATACATGAAACTGTAATTTTAATAATGTTATTGGCTTCAAATAAACTTGTAGGTAAGGGTGTAAACGAGCCGAGTAGTACATATCGAGACATTGTGTAAGAATTCTTTTCATGAACTTGTCAAGGAGTAAAATATTTGTGGCGTTCAATGACTTATGAAACGTGTCATCCACCATCGTTTGTGGCGTCCTTACGAACTTATCAAGCATTCTTGTGGCATTCCAACTTATAAAACGATTCAGCCAACATCGTTTGTGGCGTCTTCATGAACTTATCAAGAAGACTTATCAAGCGATTCATCCATCATCTTTTGTGGCGTCTTTATTAAATTCATATAAAACTGATTGTCGAATGATCCTAGGAGCCATAGTAATTTGGGTCTCGTTATTAGTGGCGAGGTTCGTATCACATTTTCTCAATATTTCATATGGAAATGTGTTTGACCTCCAAAAAGACAATGTATTAAACGCTTTTTTATTGTGTAAGATTATTATACCAAAAATGAGTATACTAATCTTTTTCCGAGCATTGAGTTTATGCCATGTTAATGGTTTTACTCATATAAAAAAAAGGAAGATAAATGAACTTCTACCATTCAAAATGTAATATCCATCAGAGGTTAATAACTTACAAAACAAGTGAACAAACTAAATTGGCATCCATGGGATAAGATTTTGATAATAACAAGCTAAGTCAGAAATAGACAAGCAGAAAATTCATCAGCGAAGTGAAGAGCTAAGTGATTGTGTTGGTCCCAAGTGATCAGATGAGGTCTAGGGGGGGGGGGGGTGAATAAACCTCTGAAAATTGTAACTTTAAAACTTTTTGCACGACTGTCAGCAGACTAAGCTGTTATAGAGCAGTAAGCTGACTAAGCTGATCGTGAACAATCTTTGAACAGCACAGTTGACCATTAATCTGATAATCACTTAGCTGATTTAGTCAAAATCAGTTTTAACACCAGAATACTTGCAGCGAATGTTTTAAGTTTTTTTCACAAGTAAGCTTGGTAGATTGAAAGATTTTATCCCCAGTTTTATCAAACTCCTTTAAAATCTTTTCAAACAGTTTTTCTAGTGTTTTATGCAATCTGAAAATATGCAAGGAAAAATCCAAAGTAAAACACACAGGATTTTTATAGTGGTTATATAGATTTAAATCCTTTAGTCCACTCTTCCAAGTCACTTAGATCTTGGGTTATACTATAATCACAAAGTTTACAGTATACTCTGCTTGCGTCGAACAACAAATGAAATGACCACAAGTGCGCAATAGGAAATCACAAAGAAGACCTATTCTACAGAGACTTATCACTCACAAAGACGGATAAGAACTCCTCACAACACTCTCTTTACATAGATTCACTCAGAAAATGTATTCGTTTTTGCTTCAACAAGCTTCTGTCAACAAATGACTTCAGTAGGCGAGTGAGCTGTTCTTGAGCTTCTTGAGACTTAGAAAATATTCTGCTTCGTAAATAATCTCTCAGATGTTGTGTTATTTTTCTCTTCGTCTCTTCAGCTATTTATACTCACAGATTCAAAAAGTGTCCGTTGAAGAGAGACACAATTCAAATTTCTCGGTTTCTGGTCCTTAATTTTCGCGAACGGCTCTCTACACAGTAACAATACTGCAGACTGTACATTTTGTCGGGCAGCATTAAATGCACCAAGCTGATACGAGGTATTTCTTCAATCATTTGCCATTAATGTCCTCGGTCTTCAGCATTTATTACTCTAAGGGCATTTATTACCGTTGGGGAGACTTCCTGATCCTTTCCACTCGGCTGATGAGAATACAAGTCTGATGGTAAGCAGAGCTGTTTCAAACTTGAACAAATCTGATTTGAGTCGGCTGATCTTCACCAGTCTGATTTCTTTTCTTCAGCAGATCAGTAGTCTTCTGGACCTTGAATATTTGACCCTTCTGATTTGTCTTCTTATTTGGTCAAAATTATTCTAAGGGTTTTAACTAAGTTTTCCATTCTTAGCTGATCTTGATGTTTTGGAAATCATCAAAACCTCCCTTAAGTTCTTTATTTTTAATGCACTTCTATCTTCATCTTCATCCAACAGATTGGCTTAGTTAATATTTTCAGACAAAAGAATATTGAGAAGTCAAGTATCATGTTCGAGGTTTGAAGATGACGGGTTAATCAATTTGGTTTACATTACATGGAAATATGCGATCTAGGGAAGATCATGTTTTACATCATTTATTTTGAGTGTTGGTAACGGTGAGGTTTCGTATATTTTTTATGAAAATATTTGCATTCCATCTCATATGTTGATACCTTTTACTGACACATACACCTCTCTTAACTGATTAATAGATACCCTTTTTCCATCTCTTGATCAGTACATGCTGCATCCAATTTCCTGTATTGACCGAGAAATTTTGAAGCCGAAAAATGCTTGTGTCTTTGAATTGAATGATTTTCTCATGGAGAGGTTCCCTGGAGAAATTAAGGAATACTTGAGTTATAATCGAGCGAATGATTGCAGGCAACATGCTGAAAATGAGGACTTTTTGATTTGTTTTTCTGCCAGTTGTTTGCCACCTAATTTGTTAAAGCTAAAAAAGAATTGTCCTATTATTCTGTTGGAAATTTAAATCCTACACAAGGATTGTGTAATGGAACACGTTTAATATGTAAAGAATTGGGTGATAATTTCATTGGCGCTGAGATAGCCACAGGTGATTTTAAATGCATCTATGTGTTTATTTCGTGAATTCCTATATAATCGCCTGACCAGTTAAAATGCCCCATTCCTTATAATAGAATGCAATTTCCAGTACGTCCTTGTTTTGCTATGACAATAAATAAAGCCCAGGGACAGACTTTGGATTTTGTTGGAATTTATTTAAGAGAGCCAGTATTTTCGCATGGACAGTTGTATGTGGCACTATCTCGAGCTAGGCCAGGAGCCTCTGTGAAAATTCTAATTCATCCAAAATCAGAGCTCGATGCTCATATCGATTATACTAATAATATTGTATATGGAGAGGTTTTTTTATTGGCACAAGTCTATTATCTGTCAATTTTATCTTTCTGACATTTTTATTATGCTATGCCAGATTATTTTGTTAAGGGTGTGTATTGTATATTTTGTGTGTGTTTATTTCGTTTTGCCTGTATTCATAGTATGTTCAGGATTATACAAATTCAAAAAATATGCAAGGGATCTAATTTCTTCTTCTTTTTTGTTTTTTTGAATTTTATAATGTGTAGTTTGTTTCCTATTGCAATGTAGAATATGATATGTTTTGGACTTTTGCATTTTCTGATCTCTACATATTTAATGTGTTATTTTAATGTATAGTTCATGTGTTCCACCTTTAGTGTGTTCATATAATATTCATAGTTTCGAGTTGTGTCTTGCGTTATTCTTATGATTCTAATTTCCAATTCATTGAAAATATCATGATTTATTCCCTCTGCAGTGAAATGACTACACAGATGTTACATATTGTGGATGTTACTAAAGATACGAAGTTATGGGCTATAAGGGTAATGGTTGAGGCTAAAACACAGCCTCAATTGCCTGCAAGAGGGACCAAACGATACCAACGGCTTCTTTTCGTAGATGAAACGGTAAATTCATACATTGGACAAAATAGCTTAGTTAATTTGTAATTTTAGTTGTTTTCGCTTTGTTTAGATATCTTGGATTTAACATGTAATGAAACAGGGTCAAAAAATTTCAGCCACAATATTTGATCTAGATATTGAAATGTTCAAGGATATGTTCTGTTTATAGAAAATTTGAACAATTTCTACTGCAATGGTATCGAAAATGGAAAACAAGTATGACAAATATGGATATCCTTACCAGTGGATAATCAATTAAGAGACTGCTTGTAATCCAGATCCTGAGTTTGGGCTCTCCAGATCCTTGGTGAAAACTGAATATACATCTCTTGTGAATCTGAAATCTTTTGTAGGCCAAAAGGTTTTAATAGGTAATTATTGTTTGTATCATGATTGTTTTTTTAGAGTTATTTTATGCTATCTTATGATTCAAATGTTTGTGTGAAATTTAATATATAGATGTGGTGGCCATTGTAATTCAAAAAGGGAAGCTACGACCGTTCACTTTGAATGATAAAGATAAACATTACGCGAGTTTGCAATCCTTAATCAAGAGTGAGTACAATAGAATCCAAGATCTATATTTGTATATGGATTGAAATGTTCATGGCTATTCTATATTTGTATGAATAATGACAAAGGCAAAGAGTGGTTGTGCTTACTTTGTGGAATGCTGTTGCTGTGGCTAAAGGTGATCTCATCGATAAGTGTACCGATATGCTGCCAATTATAAGAGCCACACTGCTGATGATTTCCTCACACCGTGGTAGAGAATTTTATATTTTTTAGTGTTATAGATGGGAAGGTTTACTATCGAAGTAAATGTATTGGTCACAAACTCTGAACAGAATTACTATTACATGGCTTGTGGAAAATATTTTTGTGCTGTTGATGCTGCCTATGAATATGAATATACCTGTGCAATGTGTGGACATATGACAAAAGAAAAACCCAGGTTATTTTAACATGTATTTACTTGATTTATATTATAAAATCATGTCCCATTTGTATTACTTGATGTCGCAATATTTGGCCCACTTGTAATAATGATTATGTGGATGGATGCTGAAATTAATGAATGTGGTCGGTATCAATAGTTTATTTTAGGTTGGCAACATGGTTAAGCTCATGCGTAATAATGTGAATCTAGGGTTTCTGTAAATTTTCTGTTAGAGGATAACACAATTAAGACTGATTGGATAAATTGTAAATTATTGGGCAAAACGTGATTCATGAAAGTTAAAAGAAAAGATGGCCAAATTGGTGGAACGTTAAAACAGCAGTACCCAGTTACTAATCTACAAATCAAAGAAACCGAAGAAAATAAAACTCTCACGGACGAAAAAAAACCCGGAAAATATGGGTACAAGTGGTGTTGAAAAATCATTTGATCATTCTGTTGTTAAGAACATCTTCTCAGGTTAATCATGTGCATTTCTGCTGTATATTTTCTTCGTCATTTACTTGGCTTACAAACATTTTTAACTTTTGTAAGCTTTTATACAGGCAAAAGTAGTGTCCTTGTTAAGGACAATGAAACCGGTGTTTTTGACACATCTGCTGAAGTAATCTCAAAGAAATTTCCTTTCGACGAAGACATTGTTCATACATAATCTAATGTCACGCGTGAAACTTTAGTACCAGTTATATTTTGTGTGTATCCATGCTATGTATCAGGGAAAAAATACATGGGTTCTATTATGTTTCTTATCTGTAATAGCAATTCATGTAAACTGACTATATGTTACCTTTAATTTTGCTCCAGGAAATATTTGTTCCTAATAATTTGTGCCTCATTTTCGGATGTTATCTTACAATGTTTATTATGGATTGTTAATGCAGAAATGATGTCTCTCTATTACATGGATATATTCAAATTTTTATCTTATGAATATAGGCTAATATGAAGATTTTGATTTTATTGATTTGCTGGTACTAGGTTATTTTCTTCACCTATAAAGTTCTATATTTTTTTATTGTTAATAGAAAATATTGTTTATATTATGAGCCAAGTTTATAAAATACTAAGTACTAATATTAGATCATGTACTCTGCTTAATAAAGAACATGTTCTTGATGTATTTTTACTATCAATGCAGATGTAGAGGTTAACAATTTTGCATTTGATAAATTATTATATAATTTGTCAATTAATTTTTCTGTATACTTAATGTCCACTTGTTGGTTTTGATCTGGTTTTGGATGACCAGGGGTCGCCTTTGTTGTTGGTTATTATTTATATGCAGGTATCGTGCCTCTTTATTGGGCAGTTTGAACTCACCAAATATTGAGTGTCCTCAAATTTTCTCTGATGCTCCGCGGTTAGTTCAAATTATTGCATGAGATGCACATAAACTTGAGAATTGTTCTCTTCCTTCCAGGGCCCATAGATAATCATTTTAGTAATGAACTGATGAATAGTTATATGCGGCTAACTAAACTCGTGAAAGTTATGGAGTTCATTTAGACTGATGAGTATTTGTGAATGTTGGTCATTTAATTGTTTTACTTCTTTAAATTAGTTAATTTCCATGCTGTTTTTCCTTCATTTTTTTTAAATTTATATGTATTTCAAAGTTCCCAAATGTAGATATTTAACAACGAATCAGGAGCATTTGAGACGATAATGTTGAATTTTGGCGACGATATATACTGTGCACAAGACATGTTTCTGGGGACGAAATTATGCAAATGGTCACAATTGGCGAGGTCCATTAGCGACACGGAGTGGAGACAGTCTAAGAAACAAAATATTTCATCCCTTGTACTCTTTAGCGAGGAGATTAGATATTTAGCGACGAAAATTTGCGTAGTCAAAAGTCAATTTTCTTGTATTGAAGTTTAATTATAGGAACTTGTCCTCTTGTTTAAATATTACAAAGATACCCATGTGTCAAAATCATATTACAAGGTCAAATTTGATATTATCATAAATAATGATTATATAGAGTTGGGGGTTTTAAATTTGTGCCACAACGCTTTAGAAGGAATCCTCGATACTTAAAAAAATTAAGATACATCATCTCTGGTATGGCCTATTTAAAAAAAATATTGTCGCGTTCAAAACTAACAAAAAATTATTGCATCATTATTACAGTTTTTTTCTCAAATTTACATGTGCTTAAATATATCACATGGGTGTAAATGTAATAGTATTATATCACAGGGACTAATGGTAATTTAGTTGCTCAAATATATCACATGGCTGTCAATGTAATAGTATTATATCACAGTTGATGTATTTATTATTATATGGTATTATTAATATTTTTATTTTATTAGTGTCTTGTCGGTTTTTAATATTACAAATTTCAGCCATATAAATAACATGAAATAATACCTTCCGACGAAGGGTTTAAGTAAATTTTATATATTGCCGAACTCTTTACCTGAAGATGCATACTCATTCTTTATAAATAGGACTTCATACTTTGTTTTTCATTCTTAAATCTGATTACTCATAAATAGGTGTCTAAAGTTATCATGGAAAAAAATAAAGAAAAAGATAAACAATTATCTGAAGAAACATCTATGACTCATGCAAAACCCAACAACTATGAAGAAGAATCCTAAAAGAGGTATATTTTCTATTTTATGCATAACCAAAATTACCTTAATATGATGATAATACTTGTCTTATATTTTATTTGCAGGTCGAAGACAGAAAGTTCTGCCGATGTACAAATAGTTCATATGTTGTTTCATTATTTGTACAAGGACGAAGTAAATGATGAAAAATCTGATATAACTTCATCTACTAAATGGTCTGATAAAAGTGGAAAAAATAATTAGTTTGTGATTATATTACAATGTAATTTTTCAATGGTCTGTTTTTTTCGATGAAATAAAGTGTAGAGTATAAATTTATTCGTAATTTATATTCTAACCCCCTTATGTTTTTATATATTATAAGAATACCACCGCTGTATTAATTAAAAAAAAATCATATGTTATCAATTATATATAAAGAACCATTAATCATGAAAAAAAATACTTTTGTTTTATTACAATATCATTAAATATTTATTTGCTGAAATTTTCACTAATTGAATATGCATATATAGCCTTTTATATAATAGTATTGACCCACATGGTCTTATTTATGCATTAATATTGTTTCACAGGGGATTTATTTTGAACATTTATAATAATTTAAAAAAAATTATAAATATAAACATTAATAAATAAAAATACATGATAAATAAATTCGATGGGATGTAAGTATAAATAAGTAGTTTTTACTTACATTGTAATAAATTGCTATATATTAAATTACAAGTACAATTAATTGATTTGTATATAAAACCAATACTCTTAATGGTCCTTATTATTATTAACTCTTTATAAAGTAGTCACTCTTGAGTTTTTCTTCCATGTTATTGGATCCAGGAAAGACCTCTAGGCATAAAAAAATTGTATCTGAATGCTATTATATTTTGAAGAAGAAAATTGAGAAGTTATAATCTACGCACAAACTTGTATAACATTCTGTTAGTCAGGCAATGTTTTTCACTATGTCAAACCTTGCCATGGCGAATATTATAGGTTTATTTGTGTCTTTTAAGTATCCATTGTTATTGAAATAAAGTATGTGCATAAATATTTGAGAATATAAAATTTTCTTTTTTTAAAACCTTCAGTAGACTAAAAGGATTTTCTATGAAGTCTTCGCGCAAGGCTTTTTCCGGTATACGTTTGCGATATCTGTGTCTTCAATTCCTAACTTTTTCCATAAATATTTCAACCCAACACTACATTGCACATTTGGTATGTACTTCTAAATTTGGATGGAATTGGTTACGTGCGACATGTGTCATTAATTTAATCCTAGAAGAGTCATTCTTTTACCAACAGAATTTGCGACACAGGCTCTTCTTTCTCAAAATGCACATTTGAGAAGATGCCACCAGATTTCCGTAAGTATAATTTCCAACAATTAAATCTGGTTTTCCTTACATTACTTCTATGATTTTGTTGGAGATATCAGTACTACTACAAGAATATGATGAAAAAGTTTATGCTAGGTTATACTACTTGAAAACCTTTGAAATGTTAGCAGCACATAAACACAACATTTGTGTAAGTGTTCTTTTAATGCGCGGTGCTTCTGTCCTATTCTGTTTTATGTATAGATGGGCCTTGATTATATTTAATATATTCGTATGTTAGTGCAGCAAAACCAGGCTAAACAGCAATACGTAATATGGGCCATCAGTCAATCATATTTCATTTTGGGCTAGCCCAAAATGGTTAAATAATAATGAACCCAGATTAAAATTATTGCATACCTATATTAATTTGCAAAGAAGTCAATTTATTTATTAAATAAAAAATTGTGTCATTAATATTTGTATTTGACAATTAACAAATATATATATATATATATATATATATATATATATATATATATATTATATATATATATATATATATATATATGTAAAGAAGGTGGAGATAGATTAATTAATTAATTAACTAAAGAATGATTTCTTATTTGAAGATGTTGATGGACAAATAGTACATATTTTTAGTCTAAATGCTGGGAAGTAACAATCAAGATATAAATTAAATCTAAGCTGAAGTTGTTTATAAGTTGCTGCTTGTTTTCTTTTGTTATGATTTTTTATCATGCAAAGAGTGGATCCTCGTCTTCGTAAACTTCGGTTCGGCAGTTGATCACCCACTGATATGGATAGTCGTATACATTTTGTTGCTCTGTAATGATTTTGGCGTTGGAGATGATATATGTATGGAACGGCCTTAGAGTCCTTTCAAAGAAATCTATATCAGCTACATAAATAACAGCTTCAACTTTTTGTTCCTGGATAATGTTGTTATAGAATATTGAGTTGCAAAGTATTACAAGATCTTGTTTATATGGAAATTTGGATGGATATTCATACCTGTTTATCTATGAAAGTAATTATCTGGAATGAAGTACGACCTATTGTTGATTGTCTTGGTTCAGTTTTGTCGTCAACCATTATTCTTGTACTGCATTGAATTGTTCTGGTGTTAACATCTTTAATTTGAAACATTGTTCTTGACCTTTTTTTTTCTCAAAGAATTTTTTTTTTGGTTTATGTGTTTTGGTTATAAGATTTAGATAGATATATAGATGATGTTTAGTTTTCTTAAGTGTATTTTAAAGGATAATGTTTGATGAATATTTATTTGGATAAGGTTTATCCTTTCAATGACATATGACGTGCACGATATGAAGATGTTCTAGACAGCAAGTAGTTTTTCATTATTTTTTTGGCAACTTATGTTGGTAAAATTGCAGAAAACGTCTCAAACTAATCAGTGATTTTCGATTTTTGTCCCAAACTATATCACTTAGACAATTTCGTCCTGTAATTTTATAATCTTTTGAAATATTGTCCTACTTACCACATGATTGCTTACATGCCAAGATGTGCTAAATTTTAGTATGAATAATCATACAAGATTCATCCCAAAGTAATTAAAAAAATTTATTTTTCGTCCGAAACTATAATATAATGGCATTTTCGTAAAATTAATCTATTTTTTTTCGTTTCTCAAGATAATTTTGTGTTTGAGAAATATCAAACAAATATATATTCTACTTTCTAAAATAAAGTTTTTATATTAAAATTTTCTCAAACAAATAAAATATTTATTAAATTCAAGTTCATCGCGATTTTCTTAAATTACTTTATCAAAAGCAAAACAAAACAACAATTATATAAAATATTGTTTCGCATTCTCAGATCACGTGAAATTCACTGGTGCTTTGAGAAATTAACATGCTAAAAAAATTTAGAAAAGAAGATTTTGCTTTTTTGGTTATTACACTATTAAATGAATTGATGCTACTATTGTAACATAAATTTGCATTGGAAAGCGCTATTTAAGTTTCCAACGAATATGCTACGAATATTCTCATTATTTTTCAATGAATAAAACTTTACTATCTAGGACTTCCTCCTAATAATGAAAAATAAAAAAAAAATGCTTAACTCTCATTTTTTGTCTTTACCATCTAAGACCTCCTAATAGTTAAAAAATACAAAATGCTTTACTTTCAAATTTCGTCGGCTTCCTACTAACAATAAAAATTACTAATATATTTAAGAAACTAATTCCGATTAGTTTTAAAATTCTCAATGTGGCTAACTCAAATCCTCAATTTATATCTGAAGTAAACAACCTTTGTAGACAAATTGTGTAGTTCTTGTGAATAAAAGTACCGATAACTATTATAAATCTATGAATTGATTATGAACAATACATAAATTTATACCAAAATACAAAAAAATAAAAATCTACACAAGAAAGCAAAACAATAAAGAAAGTAGGAAAACAAACAAACGAAAACTATAAATGTAAGCGAACTGTGCACGCACCAGTAGAAGACATGCCAGCCATCTGAGAACTTGTTCCTCGAAGAGGTTCAAATCTTTCCATACCAGAAGAAGATTCGACAGAATTACACAAACCGACAGAAGTAGGGCTATGAAGAACACCAGAATCGTGTTGGAAGGGTATCCTGTCCCCGACAACCAATGAATGCGCACGAAGGCTTTGATCCACACCCTGGCCAATAACACAGGAAGGCTGCGAAACAACACCGACCACATGACGAGCATAGGTTGCAGCACGCCTCCGAGACAGTACTTCATTTTCTTCAAGGGAAAGAGAAGCATATCTACGTTGGCTTCTTTCATTAGCGAAAAAATTATATAACTAAAATACACTTGTTATTTATTTATCTCACCATTAATTATTTACATATTATTCAATTTTTACACTTTCTCTTTTATTTTTTCTTACATACTTAAAATAAGTAATTAATAGTGTATTGAAAACCTAAAGTGACAAATAATTTTAAATAAATTTCTTTTCTCTAAAATTTGGAATTTTTTTTTTCTTTTCTAAATCAACTGCCATACAGATTTAGGGAAATGCAGATATTTCCCATTCCGTAAGTCATACGAAAAACTTCATAATTTTGTAATTCTTTAATATTAATACAGCTTTTTCAAAAAGTCTGTCATGCATGAATCAGAAATTTCTTCGATAAAAATACGTTATATAGCATGATCAGATGAGTA
This sequence comes from Penstemon barbatus, assembly GCA_003313485.2. Taxonomy (NCBI): domain Eukaryota; kingdom Viridiplantae; phylum Streptophyta; class Magnoliopsida; order Lamiales; family Plantaginaceae; genus Penstemon; species Penstemon barbatus. The sequence continues at coordinate 37,593,929 of CM064883.1, forward strand.
CTCATGATTACACATTGATCCAAACCAAAAAGTAAAATTTGCTTTTGTTTACGATTATCAAGTTTATATATATAAACAAATAATTTCAATAGAGCATATCGCAAAGTATAAACAAAGTAAGCAGTGCTAGCCAATGAATTATTCGAAGCTATCTTTTAAGTAGTACATACTGAACAATAGTGAACAATATGTGTCAGGTAAAGGATCATCAATTTTCAATATATTTATATTAATTCAGAACTAATTAGAAACCAACACATGTTGCTCATTAAGTCCAGAAGGCATTACCTAGAAAATAACTCTGAAATATTCCTAGACAATATGTTCATAATCATTAACTTGAATTTCATATCAATATTAGAATTGTATATATATAAGCTTAATATAATTATTAAATGAATAAAGCTCAAACAAATTCCACTTAGGTATAAATAAAATAATTATCCGAATACATTACATAAAATTAAATTAATTGAATTAATATTTCAAGTCGAATATTATTAAATAACTTAATATTATCACAATTCAGTAACAGTGTTTTAATTATTACTTTTAAAGTATCAATAATTGCCATAATGATATATTTTTTGTCAATTATTATAATATGTCTATGAAATGACAAAATTTAACTTGTTATCACTTAATAGTATTTAGTATATATTATTTATATATTCAAACTTTATTTCAGTTGAGCCTTTTAAAACTCAGGCTTGGATTAATAAATTAATCAAGTTTAATACAATTACTAAATATCTATTCAACACTCTATTATTAGGATTAAAGTCAATTTCATCGGGTAAAGCAATCAAGCTTCAAGTAATATCAACTAAATTGACAATTTCTAACTTTAAATACTACTATGAACTTCTTTCAAATTTAGATTTTCAATAAAATCCATATAATACATTTAGACAAGAAAATGACAATTCAATTACCATACAAACTTAGAGAAATACAAAGATTTCCTCTTTATAAGTCATAACAAAAATTCCTCTAAAATTTTGCAACTTTCAAACTTAGGTGTATTAATCCTGCATTTTTAAAAAGCCTGTCATGCATGGATCAAGAATCTCTTCTATAAAAGTAAGTTATATAATATGATCAGACATTCAGATGGGTACTCATGATAGCACGTTGATCGAAACAAAAAAGTTAAATTTCTATTGTTTACGATTACCAAGTAGATAAATATAAACCGCTAATACATTCTCTAGAGCATATCCCAAAGTATAACATAGTGAGTAATGCCCGACGATATGATATGTTCTTAATCAACGACTCGAATTTCATATCAACCTTAAAATATATATATTAAAGGGAAATTTACTTTTGCTATCAAACTACACATTTGGTACAAAAATTTTTGGAAAAAAAAAATAATTCCTGGCACATTTGTTTTGCCATTAATTTTCGGACGAAATTCAGCACATGCAGCTCATGTGTCCATTAAATTGACAATGAGTGGAAAAACATGCATAAATTTTAAAGACCCACAATTAACGGCACTAGCTGAGTTTCGTCAAAAAATTGACGGAAAAAATAAATGTATCAAGATGGTGTAAAATTGTGTTTTTAAAAAAAATCTGGTATCAAATGTGTTTTTAGACTAAAATTTGATTAAAAGTGTTTTTTCCTCATATATATTAACTTAATATGCTTACGCTGGGTTCGGTTTCTGCAATTGGGCCACAATTAACATCTGATTGGGCCACAATAAAAATAATATTGCCTCAATTTTGTGTTCGGATGGAGGGACAATTTCACGGGCTGCCCGACCTTGTCCGATGAATTTGTGGGCCATACCAAAAAATTGGCCCGATTGTAATCGCAGCTCCCCCCCATCGATTGGAAAATAATGGCCCATACTAATATTTTCATTCCTCATTTGCCCTTCAATTTCACTGTAATTACATGAACAACCTGATAGAAATACAAAACACCCAATTTTTTTCCGTTCTCATATTTTCCCTCTTCTTTCCTCATCATTTCCCCGCGCCAGACAAGTGAAGAACTGTTACACTCCAAATACGAGTGCGTAATTGTGCAAGTATACGTTCGTTTACAAGTAATAAAGTGATAAGGGGTGTCGAACCCACGAGGAATCTAACAATTAATTATGAAGATCTATTCTAATATCTTACGTGAACTTATATGAATGAAAGTAGTGAGTTTGTAATTTGTTTTAAACAACTAAAAGTGAAGTGAGTTATGATTACAATACTTTGATTTAATTGATAAAGATTCCTAGATTTCCATGTCACTTAGAGTGATCCAATCTTGAATGAATCACAAGTTGATAACTATACTTATGTTTGTTGTTCAAGATTTCATAAATTATTCATACGTATTTTCCGAATAGTGTACGAACCTATCAAAGTAGACTAATCCAATTTATGTCTAAAAGGATTGAGCCTAAGTGATGCATTAATTCCAAACCTTGTTAGAACATGAAATGACCTAGGTATATTCCTATCCTAAAATCAAATCACAACCTAGTTTTACAATCTAATCTTAAATCCACCATGCCTAGAAATTAAAGATCAATTCATGTCATCCTATGGTTGGCCTAACCATAAGTTGACAAAAGCTCAAACTAGTTTAACAAACACTTGTAAGCATAGCAACAACCATTAACTCATCATTCAATCATAGATCAATCAAAGCTTCATGAAACCCTAGGAGTTAAATGCTTAGCTACTCATATTAAGCAACAAAATATTCATTACATTAAACATAGTCATAAGTACAAGATAAACAAGATAAAGGCTAAGAATAAGCTTATGTAATGGAAACCAATACAACTCCTCTCTCAAGCATTTGTATTCTTCAATCCAAAGCTCCAAACAAGAGCTTTTTCTTCAAAGGGAGGCAAGAGATATTTTGTGAAGTGTAAGAGTTGTCAAATGAATTCCACCAACTACCCTTAAACCTAGCAAAACTATAACCCACTAATCCTAAGTTACCCTAAAAACTATGTTAAAATAAGGCCAAAAAGTCCCTAAAGGAGGTTTTAATTAAAAGTGGGGGAAAAGGGCTATGTACAAAAAGCCCCTAAAAAATACGCAGGAAAACAGGCCACGAGACCTGCGCTCGCGGCCGCGAGCCTTCAGTCAGTTAGTACCTTGAGGTCGCGAGGTTTGTGCCGTAGCTTGGCATGGTTCGTTACAACTACCTCGCGGCGGCGAGGTTAGGCAGGCCCTAACTCCTTATTTTTGATCTTTCATTGACGTTATGTCCCTCCCGCGGTCGAAAGCGATTTGCAATTCACGCAAGAAATGTTCCGAAATCGCTTCAATGAGTCGAATCCTGCAAACCACCGATAAACTTAATTAAAACACGAAAAACGAACAAAGGCCGAGCAAAGGGACCCAAAGCACAAAAGACACGAACACACACGGAGACACACATAAACTCGGATCAAAACAAGATGTTTTGGGCTTAAAGAGATAGGTAATAACGACGTTTTCACGGCGTTATTAACACCCCCAAACTTAAACACTTGCTCGTCCTCGAGCAAAGAAAACAAAACAAGACCAAAACAAGCATGCTTGAGATCAAAACACCAAAGCTTAACACTTTCGAATTATTCTTAAAACAAGCTCCACGTTTGTGTGTGTTGGCATTTGGCTAGATTCTATCTTAGGTTAATACTTTCCGATAGGTCAAAATCGTCGGTTCTATTTGCATGGACTTCTAATGTTTAACAAAAAATCTCTCCTAGCCGTAGATTGCAAACTTAATGTTCAAATCACTTCACGAAACTAAGTTATAGGCAATTTAAGAGTGTTGTCCCTTTTCTTGAATTATTGACAATTTTAGTTCCTAGCCCTTTCTCACCATACTTTGCTTTTTTTCTTTTGATTTACAATGACAACATAGCACTTGTGCTTTACAATGATGTTACAATAACAAACTAGCACTAATGATGAAGATTGTTTTTGCTTCTAAACATTTAACTTTGGGCTACTAGCACAATTCCTTTCCTTTGTGCATTTCATTTGAAGTTTTCATTACAAAACTTGCACAATTACAACGAAATAGAGTAATTACAAAAAAATAATCCAAGAATTTCATCATTTGAAGGCTTTGCCTTTCTTTTCTCTCATAGAAGTGCATACATTTTAGCAACTTCTCTACTCGTTTCTTTTAAGAGCTAGGTGTTCAAAGGTATTTCATTCTTGAAAAGGGTTTACGCCCCCAAACTTAGGCCATTTATGCTCTTTTCATATTTAGATTCCAAGCTAAAGATTGGAGGGATTCTAAGTTACACAAAAGAAGTCATAGATTCTATTATCGCTAAAGTTCGTTATCCAGTTTAAATATAATCATAGCTATAGCCAACATGCTCAAACTTTGTAGAGCATGTTGAAAGAATAAAAGGAATTATAAAAAAATTTGGCGGGTCGACTTAGCATGCAACTAGCGCGACCTTACTCCCCCAAACTTAAAATGCACAATGTCCCCATTGTGTGAATTAAGAATGACGGAATTAGGTACGACACGACAAAAACAAGAACAAAACAAAAACACAAGCAAAAAAAAACAAAACAAAGCGATAAATGAGCGAACACGGCTCTAATAATATTCAACGATCAAACAACGCAAATTTACATAAGCTCACATGCCAACATTTCTCAAGAGTTAAAAACAAAACCAATACAAGACGGGAATATAATCAAAACATTGTAAGCTCAATATAAACCGACGGAACTGCGTAAATTTAAATCCAACGTCCCTTTATGTATGCATCCCGTGGTTGGTTCTAGTCTTTAGCGGTTTCGTGCATTAAGGGCTTGCTCTTCTTCCTCATCAAAGTGTAGCTCGTCATCTTGACCTCTCGGCACCTGTGGAGGTAGGTTGATACGCCTAGGAAGGGCAGGCTGTTGAACGGCATTGTATCGATCATCTCCGAGCACTGCACGGAACATAGCATCATGCCTATCACTCATGGCATAGACGTACCGAGCCAGCATGTCTTGCCTGTCGCTCATGGTTTGGACTCTGTCATTCATAGCTTGGAAAAGATGACTTAATCTACCAATTTCATCTTGAGTACCGATCTATGCCTGACTGCTTGGTTGCTCTTCGACCTGCTCCTCTTCATGACCGCCCTGACCTGGTTGATCCGGTTGATCTTCTTGATCAGGCTGACCCTCTTGATCTGCTTGACTGTACTTGTAGGTTTTATCAGTGTAAGCACTCTCGAAGTCTAACTTCAAAGTCTTGCAGATAGTTAGAGTGCTGATCACGCCAGTCAACTTAGTCTTTTCAGTAATCTCTTCGAATTCAACCCCGGCATTTCTACACAATCCGTCAATAAGGTGCGGAAGCACAAAACTCCGTGTGTTAGGATTCTTCTTTGAAATTGTTTCCTCGAGCACCTCAGTGATTATCCGACCAACATTAAGTGAAAGCGCCCGGGTGAGTGCATAATGTATGGGGATGCGATCCTCATTGTAGTATGTGTTATGCTTGGCTGGACGTAGGTGAGAAAGCAAGACTAAGGACCAAGCTTTTGCCTCCTGAGTAAATCGGTTGTATGCCACCTTTGGAATACCACGAACAACTGTTCCGGGTAAAGTGATGAACTCCTTCATTTGATCCAAAGTTCTGTAACGGTTGTTGACTATGTTTTCGAGCTCATCACTTTGGTTAGCGGGCAATTCGATCCTATAATAGGCGTTCATAGTATCCCGATCGAACTTGACCTCCCTACCCCTCACATATGTGGTACTGCCGTCTCTATTCCAACTGGCGTTTACGTAGAACTCTCTAACAACCTCGCCGGCGAAGGTATCACGAGATGGCCGTTTTAGGAATTCCGTCCAACCTCTTGCTTCAATTTGCTCCTGTAAATACGGAAAGGCCTCCTTTTCGTAATTCACAAATCTTTGAAAATATGACCAATCCTTGGCTTTCGTATAAGTTGCCGAGGCTAGTTCAGAAGCGAACCTGTATGTGTCATATTCTTCTTTGGCTACTTTTTTCTTTCCTTTCGGCTCCCTCTTCCGTTGAGGGGATTCACTTGAACTAGCGACTTTTGATTTTCTTGTCATTGTAAAACCGTAGTCTTCCTTTTATATCAAAATGCACTAAATCCCCCCCAAACTTGTGTTTCAACCACACCAATTCAATGAACCGATACCCCGACAACACCACAACCAAAAACTAGCAAAGTTGTCAAAATTACTCGCAGAGGCAATTCATCGAACACTTAGTGTGCACTCCCCAATTTACCAATTCTCTTCAAAGTTTACAAGCAATTCCACCCAAAAATTTTCAATACCAACCAATGAAAACCAACTAAGCAATACCATCAATCAATACCAATAGAGTTAAGCCACACTTACCTTTAGGATTGAAATTGAAGAATTTTGCCTTTTTGAGAATTGGGGGAGAATTCGTTCTTTGGTGTGAATGTGGGGGAATTGAGATTTTTGAGTGATTGAGTGAGTGATTGTGTGAGTAATTGGGTGATTGAGTGAGAGACGAGAGGGATCGAGAGAATTACGTGAGAGGGAGAGGTTTTCTTTTAAGGTTGGAGTGTATTTGAATTTGAGAAGTGAGGGAGAGTAAGGTTATTGATCTTACGTGTTTTCGTTAGTTCGATCAAGGGTGGGATGTAAAACAATAATGATAATAATAAAGTAATGTAAAGATCAAGATAATTGTATTCGAGCTGAATGAGTACAAATACAAGTATTAGAAGGTCCTATTCGAGCATTATTGGATGCCGTACAAGCTAGAGGGTGAAATACACAAGATGCTATGCCTATTTTACCAAGTGGTTCCGAGCAGTAGCTTCGAGGAGGGAGCACCTGGAGAATCGTGTCCAATATCATAAATGCAGGGGGTATTTATAGCTGAAATTGGGGTCTAGGTGGTCTATCCACAGACATGTAATTCTTCGGCCCATAAGTTTGGTTCAGAGCTCGGCCCAACAGTAACTTTGGATCCTGGGCTTGCTTACACTCACTGTATTTCCATCATCAGACTCGAACTCGATCTTTCGAGATAGGTACCGCCCGATCTCATATAATTGTAAAGAAAAGTAGGATCCAGAATTCCCCTCATCAATACTCCCCCACTTCTCGAGCGTAAAGTGGAACTTAAGCTCGAAGAAGTATGTATAACAACGGGATAAATCGATCTCGGCTTATCGTTTCTGGTATGCCTCATTAAAAACCTGGCTCGGAAAAACCCTTCTGGGATAAAAACCGGGTCAGGGAAAAAGAGTGCATATTTAAACAATTTCTTGATAGCGCAGTTATAAGATCGTCCTTGTTGTTCGTGATATGGATCTTTATTTCAGGAATTCTGGAAAGTATAGGGGCCGTAGGTGCAATTTCTGAAAATATGACTTCAAATTTACCTCAAGAGAGTCCAATCGTCGCGGTTACTCGGGGACTGATTTGCAATTTCCCATTTTGTCCCTGTATATATAGTTACACGGAGGATCGCTGTTCCTCACAAATTCTGAGGAAAGAACTTTAGATCGGAGCAGACAGGTCGATAAGTGAGTTTTATTAGCCATATTTGATCAGTCGTCTTATATTTATTATGTCGAGCTCAGCAGATTTGAAAGGAAAATCTCCCTTAGAGGAGAACGAGGTCGATAACCGAAAGGGGGAAGAAGTTGTAGGGAGTCAATCATCTGAAAACGAGAATCCGCCAAGCTTGGGTTCCGCTTCGGATTCCAGCGGAGAGGAGCGGGAGTCGAACTCTGAAACTGGAAATAGCGAAGATGAAAATTCTAGCGAAGCAACAGTTTCTGAAAGGGAAGATATAGAAGATGGGGAGCTTCCTTTGGGTAATAATGAGCAGTATAAATATAGACTGAACCGTAATGTGGTGATTACGATCTATGATTGGGAAGAGCCCTCGACTAGCGCAGCTCTAAACATGACTGAGGAGAGGGCAAATGAAATCGTTTGTTCCTATAAAGAGTCAGACCTGCCGGAGTTGCAAAAAGAATTCGGTCAGTATCTAGGCGCAGGTTTTTCGATAGTGCTTCCCTCTCCCGATCAACGAGTTACCGACCCCCCTGCCGGTTGTCAAGCCTTTTATTCAAAACAGTTTCACTACGGCTTACGCATTCCCTTCCCTCCTCTAGTAGAAAATATTCTGGATGCTTTTAAGTTGGCTCCCTGTCAGATCTTACCGAATTCGATCTGCCTAATTATAGCTTTTTGCGTGTTGATGAAAGCTAAGGGGAAAAAGGCAGCTTTTCCGAATTTTTGGAGGATATTTCAGATCAGTGCTTCCACCTCTTCAAACGCAGGTTACGTATACTTTTCTCAGAGGCCGAAGATTTCGGTCTTATCGACCAACGTGAGTAGCAATCTGAAAGGATGGAAACGTGAGTTCTTCTTTGTCCGAGGGCCCGAGTCTCCGCCTTCCGAAGAAAATCCCGAGCCTACTCCCTTCGAGTGGCCTGGAGTAAAGGAGTGGATATATGGAAGACGCCGGCTCGTGGGGAATATGAAAAATGAGATAACAGATAATTTTCTGCAATCTCTTCGTGCTGATCCTCATCAGACTGCTCTAATGACTCAAGAGGCAGTTTTGCGATTGGCCGAGCTCAGTAGTTGCACTTTTCCTGCCGATCCGATCGTCTTTGGGAAAGCTCAGATCGATCCTGCTAACCCCCCTTCCACGTTAGCTGATATCGTTGACAAATTCCGTACCTCGATATCTGGCCCACACGTTGCTTCCTTTTCGAAAGGTAATAAGGGTCGACCTCGTCCTCAAACATCAATGAATCCTCGGAAAACGAAAAAATCTAAGGCCCCCGTCGGGATCGCGTCGACCTCAAATGCTTTAGTGACTGTTCCCCCGATTTCCCAGGCAGGAACCTCTCGGTCTAGGGCCGAGGTGGAGGGGTCCTCCGATTTCCAGGGTCCTGGAACCCTTCGGTCTGTTTTTCCGAACATCTCCTCCAACCCGAACGACGAGGGGTTCAGCAACTATACTCTCCTGGAGGATCGTGCCCGAGAGATTTTGCAGGCCAGGATGAATCGCAAAAGAAGTAGCAATGTTTCTGAATCCTCTAGGAGAATCAAGCCTTTTGCTCGAGGGCCGAACCCTATACCATGTCGGGCTGGTCATTCCGAGCCAGATTTGGTAGATTTCATCGAGGATCATCTGCAAGGACCGAGGGCGGCCGGATATCTGGACTGTGGGACCATCGAATCTGATTTGGGTTCCGAGGGTGAGCATACGGTGGATAAGTCTCTCCGGATGTTCTTGGCCGGGAGATTCAGGGATGATACTATTCAATCTTTTGTTAAAAAAGATTTTGAGAAATTTGGCGATTATGCCCATGCTCAGCAGATGGTACTTTCTAATTCCGAAAGTTTCTAGCTTTTCCCTATAATCCTTATCTCGTGCTTTTACGTATCTTTTCCTTTACAGGCTGGAGACTTATTTACTCAAACTGCTCTTCGACTGTCCGTATTGAGTGAAGAGTCTCAGGCAGTACAGAAAGCCTTGTGCAATGTTCTGAAGGATGAAGCTGCGAAGACCAGTCAGCTAGAGGATACCAAGATTAAGTTGTCTGAGGTCGAGATTGAGCTCGAGAGAATTAGGAAAGAGTTGGAAACAAAGAAGGCCTTAGAGGATGAAGTGGTGAAATTAAAGCAGGAGCTTGAGCAAGCTAAAATGTCTGCCGAACAATCTTATGAACGGGGTCGGGTCGAAGCCAGGCTTCCCGCCGTAAGGGAGTTCCTAAAGTCTCCGATCCACGATGCCTTGGTTCGATTACGGTCGGGAGCAATTAATCAATCCTTCTACTTTAAAGGAGCTCAGCATCTCCTTACAGCTGCTAAAATTGAAGGTGCCCTTGACGACTTCCTTCCTAAGATGGATCCTTATAAGAATATCTACGGTGAAGACTATAAGGCGTCTTCCCTTCCTCCTAAGCTCGAAGAATTTGCCACTCACGAGTTTGCTCATTTCCTTGAGGAATTCGGTGCACCAATGCCCAATCCTGATGAGCTCGAAGCCCAATCTGAAAGCGAAGATGTGGATATTGAAGGGGATTCCCGCGGTCAGAGTGTACAAGGTACCCCTCCTTCTGCTTCGAGTAAATCTGCGTCTGATGCGCAAAATCATGATGAAGAAGGCAGCAGCTCGAATTCTGACGGCTCGGAAAGCAGTTCTAGCGAATCAGAGGAGCTAGATAGATCAGACGATCGCTGTGTAATTTGACTTTTTTAGCGAATCAATGTACTTATCTTATAATCTTTTTGTTCTTGCATATATAGTGGGTGCTTGAATTTGAATCTCTTTTCCTTTATGCTTTTTTAGGCTATTGCCTGTTTGAACTTTCTGCCAAATTTTTCATAACGTCAGTCTTGCGTACTCAGCTGCGTCATTGAATCTTTCTTGGGAGTAGTGATTTACCAATCATTGGGATTTTGCATGATGTCGTTTTTCTTATAAATAGCGAGGGCGCTTTTAATTGCTTTCACATTGGCATTGCTCGCAGTGTTCGGAGCTTCCCTTTTTTTGAAAAAATAATTGTTTTGGTTGGGTCTTAACCCGAAGATTAAGGGATGAATAAAAATTCGAACGCTCTTGTGATTCCTTCCACGCCTTTTCCCAGTCCAAGTGTTAGTAGAAAATCAAGGAAAAGAAATCGATCAGCAATTACTTCCACTAGATCTGATCAGCAAAGTATCCATGAGGGGAATGAACACTCAACCATTGCCCTTTCTTCGTGTTTGAAAACTAGGGGCTCAAATAAGAGAACTAAAAGGGTTTCTTTTGTGGATGAAGTAACTGGGCGCTCCTCTTCCCAATCCGTTCCTTCGTTGGTCGGAGGATCTTCGCTTGGAAGAAGTGGGACTCGTTTTGATGCAGTGTGTCCTGAGAAACCTGACTTGAGTCTTCTTCGGGCCGATGTTTCTATCTCCGAGGCGGTCTTCTCGACTGGGGAATATTCCTCGTTCCTGTTTCATTCTGGGTCGGAATCCCTTGCCCAGGTAAATTTTTCTAACTTCTTTGTCATGGCTCTCTAATTCCTTCATTTCTGCTATGATGTGTTTTCTTATCAGTTCAGGCTAGCAAAGTCTTTTCTAGGCTTTATGCATTGGCCAATCATGAGATGGAACAACGGGCTTCCATTTCGCTCGAGCTGATCGGTAAAAAGATCGAGTTGGAACGCGCGCTGGAAGCTAATAGATTTTTTAAGGAGAGATTGTCTCAGGATAAGTTGAGTTCGGAATTAGAGAGGCTCAAAGATATTTATGAACGCGAGAAGAGATACTCCGAGCTCCGTGAGAGAGAAGCTTACATCCGCGGGTATGCTGATCGTAGTGCTGAAGTTCGAAAAATCCTTTCCGAAAATAATTTCGTTTAGTAATACTGTGGTTTTCCTTTGTATAACGAGTTAAGATTTCTCTTTGTAACACCATCCTTGTTGTAACGGTTTTTCTTTCTTGTTGTAGTATAACCCTTGTTGTAATGATATAATATTTGCTTGGAATGATATTCTCCGTCTCTCTCTCTCTCTTTTTTTTTTTTTTTTTTTTTTTTTTTTCTTCGGCGCCATAGCCGTCGTGGAGAAATTTTGATAGAACTTAGGTCATTCTTCAATAGAATGTTTATTTCGATCTAACTTCCATAGAATGTTTTCATTTTTCAATAGAATGCTTGTTTCAACCTAAGGGGCATAGCAGAGGCTTTCACCCTTTTAATAATTTCGATCTAAGGGGCATAGCAGAGGCTTTCACCCTTAGTCGTTTTTAGAGCATTTTTAGCCCTTGGGTCATAGCAGAGGCTTTCACCCATTCAATATTTTCGATCTAAGGGGCATAGCAGAGGCTTTCACCCTTAGTCGTTTTTAGAGCATTTTTAGCCCTTGGGTCATAGCAGAGGCTTTCACCCATTCAATATTTTCGATCTAAGGGGCATAGCAGAGGCTTTCACCCTTAGTCGTTTTTAGAGCATTTTTAGCCCTTGGGTCATAGCAGAGGCTTTCACCCATTCAATTGATTGAGAAAAATAGAGATCGACAATATAGATCGAGAATAAGTAAGAATGTAGGCGAAATATGCTTTCATTGAATAAATAGTCTGAATAAACATTCTTCAAATAACCCAATTCTTCATTAAACACATATAGTTTGCCAAATAGTAACAGTCAAAGAAAACAGAATAAGATAACTAAAAAGTAGAAGCCTCTATTGTAACTATCTTCCATAATATCTTCTTAAATTGACCGCATTCCAAGCTCGAGGCAATATTTCTCCGTTAGGGCGTGCAATTTTATAAGACCCTTTCTTTCCAACCTCTACGATCGCGAATGGGCCCTCCCAATTGGGCTGTAGTTTTCCTACGTGCTTTGACACTTCCACTTTTTTGAGCACTAGATCCCCTATTTTGAAGGATCGAACCCTCACATTTCGATTATAAGCCTTTTCCATGTTGGCCTTGGCGGCCTGAATTTTCAACTTCGCGCGGTCCCTACGAGCATCCGCGTGATCAACTTCCACTTGCCTCAGCGATTGGTTTTCTTCAGGATCGTAAAATTCGACCCTGGGAGAGGGTATAAGATTCTCAACTGGAATAACAGCCTCCGACCCATAAACCAAACTAAATGGAGTTTCTCCGGTTGCCGCTTTGACTGTTGTTCTGTTGGCCCATAATACTCCTGGTAGTTCATCCAGCCATTTTCCCTTTGCTTCCGATAAGCGCTTCTCCAGAGATCGAACAATTTCCCGGTTCACTACTTCAGTTTGTCCATTAGCCTGAGGGTGGCCAACAGACGCAAAGTTCTGTTGTATCCCAAATCTTTCACACCAATCCGTGACCCTTTTTCCTGCAAACTGCGTTCCGTTATCTGATATTAAAACCCTGGGGATTCCGAACCTGCAGACTATATTTTTCCATAAAAAATTAATAACTTGAAATTGGGTGATCTTTGTCAAGGCAACACATTCGACCCACTTGCTGAAATATTCCACAGCTACAAGTACGTAATTTTTTCTGGCTCGCGCTGTTGGGAAAGGTCCCACAATATCGATGCCCCATTTGTCGAAGGGCCAACAAATAGGAATCGAATGCATATGTTCAGCCGGTTGGTGTATCAAGTTCGAATGGATTTGACAGTGGTGGCATTTTTTCACATACTCGATTGAATCAGAAAAAAGTGTAGGCCAATAATATCCGGATCTGGAACATTTTAGAGCTAACGCTCGAGCGCCACAATGACTTCCTGCTTCCCCTTCATGAACTTCCCTTAAAATGGCATTGTAGTGTGACTCGTGGATACATTTTAATAGAATTCCCGAAGAGGACCGCTTATAGAGTTGACTGTCCATCAAAGTAAATGATGGCGCTCTATATTTGATTCTCCGAGCCTCATTTGCATCATCCGGCAGTTTTCCATCCTTAAGATAGGCGATAAGAGGGTCGCTCCATGATCTACTTGGCTCTTCGATTTCCATAACATCAACAGCAGGGGCTGCATCTAACTCGATGGCAGACATATTCGATAGCAGCCAGGTGATTGTTCTCTCAGTCTTTCCGTCGGCCAGTCCTGTAAATTTTGACAATATATCGGCCCAGAGATTCTCTTCTCTTGGTATCGGTTGAATGTCAAACTTATCGAACTCCGAGATCAACTTCTTCGCTTTGTTCAGATATTTAATCATGTTGAATTCTCTGGCCTCGTAAGTGCCTTTTACCTGTCTGTGAACAAGTTCCGAATCCGTTAGTACGATAATCGATTTTACCTTTGCCTTAATGGCCATCTCTAATCCAGCTATCAATGCTTCATACTCGGCCTCATTGTTGGTGACAACAAAGTCCAAAGTTATCGCATAGCTCAGGTCTTCAGCATTGGGCCCTTGGAAGTGAATCCCAGCTCCACCACCTTCCCTGGTCGAAGATCCGTCCACGTGCATCAGCCAAACTTGATCGTTTGCTTCTTCCACCATACATAATTCCGAGGATGTTCCTTCTTTCCCGTTCGATATGTTGGTTGATTCAAGCACAAAATCAGCTAGCACTTGCGCCTTGACGGCGATTCGTGGTCGGTATTCAATTTCGAATTGGCTGAGCTCGACCGCCCACTTTATTAACCTGCCTGAAGCTTCTGGCTTGGACAGAACCTGTCTTAAAGGTTGGTTAGTTAAAACAATGATTTTATACGTTTGAAAATAGGGCCTTAATCTCCTGGCAGCCACAATTAAGGCAAGCGCAAATTTTTCAATCTCCATATAATTCTTTTCGGCACCCTGCAACAATTTACTCAAATAGTAAACTGGTTTGTGCTCAGCTTTATCTAGCTTGACCAGAACCGAGCTAATGGCTTCTTCTGACACGGTTATGTACAAATATAGGGGTTCCCCTTCGGATGGTTTTGCTAGCATGGGTGTCGAAGTCAAGTATGCTTTCAGTTCTTCGAAAGCCTTGTCGCATTCAGCGTTCCATTCGAAGTTCTTAGATTTACGCAACAGTTTGAAGAAAGGTAAGCTCTTGTCAGCGGATCTGGAGATGAATCTATTCAATGAGATAATTTTTCCGATCAAACTTTGAACGTCCGAAAGTTTTCTTGGTGGATGGAGGTCAGTGATTGCTCGGATTTTTTCTGGATTAGCTTCAATCCCCCTTTCATGGACTAAATACCCAAGGAAATTTCCCGATCGCACCCCAAATGTGCATTTCGCTGGGTTTAACTTCAATCCATACTTCCTCAAAATTTTGAAGCACCTATCGAGATGATGAATATGATCCTCTTCAGACATGCTTTTTACGAGCATGTCGTCTACATATACTTCCATGATTTCCCCTATTAACTCTTTGAACATCATATTGACCAGCCTCTGATATGTTGCACCGGCGTTCCTTAAACCGAAGGGCATAACGATGAAACAGTACACCCCTCGTTCGGTGATAAATGCCGTTTTGTCCTGATCTCTTTCGTTCATAAAGATCTGATAAAATCCTTGAAATGCATCCATCATGCTAAACAATACAAATCCTGCAGTGGAGTCTACGAGCATGTCAATTCGAGGCAAAGGGTAAGGGTTCCTTGGACATAGTTTGTTTAAGTCGGTGAAATCATTGCACATTCTCCACTTGTTCTCGATCTTTTCTCCCTTGGAGACTAATACCACATTGCATAGCCATTCCGTGAATTTTATCTCCTTGATTTGCCCTGCTGCTAACAATCTATCGACCTCTGCATTAATTATCTTGTCTTTCTCTCGTCCGTGATTACGCTTCTTCTGCCTCACAGGTCTGGCCTTTGGGTCAATATTTAAGGAATGCGTTATCACCCGCGGGTCGATTCCTACTATGTCGTCCGAACTCCATGCGAAGACATCCACATTTTCTTGCAAGAATCCGATGAGTTTTGCTTCCATGCAATTACTTAGCTCCGTTCCTATTTTTGTGAATTTTTCTGGAGATCCAGGTACCAAGTTTACCTTTTTGTGATCAGGTGCTTGCACACTCATGTCAATGATTTTCCCTTTCTTTCCATCCAGTCTTTCATAATCAGGAATTGGGGTTCCGGAGTTAGAGACTAACTCATTTATCTTTCTTTTGTTAGGGACCTCAGGCTCCACCTTTTCCTTGATAGTCAAGGACGAACTATAACACTCCCAAGCCATGTACTGGTCGTTCCTCATCTCGCCTACTCCTCCGTCAGTTGGGAACTTTATCTTCTGATGGTAGGTGGATACGATAGCCTTAAAAGTATTCAGAGCGGGTCTTCCCAAGATGGCATTGTAGGCGAACGGCGTATCCACCACTAGGAACTTGATCATTCTCGTGACATTCTTTGGTTTTGATCCTAGAGTGGTACTCAGAAGTATGGTTCCGAGTGGAGTGATCTCCGATCCCCCGAAACCGACCAAAGGGGTGGTTACCTTATCCAAATATGGATGACAGAGTTTCATTCTCGTAAGAGCTTCTGATGAAATTATGTTCGCTGAGCTCCCGTTATCGATCAGCACTCTTTTGACCTCGAAATTTGCAATTCTTAGTGTCAATACCATGGAAAAGTCTGGATCATCTTCATTCGTGTCCCAACTAACATCTGCGGGTCGATCCGCCTCGCTAAAGCTGATGACTTGATTCTCCATTGATGGAAGCTCCAAAGATAGAACTTCCCTTTTTGTGGACACTCCTGTCCTGATTGACCTTAAAATCCTTTTCCTGGCATTCCTACTATCTCCACCCGCCGGTCCACCTGCGATCATGTTGATCACACCGTTCGATTGTTCTTCTGCTTGACCTTGAATCTGCCTCTGCGAGCGATAAATTTTCTCGGACTACGGGATCTGTAGCGATTGTTATAGTTGCCATTCTTAACAAATTCTTTTAGTTTTCCTTGGTTGATTAACTTTTCGATTTCGACCTTCAACTGATAACAATTCTCCGTACTGTGGCCTCTAGCTCGATGATATTGACAGTATTGGTCATATCCGGGCGCGCCCGGCCTTGCCTGTGTGATTCTTTGGGCTTCCGGAATTAAATTCCCTTCTTCCAATACGGTCAACACCTCTTCTTTTGAGCTGTTAAGCTCAGTAAACTGAATTTTACCCGGCCTTGGGGCTCGATTTCGATCATAGGGAGGTCCATATGCACTCGGTCCTTGGGGTGGCATATGTGGCTTAAAAGTGTTGATTCGCTGCCAAACGGATCCTTTACTCGATCCTCCATAATCACTTGGTTTTGGGATCGGAGCCCTATCCTGCTTTCTGTTGAGATGAGATTTATCTAGATGTGAACTCTTCAATTTGTTCATCTCTTCCTGTATCATATACTTTTCAGCAATTTCCATTATCCGTTCGAAAGATTTTGGTTGCTTTCTGCATAACGCATTCCCAAACTGGGTGCTTCTAGTCAGCTCGAACATCAACGAGGACAGATATTCAATTTGCGGGGTATCCACTTTCAAGAGCTCAATACTAAATCTTGCCAGCCATTGCCTCAACGTCTCCCCTTCCAATTGTTTCACAGTGCCCAGATGATTCGCCGGCAGTCTTGGCTTCCTCTGGCTAGCGAATTGATGCTTCAGCTTATCGCAAAATTCTTCGAAAGAAAATATGGAGTTCGGAGGTAACTTTCCGAACCAATCGAGGGCAATCCCTTCAAAAGTGGTGACCATAATCTTGCAACAGAAATTATCCGAGTGTCCATACAAGTTCATAACATTAACAAAGCTGTTAATGTGCTCGCCGGGGTCGGTAGTCCCGTTATACCGTGGGAGCCTGGTTGGCACCGTTTCTGTGTTTCGAGCTTCGCGTATTTCTCGACAAAAGGGTGAACAACGCATGATATTATTCGAGACCTCCCTCTCTCGTAGGTTTCCTCTGGTCAGGGTATTCCCCGTTTGCCTGGCAGCTTGATTGGTGAAAGGAAACTCTATCATAGTATCCTGCTCTTCCAATTTCTTAGCTACTCTTTCCTGTACTATTCTCTCCAATTCGGATTCTGTAATTCTCTTGCAAGTTGGTTTATTTCTTCTCGCAGCGCCAGCGGTGTGACTTTCCCCCACAACGGAATTCTCCAAATCGTGCACTCGTGCAGGAGGGTTTTCTGATCGGGCATTGACTTTCGAGGGTGCAGTCCTTTGTGGACGCATCGATGGAATATGTGACATATCATTTTCCTTCTGTAAGTTCGATGAAGGTATTTCGGGTCTTCCCTGAATCCCTGGTTGGTCGACGGGTGATTGATCTGCTCTTCCGCTGTTCATAAATTCCCTGCACATGGTGCCTATTATAGACCTCAAATCTCCAATAGTCGTGTGTATTGGAATGTTATCTTGCGGAACCGCCGGCGGTGCCTCTGGTTGTTGTTGAGCGGCGCGCGACAAGTTATCAGGTTCATTGTTGACAGAATTTTGTGCTCCCCCTGCTTGGGAAGGCTCTCCTCTAATATATGTATTTCTCCTCGTAGTAGGCATATTTCGGTCTAATACTCGAATAAGTGCCCCTCGGTGGGCGCCAATTGATCTTACGTCTTAAGTTCCAGCCGAGATCGATTTATCCCGTTGTTATACATACTTCTTCGAGCTTAAGTTCCACTTTACGCTCGAGAAGTGGGGGAGTATTGATGAGGGGAATTCTGGATCCTACTTTTCTTTACAATTATATGAGATCGGGCGGTACCTATCTCGAAAGATCGAGTTCGAGTCTGATGATGGAAATACAGTGAGTGTAAGCAAGCCCAGGATCCAAAGTTACTGTTGGGCCGAGCTCTGAACCAAACTTATGGGCCGAAGAATTACATGTCTGTGGATAGACCACCTAGACCCCAATTTCAGCTATAAATACCCCCTGCATTTATGATATTGGACACGATTCTCCAGGTGCTCCCTCCTCGAAGCTACTGCTCGGAACCACTTGGTAAAATAGGCATAGCATCTTGTGTATTTCACCCTCTAGCTTGTACGGCATCCAATAATGCTCGAATAGGACCTTCTAATACTTGTATTTGTACTCATTCAGCTCGAATACAATTATCTTGATCTTTACATTACTTTATTATTATCATTATTGTTTTACATCCCACCCTTGATCGAACTAACGAAAACACGTAAGATCAGTTATATCGTTAATTTATTTATTTATTTATTTATTTTATTTATTATTATTATTTTTTTAACTGGCACGTCTCGCGGCCGCGATATTCATGCCGTAACTTGGTGGCAACACCTCGCGGCTGCGAGGTTTATTTTATTTTATTTTATTTTTTTAGTTAAAACAATACAACTACTCATCCGACTTTGTTCGCAATCCAAGGTTCGTTCGCCTGACCTCGGTCGATTTGTGCTTGTCAATCTTCGATCTTAACGGCGCGCTCATTTACCTACAACACAACACGCGAAAGCGAAAACAAAAACAAACAACAAAGACAACAAAACACATAATGTGATAAGGGGTATCTTGGGTTCAGCGTTTCTACGGCCTAGCAAGGTTGAAATTCACTGATCTCGATCTCATGGGCATAAATGAGAGCCCAAAGCTCAAGAATCCTACGCTGATTCTACAAAGGAAGCTTAGGGTCCAAAATCACTGTTGGGCCGAGCTCAAGCCCAGGCCCGTGGGCTGAGAAATGCACATCTGTGGGTGGTTCACCTAGTTCCAGATCTCAGCTATAAATACCCCAAGCATTTATGACGACGACACAACTTCCCAGGTGCTCCTTCTCCGAGACTGCTGCTCGGAACTACTAGGGAAGTATAGGATAGGCTTTTTATCTGTATTTCACCCTCTAGCTTGTACGGCATCCTATAATGCTCGGATAGGACTCTCAATACTTGTAATTTGTACCAAATCATTCTGAATACAATAATATTGATCCTTTACTTCTGTTTACAAACACTAGCACTACATTTTAAACCACTTAGATCGAACAAGCGAAACTCGTAAGATCAATTGGCACCCATCGTGGGGCCTTATTCGAGTATTAGATCGAAATATGCCTACTACGAGGAGGAATACATATAACCGGGGAGAACCTTCCCATGCAGCAGGAGCACATAATTCGGTCAATAATGAGCCCGATAATCTGTCGCGTGCGGCTCAACAACCATAGGTTCCACCAGTTGTTCCGCAGGACAATGTCCCAATTCACACAACCGTTGGAGATCTAAGGTCCATCATAGGCACAATGTGTAGGGAATTTCTGAACGGGGAAAGGGCTGATCAATCGCCTGTAGATCAACCAGCAGTTCATGGGAGACCTGAAATACCATCTTTGAACATCCAGAAGGAGAACAGTGTACTGCGATCTATATCGCACGCGCCAGCAACAAACCCTCCTCGGGGTGTGCCATCGAAAATCAACACCCGATCAGAAATTCCGCCAAAATCAGTACATGATGTGGAGGATTCAATAGTACGGGAAAGTCACCCTTCTGGTGCTGTCAGAGGCAAAAAATCGACCTACAAAAGAATTACTGATTCCGAACTGGAAAGGATAGTGCAAGAGAGAGTAGCTAAGGAGTTGGAGAAGGAAGATACGCTGATAGGAATTCCTCGCGACAATTATGCTGACAGGCGAGCGGGAAATATTCCGAATAGAGAGAATCTACGAGATAGGGAGGTTTCGAACAGTATCATGCGTTGTTCGCCGTTTTGCCAAGAAATACGCAAAGCTCGAAACGCGGAAACAGTACCGACCAGGCTACCACGGTATAACGGGACTACCGACCCCGGGGAACACATCAACAGCTTTATTAATGTGATGAACTTATATGGACATTCTGAGGACTTTTGTTGCAAGATCATGGTTACCACCTTCGAGGGAATTGCCCTCGATTGGTTCGGAAAATTGCCGCCTAACTCCATATTTCCCTTCGAGGAATTTTGCGACAAACTAAAACACCAATTTGCTAGTCAAAGGAAACCGAGGTTACCGGCAAATCATTTGGGGACCGTAAAACAATTGGAAGGAGAAACGTTGAGGCAATGGTTAGCGAGGTTCAGTATTGAACTTCTCAAAGTTGACACTCCGCAGATCGAATATTTGTCCTCATTAATGTTCGAGCTGACAAGGAGCACTCAGTTCGGAAACGCCTTGTGCAGAAAACAACCGAAATCCTTCGAGCGAATTATGGAGATCGCGGAGAAATACATGATTCAGGAAGAAATGAATAAGTTAAAAAGCTCACACACTGTGAAACTTCCTCTTAACAAGAAACAAGATCGGGCTCCTATCCCAAAGCCTGGTGATTACGGAGGATCGACCAGAGGGTCTGTTTGGCAATGAATCAACACTTATAAGCCACATATGCCGCCCCAAGGGTCGAATTCCTGTGGACCTCCCTATGAACGAGCTCGACTTCGAAGACCGGGAAAAATTCAGTTTACCGAACTTAACAGTTCAAAGGAAGAGGTGTTAACTGTGTTAGAAGAAGGAAATTTGATTCCCGAGGCTCAAAGGATCACTCAGGCTAGGCCAGGTGCACTGGGTTATGACCAATACTGTCGATACCACCGGGCTCGGGGGCACAGCACCGAAAATTGTTACCAACTGAAAGTCGAGATAGAAAAACTAATTGCACAAGGAAAACTCAAAGAATTTTTCAAAGGAGGTAACTATAACAATCGTTATAGGTCCAGGAGCCCGCAAAAGTTTAATACTCAACAGAAGCAGGTTCGAAATCAGACGGAAGAGCGGTCAAACGGAGTGATAAACATGATTGCTGGCGGACCAGCAGGAGGAGATAGCAGAAACGCTAGAAAAAGAACGTTGAGATCAATAAGGGCTGGGGTCTCTACAAAGAGGGAAATTCTATCCTTGGAGTTTCCCTCCATGGAAAATCAAGTTATAAGTTTCAGTGAGGCAGATCGACCTTCGGATGTCAATTGGAATGTAAATGAAGATGATCTGGATTTTTCCATGGTATTGACATTGAAGATTGCTAATTTTGAGGTCAAGAGAGTACTGGTCGATAATGGAAGCTCGGCAAACATTATATCTTCGGAAGCTCTCACAAGAATGAACCTTTGTCACCCGCATCTGGATCGTGTAACCACTCCTTTGGTTGGTTTTGGGGGATCGGAGATCGTCCCGCTTGGGACCATTCTTTTGAATACGACTCTAGAAAGCAAGCCAAAGAACGTAACAAGGATGATCAAATTCCTAGTGGTAGATACGTCGTTCGCTTACAATGCCATATTAGGGAGACCAGCTCTGAATATCTTCAAAGCAGTTGTATCTACCTATCACCAAAAAATAAAGTTCCCGACCGAGGGAGGAGTAGGAGAAATAAGGAACGACCAATACATGGCCTGGGAATGTTATAATTCATCTTTAGGTATGAAAAGAAAGTGGAGCCCGAGCTCCCGATTAAGAGGAAAATAGCTGAATTGGAGTCTGGCGTAAAATCAGCGATTCCCGACTACGAGAAATTACAAGGAAAGAAAGGGAAAAATGTCGACATGAGTGTGCAAGCACCTGGCCACAAAAAAGTAACGTTAATTCCGGGATACCCTGAGAAATTTACCAAAATCGGAACAGAGTTAAGCGAGGGCATGGAAACCATGCTCGTCGAATTTTTACAGAAAAATGTGGACGTTTTTGCCTGGAGTTCAGATGATATAGTTGGAATCGACCCGCGGGTGATAACACATTCATTGAACATCGATCCGAAGGCAAAACATGTAAGGAAAAAGAAGCGCAATCATGGTCGCGAAAAGGACAAAATAATCAATGCAGAGGTCGATAGATTGTTAGCAGCGGGCCAGATCAGGGAAATAAAGTTCACAGAGTGGTTGTGTAATGTGGTCCTAGTTTCTAAGGGCGAAAAGATTGAAAACAAATGGAGAATGTGTAATGACTTTACAGACCTAAACAAATTGTGCCCAAGAGATCCCTATCTGTTACCTTGGATCGATATGCTTGTAGATTCCACCGCGGGGTTTGTATTTTTTAGTATGATGGATGCTTTCCAAGGATTTTATCAAATTTTTATGAATGAAAGAGACCAGGATAAAACAGCGTTCATCACCGAGCGAGGAGTCTACTGCTTCATTGTCATGCCTTTTGGCTTGAGGAATGCGGGCGCAACCTATCAAAGGTTAGTCAATATGATGTTTAAAGATTTGATAGGGGAAATCATGGAAGTTTATGTAGATGACATGCTCGTAAAGAGTATGACGGAGGAGGACCACATCAACCATCTTGATCAATGTTTTGGAATTTTAAGGAAATATGGAATGAAGTTAAATCCTGCCAAGTGCACTTTTGGTGTGCGATCGGGAAAATTCCTCGGATATCTCATCCACGAAAAAGGCATCGAAGCCAATCCCGAAAAAATTCGAGCAATTACCGATCTACATCCACCAAGAAAGCTCTCATATGTCCAAAGCTTGATTGGGAAGATTATTTCATTGAATAGATTCATCTCACGATCTGCTGACAAGAGTTTATCATTCTTCAAACTATTGCGTAAATCTAAGAACTTTGAGTGGAATGCAGAATGTGACAAAGCTTTCGAAGACCTGAAAGTGTACTTAACCTCACCACCAATGTTAGCCAAGCCATCTGATGGAGAACCTCTATATTTATACATAGCAGTGTCGGAAGAGGCTATTAGCTTGGTTTTGGTAAAGCTCGATAAGTCTGAACAAAAACCAGTGTACTATTTGAGCAAGCTATTACAGGGTGCTCAGAAAAATTACATGGAGATTGAAAAATTAGCGCTGGCCTTGGTGGTAGCTGCACGAAGGTTAAGGCCTTATTTTCAGACATACAAGATCATCGTTTTAACGAATCAACCTCTGAGACAGGTCCTATCAAAGCCAGAAGCATCAGGCAGATTGATAAAATGGGCAGTCGAGCTGGGTCAATTCGAGATTGAATATCAACCACGAGTGGCTATAAAGGCCCAAGTATTGGCTGACTTCGTAGTCGAGTCAACATGCATATCGACTGTGGAAGAAGAAGCGATATCCGAGGTAAGAATGGTCGAAAAAGCCGAAGATCAGGTCTGGCTGATGCATGTGGATGGTTCCTCGACCAGGGAAGGAGGTGGAGCAGGAATTCATTTTCAAGGATCCAATGGTGAAGACTTGAGTTATGCTATCACTTTGGACTTCGTCGTTACAAACAACGAAGCGGAATATGAAGCCCTGATCGCTGGATTAGAAATGGCCACAAAGGCAAAGGTAAAATCAATTGTTCTGTTAACAGATTCTGAACTCGTTCATAGACAGGTGAAAGGCACTTACGAGGCCAGGGAGTTCAATATGATCAAATATTTGAACAAGACAAAAAAGTTGATTTCTGAATTCGAAAAATTTGATATTCAACCTATACCAAGGGAGGAAAATCTATGGGCAGATCTATTATCGAAGTTCACAGAACTTGCCGATGGGAAGAATGAAAGGATAATCACATGGCTATTATCGAATACGTCTGCTATCGAACTGGATGTGACTCCCTCAGTCGACATCATGGAAATCGATGAGCCTAGGATTTCTTGGATCGACCCTCTTATTGCCTATCTCAAAGAAGGGAAGCTTCCAGAAAACTCAAACGAAGCTAGAAGGATCAAATACCGAGCGCCATCGTTCACTCTAGTTGATAATCAACTCTATAAAAGATCTTCTTCTGGAATTTTATTAAAATGTATCTCCGAAATGCACTATAATGCTATTTTAAAAGAAGTTCACGAGGGAGAGGCAGGAAGTCGTTGCGGTGCTCGGGCATTAGCTCTTAAATGCTCGAGGTCAGGATATTATTGGCCTACTCTTTTCTTTGATTATGTTGATTATGTGAAGAAATGCCACCACTGTCAAATTCATTCGAATTTGATCCATCAACCGGCAGAACATATGCACTCTATTCCGATCTGTTGGCCTTTTGATAAATGGGGCATTGATATTGTTGGGCCGTTTCCAACAGCAAGAGCCCGGAAAAATTATGTATTGGTTGTAGTAGAATATTTCAGCAAATGGGTCGAATGCGTTGCTCTGACAAAAATCACTAAGTTCCAAGTTATTAATTTCTTATGGAAAAATATTGTCTGCAGGTTCGGGATTCCCAGGATCTTAATATCTGATAATGGACCGCAGTTCGCCGGGAAAAGAATCACAGAATGGTGCGAAAAGTTCGGAATACAGCAGAATTTCGCATCAGTATGGCATCCTCAAGCTAATGGACAAACTGAAGTCGTGAACAGAGAGATCGTTCGATCTCTGGAAAAACGTCTATCTGAAGCAAAGGGAAAATGGCTCGACGAACTGCCAGGAGTTTTGTGGGCCAATAGGACTACTGTTAAAGCT
This sequence comes from Penstemon barbatus, assembly GCA_003313485.2. NCBI lineage: Eukaryota > Viridiplantae > Streptophyta > Magnoliopsida > Lamiales > Plantaginaceae > Penstemon > Penstemon barbatus. The sequence goes on from CM064883.1 coordinate 37,618,686, forward strand.
GCAACAGGAGAAACTCCATTCAGTCTGGTTTATGGGTCGGAAGCTGTTATTCCAGTCGAGAACCTCGTACCTTCTCCCAGGTTCGAATTTTATGACCCCAAGGAAAACCGATCTCTAAGGGAAATGGAAGTTGATCACGCAGATGGTCGAAGGGACCGAGCAAAGTTGAAAATTCAATCCACCAAGTCTAGAATGGAAAAATCTTATAATCGAAACGTTCGGATCCAAACATTCAAAGTGGGAGATTTAGTGCTCAAGAAAGTGGAGGTGTCGAAGCATGTTGGAAAACTTCAACCTAATTGTGATGGCCCCTTTGTGGTCGTTGAGGTTGGAATGAAAGGTTCTTACAAAATTGCTCATCCTAATGGAGAGGTCCTACCTCGAGCGTGGAATGCTGTTAATTTGAGAAGATATTATGGAAGATGAAGATGGATAGTAAAAATTCTAGACTATTACTATTTAGTCATCTCGTTCTGTTTCTTTGTTTCTCGTGATTAAGAAAACTATGTGTTCAAAGAAAGTTTGTTTCCATTGAGTTATTTATTCAATGAAAGTTCATTTTGCCAAAATTGTTATTTATTCGTCATATTCTGGATATTCTCGATCTCTATTCATCTATTATCAATCTCTATTGTTCTCCATCAACTATTGAATGGGTGAAAACTGTTGCTACAACCCTCGGGCTAAAAATGCTCTGAAACGACTAAGGGTGAAAGTCGTTGCTACGCCCCTTAGATCAAAATTATTGAATGGGTGAAAGTTGTTGCTACGACCCTCAGGATTGTTCTCCTCGGTTATATGTATTTCTCCTCGTAGTAGGCATTTTTCGATCTAACACCCAAATAAGGCCCCACGGTGGGCGCCAATTGATCTTAAGCAAATTCGTAGTGTGATCTATGTAAATAAAATAATACTGGAAACACTATGAAATAAGAGAAAGATCAATGTATATGTGTATTCCGAACGTTGAGATACAAGTTACAAATATTTAGGGTCCTATTTGAGCATTATTGGATGCCGTACACGCAAGATGGCGAAATACATATAAGTGGCCGAACTAATCTATCCGAACATCAACTTCGAGCAGAGAGCACCTGGGAAAGCCCCCCTGTTGTCATAAATGCTTGGGGTATTTATAGCTGAGAATGAGGATCGGCCCATAGGTTTGGGCCTGAGATCGGACCAACAGTAACATTTGGTCATGGGCTGCATCAAATGGATCGAGTTATCTTGGCTTTTTCCCGAGCTCGAGTTCGCATCTTCGGAGTTGAGATTCCGGTTCTTCGATTGTATATTAGTAATAGAAGGTGGGGTCCAAAATACCCACCATCAAAGCAATAGGCTCGGGTTGCTTCCCGAGAAGCGCTTGTTTATAGTCGTGAGCTCGACTTGGATACGGCATGATAACTTCATGATAGGACCACGGAAGTCCTGTTCCTTTCAAATTCTCCGCCCCAATAGTGTTTGAGACGCTGTCCATTCACTTTGAATTTGTTTCCGGTTGAGGGATTTAATATCTCCACGGCTCCATAGGGGAATGCTTCAACAACTTGAAATGGTCCCGACCAATGTGACTTGAGTTTTCCGGGAAATAATCGAAGCCTTGAATTAATGAGTAGCACTTGTTGGCCTGGTTCGAACTTCCTTTCCACTATACATCGATCGTGCCATTTTTTCATCCTTCCTTATAGAGCTTGGCATTCTCATAAGCTTCCAACCGAAATTCGTCAAGTCCATTCAATTATAACAACTATTTCTCTCCGGCTAGACTTGCATCCATGTTTAGCTTCTTGACATCCCAATAAGCCTTGTGTTCCATTTCCAACGGTAGAAGACAAGATTTTCCGAACACAAGCTTATAGGGACACATCCGGATTGGCGTCTTGTACGCGGTACGATAAGCCCATAGAGCATCGTCAAGTCTCAGCGACCAATCTTTTCGGTTAGGAGGATACCGTCTTTTCTAAGATACTCTTTATTTCACGGTTGGATATCTCGGTTTGCCCATTAGCCTGCGGGTGATACGCAGTCGTCACCTTGTGCTTCACTCCATATTTCGCCAAAAGAATATCAAGCCAACGGTTACAAAAGTAAGAACCCCCGATACTTATTATTGCTCTTGGTGTGCCAAAGCGATTGAAGATATTCTTCTTGATAAAGCTCATGACTGCTTTCGAATCATCCGTTGGAATCGCACTTGCCTCGACCTACTTGGAAACATAATCAACGGCCACCAAAATGTATTGGTTCCCTTTGGAAGGTACAACAGGTCCCATGAAGTCTATTCCCCATACATCAAACAACTCCACTTCAAGAATGGTCGTTAGTGGTGTCTCATTTCTTTGGGAAATGCTTCCTACCCTTTGGCACCGATCGCATTGGGACACGAACATGTGCGCATCTTTGAATAGGCTAGGCCAGTAGAATCCTGATTGCAACATCTTTGCAGCCGTACGATCTCCTTTGAAATGTCCTCCATAAGATGCGGCATGACAATCTTTTAGAATTGCATGTGTTTTCTCCTCGGGAATGCACCTCCTAATGACCCTGTCTGCACAAATCTTAAAAAGAAACGGCTCATCCCATACAAAATTCTTTAATTAATGTAAAAACCTTTTCTTTTGTTGATAAGTAAAATCAGGGGGTAGTAAGCCACATACCAGATAGTTCACGTAGTCGGCGTACCATGGAGTTGGAGATTGTGCGAGGACAAAGAGTTGTTCATCCGGAAAAGCTTCATTGATGAGTTCGGGATCTTCTTTAGCTTTTGCATTCTCAAGCCTTGATAAGTGGTCGGCAACTTGATTTTCGGACCCTTTCCTATCCTTCATCTCCAAATCAAATTCTTGAAGCAATAAGATCCAACGGATTAGTCGGGGTTTTGCATTTTTCTTCACCATCAAGTATCTATGGCCGAATGATCCGTGTAGACTACCACCTTAGTACCAACCAAATAAGCTCGGAATTTATCATAAGCAAAGACCACTGCTAAAAGCTCTTTTCGGTAGCTGTGTATTTCAGTTGGGCGTCGTTCAAAGTCTTGATAGCATAATAGATAGAATGGAAAATTTTGTTTTCCCTTTGTCCCAAAACAGCCCCAACTGCTATATCACTCGCATCGCACATTACTTCGAAAGGTAAGCTCCAATACGGTGCTATTACAATTGGCGCCGAGATCAACATTTGCTTCAAAGTTATGAAGGCATGCAAGCATTCGTCCGTGAAGATAAAAGGAACGTCTTTCTCCAATAGATTACACAAAGGCTTAGATATTAGAGAGAAGTCTTTGATAAATCTTCTATAAAAACCCGCATGACCAAGAAAACTCCGAATTCCCTTCACGGATATAGGTGGAGGTAGCTTCTCTAACAGGAGGGGCTTGCGTCTGATTAGCTAGTTGGTGAGGCAATAGCTTACCAAGTATTGCTTCGATTTTGGCTCTATCAACCTCGATACCTTTGCACGAAATTTTATGGCCCAAAACAATGCCTTCTTTCACCATAAAATGGCATTTCTCCCAATTCAATACCAAGTTCGTTTCTTCGCATCTTTGAAGCACTTTCTCTAGATTACCCAAGCATTCATCAAATGAATCCCCAAAGATAGAGAAGTCATCCATGAAGACTTCTATGAACTTCTCGATCATATCGGTGAAGATAGCCATCACACACCTTTGAAAAGTAGTGGGAGCATTACATAAGCCGAAAGGCATTCTTCTAAAAGCAAACGTCCCATACGGACACGTGAAAGTAGTTTTCTCTTGATCCGCAGGGGCGATGACGATTTGATTAAAACCGGAATATCCATCCAAAAAGCAATAGAAAGCTCTTCCCGATAGTCTATCCAACATTTGATCAATGAAAGGTAATGGGAAGTGATCTTTCTTAGTATTCTGGTTCAATTTCCGGTAGTTCATGCATACTCTCCACCCGGTGACCGTTCTAGAAGGTATCAACTCATTCTTTTCGTTGGTTATCACCGTCATTCCACTTTTCTTTGAAACACATTGAACCGAACTCACCCATTTGCTGTCGGAGATAGGAACAATGATCCCGGAATCTAACCATTTGATTATTTCCTTTTTGACCACCTCTTTCATAATAGGATTCAATCTTCTTTGGTGTTCAACGGACTCTTTGAAATTGTCCTCCAAGTTGATCTTATGCATACAAAACATGGGACTAATTCCTTTTATGTCGGGAATGGTCCACCCGAAGGTTTTCTTGTAGCTTTTGAGAACTCTCAATAGTTTCTCCCTTTGAGTATCCGTTAAGTCCGCTGCAATAATAACCGGAAAAGTAGAAGAATCCCCCAAATAAGAATAGTTCAAATGAGGTGGAAGTGGCTTCAATTCCAAGATTGGTGGCTCCTCAATAGACGATTTCAATGGCTTGGAGCTTGACAATGGCAAGTCAAGAGATTCGAATCTTTTTCTGTAGTTCTCCCCAACCGAATTAGCTTCTAATTGTGAAATGACTTGAGCCATTTCCTCAATTTCTTCATCAAGTTTGTTCAAAATAGCTCCTTCGATTACATTCTCATAGTGATTCTCTTCAAATGTACTAGCCACCAATGAATCAAGTATACAAACGGAAGAACATTCTTCCTCGTCGTCCGGGTATCTCATAGCATTAAAGACATCGAATTTCACTTCTTCATCATGTACTCTCATAGTAAGTTCTCCTTTTTGTACATCGATCAAAGCTCTACCGGTGGCTAAAAATGATCTACCAAGTATGATAGGTACATTGACATCCGCCTCATAATCAAGAACAATAAAATCGACGGGGAAAATGAACTTATCAACTCTTACCAAGACATCGTCGATTTTTCCTTCCGGATAAGTGATGGAACGATCGGCAAGTTGCAAAGAGACCGTAGTAGGTCGTGCTTCTCCGATTCCAAGCTTTTGAAAGATAGATTTAGGCATAAGATTAATACTAGCACCCAAATCACAAAGAGCTCTTCCAAAGTATTTATTGCCAATAGTACACGGGATAGTGAAACTCCCTGGATCCTTGAGCATTGGTGGTAATTTATTTTGTAAAATAGCACTACATTCCTCGGTTAGTGCAACCGTCTCAAATTCCCCCAATCTTCTTTTCTTTGAAAGCACGTCTTTCATAAACTTTACGTACTTAGACATTTGCTCGAATGCTTCCACTAGAGGGATGTTTATTTGAAATTGCTTCAAGATATTTAGGAACTTTTCAAATTGCTTTTCATCTTTTTTTTTCTTTTGGAATCTTTGAGGGAACTGAGGAGTTGGTTTGCTTGCCGAAATTGGTGTCGAAATGATTGGTTCTTTAGGAACCTCCTTTTCCGACTCCAGTTCTTCAACCAAAGACTCTTTACTTCCACTTTGAGTCTCCTCGGCTTCTATTAGATTTTCATTAGGCATAGCCGGACCTTCATACTTCTTTCTATTCCTCAAAGAAATACCCTTGCAATGTTCATTCGAGCCTTGATTAGGTGACTCGGTTGTACTTGGCAAAGCTCCTTGATCTTACACTCAAAGCTTGTGAGACTTGTCCCATTTGAGTTTGAAGGTTTCTCAAAGCAACCGAGTGTTCTTGTTGATGTTTGAAGACATCTTGCAACTTCGAGTCATTGTTTACCATATATTTGGTGGTTTGTTTCATGAACTCACCAAAGGCATCTTCCCACGAATGCTTCGACTCTACGGTTGCTTTTGTCTATCTTGAAACCCGAGGGGAGCGAATGATTGATGACCTCCTTGATATGGTTGTTGTTGGGCATTGTTTGGATTACTCCAAGAGAAATTTGGATGCTTTTGCCAATGAGGGATGTAGTTGTTGTTGTTGTTGTAGGGAAGGTGTCCTTGATTGTTTCGATAATTGTTCCCAAGGTAATTCACCGCCTCGAGATTTCCGGGACACATATCATAAGTGTGAGCTCCCTCACACGTCACACAACTAGGTGACATGGATTGTACTTGTTGTACTACTTTCGGCTTTTTGGCCAAGCTTGTCTACTTTGTTGCTCAAGATCGCCATTTGGGCACTTAATGCCGTAATTGCATCCAATTCGAGTCTTCCGGGAGTAGATTTAGCGGAAGTTGCTCTCTCGGACGTCCATGAATGATTGTTATAAGCCATGGTGTCAAGAATTTCCCACGATTCATCTTAAGACAAGCATAGCACCACCCGCAGTGGCGTCAACTAGAGCTCTAGTAGGTCCATGCAAACCATTGTAAAACGTTTGCATTAGAATATACTCGGCTATGCCGTGGTGTTGACACTTCTTCAACAACTCCTTGAATATCTCCCAAGCTTCATATAAAGATTCTTGATCTAGTTGCCGGAAGCCTAGAATATCATTCCTCAATTTAGTTGTCTTCGGGAGAGGGAGAAACTTTCTCAAGAACTTCCCCGTTAGATCCTCCCAAGTAGTTATTGATTAGGGTTGTAGAGAATCCAACCAATCATTTCCGAGGTCTCTCAATGAGTATGGAAATAGCATCAACCTCAAAGCATCCTTGGCAATGATGAATGAATCACTAATCATCATAAACTTCATCGAGTGAGCATGAGGATCTTCACTAGAATGACCTCCAAATTGACCCGTGGCATTTAGCATGTTGAACATAACCGGCTTAAGCTCAAAGTTAAGTGACGTAATTGTAGGTCTGACAATGCAAGAACCGAGCTCATCTAACTTAGGTGTACCATACTCATTAATAAGCCGATTCCTATTATTTGGTTCTTCGGGAGCAACTTGTAAAGGGTCACCATAGCCGGATCGATTCTTTGATTTTCCATGGGTAAAGATTTACCCTTGTCCTTTTTCTTCTTTGCTTCCCTTCGTTTCCTAAAGGTCCTTTCGATCTCCGGATCAACAAGAACAAGGGGTGATGTCGAAGCTCTTGGCATGCACTAAGAGAAAGACACCTAAGAAGACAAAGATCACAAAGTGAATAATAAATTCAAGATAAGATACGCAAGAATCTAAATTGGCAATAATCGTTACAACTCCACGGCAACGGCGCCAATAACTTGTTACGCTCCAAATACGAGTGCGTAATTGCGCAAGTATACGTTTGTTTACTAATAATAAAGTGAAAAGGGGTGTCGAACCCACGAGGAATCTAACGAATAATTATCAAGATCTATTCTAATATCTTATGTGAACTTATATGAATGAAAATAGTGAGTTTGTAGTTTGTTTTAAACAACTAAAATGAAGTGAGTTATGATTACAATACTTTGATTTAATTGATAAAGATTCCTAGATTTCCATGTCACTTAGAGTGATCCAATCTTGAATGATTCACAAGTTCATAACTATACTTATGTTTGTTGTTCAAGATTTCATAAATTATTCATACATATCTTCCGAATAGCGTATGAACCTATCAAAGTAGACTAATCCAATTTATGTCTAAAAGGATTGAGCCTAAGTGATGCATTAATTCCAAACCTTGTTAGAACATGAAATGACCTAGGTATATTCTTGTCCTAAAATCAAATCACAACCTAGTTTTAAAGTCTAATCTTTAATCCATGATGGGGGCTATTTTACACCCTTATTAACATTCGGAACGACTAGATGATATTTGATTGACTCGAGCAGGAAAACTATTTCGCTAGCGAGCCACGCTATCCGACTAGAGATATCAATCCGCTACGGTCAAACCTGAAGTTCGAATCCCTGAAGGACTATTATATCGTGTCCTGTTAGGACTAGGTTTCCTTGTATAGCTAGGGTTGATAAAGTATAAATACCTAGTTAAACATTGTATTTAACAACTACGATTCAGAACTTACGCCTACATACTTGGGCAATCTGATAATAAATCTATAGAAAAGCTTTTGCTAGACTATATTCAATATTCATCGTCTTGTGTTCTTATTTGCTCTTTACATACTGTTCATTCTTGAGATTGATCCATCCGGAATAAAATAACTAGGCCCCCAAATACATATAATCTAAACCTCATGAACCTCTAATAATGATTTAATCAAACCCTACGAAAAACGGTTAAATCAGTTGGCGCCCACCGAGGGGCTGAGTTAATTATTCGATAGACATATGGCTCGCCCAAGGAAGAACGCTCGTAACGAGGCAAGAAGTAACACGACGCATCCACATATCACACAGACGACTGACAGGACGGTACAAATAATTATGTTCCGACCGCCAACGATGAGAATAACCAAAGAACTAGTGATCAACCACTCAATCAGCAGGAAAGGATCCATGCTCAAAACTCCTAAGGACAACAAGAGACCGCCGCTAACCTAATACCGGAAGCCCCAGTGGCTCCAACGATCCCTCACCCCTTATCGGATACACAGGAGAAACTGAGACATATCGCTATGTTATTCAAATCACTGTACCCAGGGGAAATACTGGTCCATGAGCAGATGCATGTGGACCCTAGAAATACTAGGGCAAATCAAATTCGAAGAGCTCAAAGGCAAGTCAATCAAATATCCAAGCAAGCAGATAGCCCTGTGAGCGAACAACGATCCTTACACAGTCCACAAAGGAGTGATACGAAACCAACCGATGAGCCGATCCAAAGGAAAATAGATCGGACAAAGCCACTACCAAACCGTCGAGGATCAAAGGAACATACCATAATTCCCATTGAGGACAACGTTGTTGATGGAATAACTAATCGACAAAGAGTTGTCCGCATTTCCGAACGAGAAATTGAGAGGATGGTACAGGAGCGCCTAGAGAAACGTCTTCAGACCATCCAAAATACGTTGGCCAGAAACACGGAGCTCCAAGAAAGCTTAGCAGCATGCTCCCCTTTTGTAGGGAGATAAAAGAAGCTCAATCATCCGGCCAGGTCCCCGGACGACTACCGAGATATGATGGAACCACCGATCCCGATGATTATATTTTCAGCTTCACGAATATTATGAAGTTATATGCTCACTCGGCGGAGTACACCGCCAAACCGATGGTTACCACCTTTGAAGGACTAGCTTTGGATTGGTTCGCAAAACAACCCACCAACTCTATCTTCAGTTTTCATGAATTATGCAATAAATTGACACAGCAATTCGCTAGCCAGAAGAGACAGAAACGGCCGATGAGCTACCTCGGAACCATCCATCAACAAGAGGGAGAGTCTTTGCGAAATTGGTTGGCGAGATTTAATGTCGAATTACTAAAAATCGATTCACCAAACATTGATTACATAATCTCCATACTCTTCGATCTTACCAAAAACAGGCAATTCGGAAATGCTCTCAGCGGAAAGCAACCAAGAACTTTTGCTGATATTATGACCTTGGCATCGAAATACATGACTCAGGAGGAGATGAACTCTTTCAAAGACAAGAATATAAACAAGACTGCCACCGCCGGATCGAGGCGGCAAGATAAAGCTCCTGCCTTACGACCTATTGATTATGATCGATCCTTCAGAAGAGGAAATGTCTTTCAACGACTAGAATACAATCGGAACGATCAGGATAAGAGACCTAATATCTATCCTAGATCAAGGTCAGCAGAACCGTCTAACAAGAATCGAATAAATCAGGTAGAATATCCATGACTGACTGTTCCTGTCGAAGAAATTCTTGTGATATTAGAAAGGAACAACTGGATTCCGCCGGCAAAAAGAATTGCACAACCTAGGCCTGGTGCGCGAAACTATAATTTATATTGTAGATATCATCGCGCCCATGGACACCGAACTGAAGACTGTTTTCACCTAAAACAGGAAATCGAGAGACTAATCGAACAAGGAAAATTGGACGATTACCTAGAGCGGAACAACCGCAAGAGAAATAGAAGCAGGAGTCCTCGAAACAATAATCAGAGAAGGACCCCGAGAAGAAGGTCCCCTAATAATGGTTCAACACAATAATTGAACGATGATCAAATTAATGGCACCATCCATACCATCTCGGGCGGACCGGTCGGAGGAGAAAGTCGTAATGCTCGCCGCAGAACCGCGAGATCTTTGTTAGGAAATGTAAGACGTCCTAATGAAATATGGACACTAGAAAACAAACCACCAAAAGATCAACTCATTAGTTTTAATGAGAATGAAGTACCGAGAAACTTCGTTTGGGATACGAAAGAAGACAACCCTGACTTCCCGATGGTGGTATCACTCGAGATAGCAAACTACAATGTTAAGAGAATGCGAACATTATATCTAAGGAGGTCTTAACGCAGATGAATTTAGGAGAAATAACATTCCAAAAGGTAGCCACTCCTTTAGTAGGATTTGGAGGCTCCGAAATAGTCCCCTATGGGACAATAAATCTAAGTGTATCGCTGGGAAAGAAACCACAGCGCGCAGTGAAATTAATAAAGTTCCTGGCAGTAGGGGCTCCCTTTGCGTACAATGCTATATTAGGACGACCTGCACTCAACCTATTCCGAGCAGTTGTATCGACGTACCATCAGAAAATAAAGTTTCCGACAGATATGGGGATCGGAGAAATAGTAAATGATCATTGTATGGCATGGGATTGTTACAATAAATCCTTAACACTGGGGAACCGCTCCAAATCCTTTACCCCTGCTAAAAGAAAGCTCGAGAACGATATCGAAAGAACATAAGTCGAAATCCCAAACACTGACAGGATAGATAGAAAAGGAAAGGAACCAATCGATTTAACCATAAAACCGTCAGAACATAAGGATATTATGCTGGTACAAGGAGACCCTTCAAAAACGACCAGGATTGGGACCGAACTCAACTCGGAAGGAGAAGTATTGCTAGTAAACTTTCTCAGGAAAAAATGTCGACATATTCGCTTGGAGGGCGAACGATATCAAAGGCATCGACCCAAGGGTAACTACTCATTCACTAAAAATTGATCCAACGGCAAAACCAGCACGACAAAAAAAGAGGAATCATGGGCCAATAAAAGACAAGATAATAAAAGCAGAAGTCGAAAGGCTGCTCAAAGCTAAAAAAATTCGGGAAAGATACTTCTCGGAATGGCTATGCAACGTTTTGTTAGTGGCTAAAGGAGATAAAAGGGATAATATATGGAGGATGTGCAACGATTTCACCTACCTTAACAAGTTATGCCCACGTGACCCCTATCCCCTCCCTAGAATCGACTTGTTGGTCGACTCAACTGCAGGATTTGCGATCTTTAGCATGATGGATGCTTTTCAAGGTTTCTATCAAATCTACATGGATGAGCAAGACCAGGAGAAAAATGCTTTTATAACTGAGCAAGGTGTATATTGCTTTATTGTTATGCCATTCGGCCTAAGGAATGCTGGTGCCACTTACCAGAGACTGGTTAACCTAATGTTCAGGGAGCTGATCGGAGAAATAATGGAAGTCTACGTGGACGATATGCTGGTCAAAAGCATGAATGAAGCCGACCGTGTAAAACATCTCGATAGGTGTTTTCAAATACTGAGAAAATAACGGATGAAGCTAAACCCCGCAAAATGTACCTTTGGGGTAAAATCCGGAAAGTTTTTAGGGTACATGGTCCACCAAAGGGGAATTGAAGCAAATCCCGAAAAGATTCGAGCTATAACCGAAATGAGGCCACCTAAAACAATTTTTCAAGTACAAAGTTTAGTAGGAAAAATTGTGGCATTAAATAGGTTCATATCCAAATCAGCGGATAGAAGCTTGCCATTCTTTCAAACTTTACGAAAGGCAAAAAACTTTGTTTGGACCGAAAAGTGCGATCAAGCATTCAACCAATTAAAAGAATATCTGACCTCCTCGCCATTATTAGCCAAACCAACTGAAGGTGAACCATTATACATTTACATATCTATCTCCACGGTAGCCATCAGTTCGGTCTTAGTAAAGATAGAAGGCTCGGAACATAAGCCTGTCTACTATCTAAGCAAGTTACTACAAGGGGTTGAAAAGAATTATTTGGAGATAGAAAAATTTGCCAGAAAAATTATAGTGCTCACAAATCAACCACTAAGACAAGTCTTGGCAAAACCAGAAGCCTCTAGTAGATTAATCAAATGGGTGATGGAACTAGGACAGTTCGAAATCGAATATAAACCGCGCATTGCTATTAAGGCCCAAGTTCTGGCCGATTTCCTGTTGGAAACTCCGACCTCAGTATTAGAAGGCGATGAGTCAACCAGTCATGATAATGATATCCTGGTGGTAGAAAATCAGACCTGGTTAATGCACATCCACGGTGTTTCAAGCCGTGCGGGAGGCGGAGCTGGAATCAACTTTACTGGACCAAATGAAGAAGATGTAAATTATGCGATAACGTTGGACTTCGTGGTAACCAATAATGAAGCCGAGTACGAAGCATTGATTGCAGGAATGGAAATGGCGATCAAAGACAACATAAGAATATCAAAGTGCTAACCGATTCGAGTTACTACAGAGACAAATTGAAGGCCTATACGAGGCAAAGGAATTCAACATGGTCAAGTAGCTCGCTAAAATAAAGGAATTGACTGAAAAGTTTGAGAATTTCGAAATACAGAATGTTCCACGTTCGGAAAACAAATGGGCAGATCAACTTTCTAGATTTACAGGATCTCACGACGGCAAAACAGGAAGAGTGATCAACTGGTTAATCTCCAATACACCAGCAATCGACATCGATAAGACACCAGTCGCCGAAATGATGGAAATCGAAGAAGTTGAAAAGAGCTGGATGACTCCAATGATAGATTACCTTCGTAAAGGAAACCTGCCGTTTGACCTAAATGAAACTCGAAAAATAAAATATCGAGCTCCTAAATATACGATATTAGAAGGAAAGCTATATCGAAGATCGGTATCCGGAGTTCTACTAAAATGCATCTCTGAAACACAAACCAACGATATACTTAGAGAGATACACGAAGGCGAGGCAGGCAATCATAGTGGAGCCAGGGCTTTAGCTCTGAAATACCTCCGAACAGGATATTACTGGCCGACCATAAACAAGGATGATGTTCAATATGTGCAAAAATGTCATCATTGCCAAATATAAGCCATCAACCAGCCGAAAACATGCACCCGATACCTGTGTGCTGGCCATTTGACCAATGGGGGATGGACATTGTAGGACCTTTTCCGGTAGCCAGGTCTAGGAAAGCATATGTTCTGGTCTCGGTTGAGTACTTTAGCAAATGGATAGAATGCATCGCTCTTGCTCGGATAACTCAGTTCCAAGTAATTAATTTCCTATGGAAGTTCATAGTATGTCGGTTTGGCATCCCACGAATCCTAATCTCTGATAATGGAACACAATCCGTGGGAAAACAAGTATCATAATGGTGCGCTAAACTAGGTATTCAACAGAACTTCACCTCCGTAGGACATCCAAGAGCAAACGGACAAACTGAAGTAGCAAACCGTGAGATAATAAAATCCTTGGAGAAAAGATTAGGGTCAGCCAAAGGAAGGTGGCTGGATGAACTCCCCGGAGTACTTTGGGCAAATCGGACAACAGTTAGGAGCTCGATCGGCGAGACCCCTTTAGTTTGGTATACGGCTCAGAGGCTGTAATTCCAGTTGAAACACTAATCCCGACCCCAAGGATCGACATGTATGACAGCCAGGAAAATGAAAAAGCAAGAGAAAATGATCTCGACCTGACCGAAGCCTTAAGAAAAAAAGCTGACGTACGGCTGCAAGTCACTAAATCAAATATGGAGAAAGCCTACAATCAAAAGGTGCGCGTTCGAACTTTCAAAGAGGGGGACTTAGTGTTGAAAAAAGTAGAGGTGTCCAAGCATGTAGGAAAATTGCAACAAAATTGGGATGGACCATACATCATTGTTGGTGTAGGAAAGAAAGGTTCATATAAAATTGCACACTTGGACGAACACCACTACCAAGTACTTGGAATGCTGTCAACCTAAGGAGATATTATGAAAAATAAATCCCAGCAGCTATCCTTACTATTCTTTTTAAATTTTGTTTATTTTAACCTTTTCATGCAATTTATTGTAATAAAAGCTTCGGCTTCTGATTTTCTTTCCGAAATATAATAAATACGAGTTATCAGCCGAAGTCAGAGATTCAAAAGGTTAAAACCAGCATTTGGTAAAAAACCAAACCAAAAGAGTTTAGTAAAATCGATTCGCTCGATAAACACTCCTCGATCTCCATAACGACGACGACTAAATAGGTTAAAACCAAAAATTTGGTAAAAACCTAAGTCCAAAAGAGTTGAGTAAAATCGATCCGCTCGATAAACACTCCTCGATCTCCATAACGACGGCAACTAAATAGGTTAAAACCAAAAATATTAGTAAAAAACCTAAGTCCAAAAGAGTTGAGTAGAATCGATCCGCTCGATAAACGCTCCTCGATCTCCATACCGATGACGACTAAATAGGTTAAATCAGCCAAAAATTTGGTAAAAAACCTAAGTCTTGAAGAGATGAGTAAGATCGATTCGCTCGATAAACGCTCCTCGATCTCCATACTGATAACGACTAAATAGGTTAAAACCAAAAATTTGGTAAAAAACCTAAGTCCTAAAGAGTTGAGTAAAATCGATTCGCTCGATAAACGCTCCTCGATCTCCATACCGATAACGACTAAATAGGTTAAAACCAAAAATTTGCTAAAAAACCTAAGTCCTAAAGAGTTGAGTAAAATCGATTCGCTCGATAAACGTTCCTCGATCTCCATACCGACAATGACTGAAACCAAAAATTTGGTAAAAAAGCTAAAGTCTTAAAGAGTTGAGTAAAATCGATTCGCTCGATAAACGCTCCTCGATCTCCATACCAACGAGCAAAACAGGTTAAAGCCACAAAATCTGGTCAAAAACCTAAAATCTTAAAGAGTTGAGTAAAATAGACTCGCTCGAAAAACGCTCCTCGAATCTCCATATCGACAATTAAAACCAAACGTTGATAAACGACCTAAGTACATATTGAAACAGATCAAAAAACAAGAAGTTATGAAAATGAGAAATATTGAAGAAAATGAAGTTTTATTCATCTGAATACAAAGAATATCTCCTGATCTACATATGAAGTTTTATTCATCCGAATACAAGAGTATCCTTCGATTTATATATCTTTACAAATACAAAAGTAGAAAATCCTATCCAATAGATCGGAGTCTTTCACGACAATGTCCACGGAAACATCGATCTTCACCCAGCTACCTCCATGTTTCCCTCCAACCATCTGAGAAGCATGCTCTCACGATGATCGACTTCTTTAGTTCGGTGGCCAGGCTCTGAAGATCAGTCCTCCCTTTAGTCTGAAACAACCATTACAAGTCAAATACCTTGCAGCGGTCATTAGACCAAAAACGAGCTCCTGCTTAAAAGATGGTGTTGATTTTTACTCTAAAGCAGCATCTCGCGAGGACCACCGCGAAAGTAAAAATTTACAAGCACACCCCAGCCATCGATCACTACGGAGGTAACATCGAAGAACCGGGGTGCTTGGTAAGTATGAACCCTCCATGTGCAAACAGGAACCACGGACCTGAAACCCACGAAAACTAAGGCTGAGGTCACATGGGACCCATCAGTACTAGGTAGGGCATCAATGGGACCTGTCAGTACAAGGCAAATGGTGTTTGAGTTGTTATAAGGTAAAGGATCACGGTAATGTGATTTTTTGAAAATTATGGGATCACTGGGCAAGGTGAAACCTAAGGAAACTGACATCTCCATTTCGTATGGTATGGATAGATCTGGGAAGAAGCTGAATGTCTATTTATAGGGAAATTTTAAGTTAATCCTACGGTTGGATGAAAGTCTGATCAAGGGACAAGAATGCGACTTTTGACTTCCCAAATTTAATGCGAGTAAGTTGAAACGGCGCTAGGATTGTCGATAAAACTGCTCGATGAGAATGAGGCATCAAGGTCGAAACGACCAGAATGAAAAATTAATATACGCTTCAGTGGATTCATTGAGAGACAACTTGGAACTTTATGAAGAATGCTCAACCGACGAACATAATCCTTAAGAGAATGAGATTTACAACGAGAGATAGTTACCTCTATGAAGAATTAGAAATATATAAGCAGAAAGACGAAATAGTTTGTCGTTTTGACGACAAATAAGAGCTTGACGACATTAAATCCAGCTTTTTCCTTGGAGTCCAAGAAATCCGACAGACTGGTAGATTAAACAGTCGACGTAGCTAAGATATACAGACTTGTCACTGCCTCATATATCAAAGAATTGCTTATGGAGGTCTAAACAAGCTGGATCTAACTAATGGTTCTACATTTTCCAATTCCTCCCATATCAACAAATTGACAGACCGAATCTTTAACTGGTTGTTTTATTTGGGGATACTGAAGCTTGCAATCAGTACACAAAAACATGGGAAGACAGTAGACAGGTTTTTCTATGGGATTTAACCCTAAAAGAAATCACTCAAAAAGAAGTTGCAAGGAAAACCTTATATAGAACTTCATAACAGACAAAAATTATATCTGACAGCAATGACTGATCGATCATCGACAAGCGTGATAAGCTTACATTTCCTTAAAAAGCTGAGTACAAGAAAGAAGTATAGAGAAATATTCCTTTTCAAACAATAAACAAATTTTGATGTCCAAAGCGGCTAAAGGAATTGACTAAGGATTGGGCATAGTCAATCAATGAACTTATTTACTTTCTCAGTTACTTATTGGCGTTCAATCGAGCCAAATCATCCCTCTCCTTCTCAAGAGCTGATTTTTCTTCACGTAACTTTTGGAGATCATCATTGAGAAGCTCAATATGAAGAGTTTGCCCCTTGGCCTTTGAAGTCTCCGTATCCAGTCGAAGCCTCAGGTTCTCTCTACTAAGCCACAATTCATCATATTGGGCACCCAGTTGCAGAGCATAGTATTTCCCCTGAGAAGAAAGAAATTATAAACGATAAGACAACAAGAAATAAACAGTATGCGAATAAATTAAATTAAAGAAGTACCTGCTCGAACTGTTTGAACATGGACTGAACAAGATGGAGGGAAGAAGAACCCGCTCACCAGAAAAAATGGTACTAATACTAAGACCCAGATCCCAGGAGAGAGGATCAGGTTCGCAAGAATCAAACAGGACAAAATCTAAAGGAATCTTATCATGACGAGGGAGTCCGGACTCAGTTATATCCTTAATTTGCTCCAAGATACAACGGTCATCCAACAACCGCGGGGATTCCCTCTCATTAGGGCTCACAGAGGTTTTCTTTCCCGAGAAAGAAAACTCTAAAAAATCGAGCAAAGTTATCGACCTGCTGGGAGAATATTTTATCTAAACAGGAATACGCTGTAAAATAGCGAAGAACTTTTTACCTCGGGTATTTATACCAAGTGAAAGGACGCGACAGACCTTCGGGACAGACGCGAAACAGAAACCCTGGCCAATGAACAATCGCAAGAATTCGAAAAGACATAAACATAATGATTACGCCTGAGTTAAAGATTTACGTCTAAATTATCGTAATTAATGGAGAAGTCGAAACATCACACATGAAGAATACAAATCGTCTTATTCAATAGGATAAGAAAGTAATATTACAAATTATACAGTAATAATCAAAAATTTATTTCCCGCCACTATCCAAAGTCCTTTGGTCGCTCCCCAGCATTACCTGATCGCCAGTTGGAACATCCTGATCGCCTGTCATTTCTCCTTCACCGTCTGCATTATTCACAACTTCAGGTTCCTCTTCCTCACTCCCTTGGTCGACAAAATTATTATCAACTTCGAGATTAATGTCTGAGTGAGGAGTCGGCAAAGGTTCTCCAAACTCCTCGACCAGATGAGCAAATGGAAAATGTTTGTATTTAACACTCGGAAGATCGGAAGGAGAATACTCCTCGCCATAACGATTGAGGCTAACATGCATGGCCCTGAAATACTCCCTCCGCCGATCTTCGATCAATCCCATAGCGACCATCTAATGGATCGCTTTCTTAAAAGTGCTTTCAAGGAGCGGACCGACTTTTTGGTATACCAATGCAGTATGAACCGGAGAACTAAGGAACTCACGAATCACCTTCTCTTCGGGATTCCTACCGTATCGATCTCTGAGTCCGCTTAGAGGAAGATCCTTTTCATACTCGTCCAAGGAAGTCTGAAGACTAGCGACCTGCGACTCCAGCTCACTGATCCGAGTGGTGCTTTGAACTTGACAATCTTCCAGCTCCTTGCTCAGCTGATTGACCCGTTCTTCAGCGCGAGAAGCCTCTAGAATATTATTCAAAACTTCAGGATCATCTGTTCCCACAGCTTGAGGATCGGTGGTCGAGGGTGGAAGAGAAGAGGACGCGGAAGGACCGGCCTCTGAAGAAGATGCTTTCTGAAGCAATGCCTTATTCCTTTCCTCAAGGAATTTACACTGTTTCCTCCAAAGAGAAGCTTCATAAGCATATGACGTCAGACAAGTATTAGCCTGGAAAATCAAAAAGAAGAGAGTCAGTGAGTAAAAAAAACCATTAGGAAAACCGGCAAAGAGGCATCTGAAACAATAAAACCTTCTCGGCATAAAGGAAAGCTTTCTGTAATTTCTCCAAAGGATCCTTGCACAGCAAAGTATTAATATCGCGTGTAAAGACACCGGAGAGGAGGATACGGGTAGCTTTATCGACTGCATTCTCACTCTCATCATGAATCAAAGAATCATTTTTGGAATAGCCGGCCGCTCTCTTTCCCTCTAAATGATCTTCGATCATCTCGACAACGGTAGGTTTCGGATGCTGTTCGCCGAGCAATGAAAGGTCTTTGCCAGAACGACCGTAATATTGTTTTCTCCTCTTAACTGGTCTGTCGATAGGATGGGGCATCGACCAACTACGACATCCACGGATACCAAGGGAAGTTCTAAGCTGGAAAAGAGGATAACCTTGTCCGGTCCCTTGGCGATCTGGAGTGCGTGCAGATGAAAGGGGCTGAGGAGTTTCTTCAGAAGAATCGAGGGTATCCTCTCTATAATCCTCAGATTCATGGCCCAAATCCAGATTCCTCTTTTTAGACAATCTCTGCTCAATTGGATGGTTCTCTATCGTTTTAGTAGATTTAGACAAAACCATCTTTCCTTTTGAAGAATGCCGAGAGTTCTCTACCATGAAAACTGAAGAAAATGAACTCCCGTCAAATAAGTTATTTTAAAAAAATATAAAAGTAAATGCAGCAAAAAGATATGATACTTACTAAGCGATTGTGAGGAAGACGAGATAGGAAAGGTGTGAGGACTCAGGCCCGCTTTACGGATAAAAGCCTCACCAATAAGAAGGGCACAATGGTACTTGTCAGCACGCATCTCCACTATCTCGTCAACCAATTGTGGATCGTCAGGAATAAAGTGGCCTGTAACAGAGCGACCACCTGAAACCCATTTGGAGTCGTGGTCCCATAAAAATGGCTTGGTGGAACCATCTGCTGAGACAAGATGAGAGGGAGGACGTACGAAGAAAAAATGAGATTTCCTGGCAGGATTGCTTGAATAGGAGAATCAAATATAGAACGACTAGACTTTTGACTAGCGAAGAAATAACCATGATTGGAGGAACTAGAAATATTAAAATGAAACAACTGGGTAAAATTACGAAAAGAAGGTTGGAATCCTTTTGTGATCATCAGGACAGAAAAGCAAACGACAAAGGCTACGGAATTGGGAACTAGTTTTGTCAGAGATACGCTGAATATCCTTAAAATATCGAGGAATAAGGCAGACGAAGGAAGACAGAGACCGTGATTGAAATGGGCAGTGTAAAAAGCCCGACAACCTTCCGGCGGAGAGGTGACCCTGTCGGAAGGAGATGGAAGAATAATCTCAGACTCCTCAGGGAAATATACGTGCAGGAAAGGTTCTCGATCGGATTAGAAATTTGGGTGGCAGCGCCCTTGCCTTTCTTAGCCTTGGCCGCAACCTCAGCATCAGATATGATCCGCACTTTAAAGGTGTCTTTGTCTGGAATAATCATCTCAGATGTTCTAGTTTGAACTGGTGGAGGGCTAGGAGAAGCCCCCACCTCGATAACAGCAGTGACTTGTTCAGCAGAAGAAGATGAGGGGTTCTTTGAAAGAGAAGCCATGTTATTTAGATCCTCGGAAATATTGATCGAAAGCTACAATATATTGAAGAAATTATCGAATAGAAAAAATTGCTACAAGAATATTGGAGGAAGAAAGTAAAAAATGGTTGAAACAACGATCACCTATTTATATAGAATTACGAAAAGACGTCTCAAACCTCTTGCGACTAATCATATTCCCGCCAATCGGCAAAGGGAGGTCACCTCCTCGAAAAAGAAGCGACATTGCAGATCGTAAACGACAAAACGACTATCTATGATGCGTAGCACTCTTTTCCTTACTTAGGATTTTTTCCCACAGGGTTTTTTCCAAGTAAGGTTTTTAACGAGGCACAAATCATAGAATGAATCGGCCATCTGCTTCTACGAGCTTCTATTACATAAATGCTCGAAGAAGTGAGGGAGTACTGATGGGGGCTATTTTACACCCTTATTAACAGTCGGAACGACTAGATGATATTTGATCGACTCGAGCAGGAAAACTGTTTCGCTAGCGAGCCACGCTGTCCGACTAGAGATATCAATCCGCTGCGATCAAACCTGAAGTCCGAATCCTTGAAGGACTATTATATCGTGTCCTGTTAGGACTAGGTTTCCTTGTATAGCTAGGGTTGATAACATATAAATACCTAGTTAAACATTGTATTTAACAACTACGATTCAGAACTTACGACTACATACTTGGGCAATCTGATAATAAATCTATAGAAAAGCTTTTGCTAGACTATATTCAATATTAATCGTCTTGTGTTCTTATTTGCTCTTTACATATTGTTCTTTCTTGAGATTGATCCATCAGGAATAAAATAACTAGGCCCCCAAATACATATAATCTAAACCTCGTGAACCTCTAATATTGATTTAATCAAACCCTACGAAAAATGGTTAAATCAATCCACTATGCCTAGCAATTAAAGATCAATTCATTTCATCCTATGGTTGGCCTAACCATAAGTTGACAAAAGCTCAAACTAGTTTGACAAACACTTGTAAGCATAGCAACAACCATTAACTCATCATTCAATCATAGATCAATCAAAGCTTCATGAAAACCTAGGAGATAAATGCTTAGCTACTCATATTAATCAACAAAATATTCATTACATTAAACATAGTCATAAGTACAAGATAAACAAGATAAAGGCTAAGAATAAGCTTATGTAATGGAAGCCAATACAACTCCTCTCTCAAGCTTTTGTATTCTTCAATCCAAAGCTCAAAGCAAGGGAGGCAAGAGATATTTTGTGAAGTGTAAGAGTTGTCAAATGAATTCCACCTACTACCATTTAACCTTTCAAAACTATAATCCACTAATGCCTAAGTTACCCCAAAAACTATTGTAAAATAAGGCCAAAAAGTCCGTAAAGGAGGTTTTAATTACAAGTGGGGGAAAAGGGCTATGTACAAAAAGCCCCTAAAAAATACGCAGGAAAACAGAACATGCCTCGTGGCCGCGAGACTTCAGTCGGTTAGTACCTCGCGGCCACGAGGTTTGTGTAGAAGTTTGGCACGGTTCGTTAGAACTACTCGCGGCCGCGAGGTTAGGCAGGCCCTAACTCCTTATTTTTTATCTTTCATTGACATTAGTTCCCTCCCCGCGGTCGAAAGCGATTTGCAATTCACGCAAGAAATGTTCTGAAATCGCTTCAATGCGTCGAATCCTGCAAACCACCGATAAACATAATTAAAACATTAACAAAACACGAAAAACGAATAAAGGCCGAACAAAGGGACCCAAAGCACAAAAGACACAAAAACACGCGAAGAGACACAGAAACTCGGATCAAAACAAGATGTTTTGGGCTTAAAGAGATAGGTAATAACGACATTTTCATGGCGTTATCAAGAACCCTACTTTTTTTCTCTCTCTCATAATTCCACATTTTTAGATACATTTTTGTTCTCCAAACATTTTTATTACTCCACCCAAGTTTATTTTCTTTTTTCTCACGAGTTTGAATTTCTAATTTTCAGATTTGAAGCTCCTTGGTACTGGAGGGGTCCTGAAGAAAGAAGATTATTTGGGTTTTTTGTGAAGCAATTACTGGAGGAAGAAGTAGATTTGATTTAAGGTAAACCCAACAAATCTATTCTTGTTGAACTTTGATTTTAGTTCATGGGTCAGTTTGATTTTGCACATATTCGTATGACAATGGGTTGTTTTTTCTTAAAATTGTCTTGTGAGTGGACATTTATTATAGTGAAGTTGCTATAAACTATTTATTATTTGTGCAAACTTTAGGTAATCGTGTTCATGAAATATATGAATTTTTCAATCTCTGCCAAATATTTTGTGTGTTCTTCGGTGAATGGTCCGAAGTATTGTTGTGTTAAGCCATTTTATTGATATGGTGCTGAATACATTCTATATAATAGGGAAAATTGCAAAATTGGTCCCGTAACTATTGCTCACTGGCAAAAAAGTCCTGTAATTTTTCGAGCTGGCAAAAACATCCTGTAACTATTATATTTTGGCAAATTAGTCCTATTTTAGCCCGAACTGCCAACGTATCTGCCAAGTCACGCCCCTTTGCTGACCTGGAAAGTAAAACCCCCTTGTTGACATGGAAAAATATCAAAAACTTTTTGGGTTGGCAAAAAAGTCCTATAATTAAATTATTTTAGCAGTTTAGTCCTATTTGGTCCAAATTGTGATTTTTTTCCCACCCATTTCAAACGAAAAATTAATCATATCTAACATACATTAACTTAGAAGTAATTTAGACTCATGATAATATGGAAAGGCACTTTATCACATTGCACCAAGGCACATATTGAACAAGAATCAATCTTCGACAATTAAAAAAAAATTCCAAATTATCGAATAACTATGACAAAATCAGCTGCAATTAAGTTCAACATTTTGTTCAAAAGTAGTTACATGTAATCTCAAAATTACATCAAAACAAAAAAGTTCAAAATACTTGTAAGCTCAAAATTACATCATTTCTTTTTTTTCTTCTCCACTTTCTTCTTTCCTCCATTCTTCTCAAGGACATGCATCATAGTAGCAGCATTGGTTTTTGCAATTGTTGGTGCATAGATGGTCCTTGTGTTGGTAGTCGTCCTTCCAAGAGATCCTTGACCCAATTTTGACGTTTTGAACTATCTGTAATTGTCTTTTCATGAAGAGATGGACTTGGTACAAGAGGTGGTAGAAGAGGCATGCCAACTCTTGCTTGAGGATCACTTTTGCTAGTTGCCTGAACATCAAAAAGCATAAATATCATTCAATAGTTTTCTATTTAAATAATAAAACATTACTTTAAATGAGAATTTATACTAATAAAGAATTAGGTCACTAGATTTTTTTGTGAAAAATATGTTTCATGTTACATTCAATAAAAAATGACACTAGATATGAACTCACTTTTTTTGCAATGGTGAAACTACTCTAGTTTCTATCTAGTGCTCTTCACCTTTGTTAGTTGTATGTATGTCAAACTGTAATAAATAAACATTTAATAATAATAACTATAAAACTATATTAAAGTACAAAGTTATTTACATTTTGTGCAATGTTGGCACTGCCACTAGTTTCTTTCTCTTTCCCCTTGCTTTTACTCACTTAAAATAGAGAAAATTGTATGTCAATTACATTAAATATAATCAAGTCCAAATAAATATGAAATTAAATATAAACTCACCTTCTATTTCTTATGAGGATTTGATTGTTTTGCAGTAAGTTCAGTGTCCATAATTACTTCACCCAATGGATCAGCTGCACTTGCATTGGTTCCCTGTCCATCTTTCAAAGGAAATGTTGCTGCATTGTGTTTTTCCTTAACACCCAAAGGATCAGTTGCACTTGCATTGGTTCCCTGACCATCTCTTAAAGGACATTTTGCTGCATTGTGCTTTTCCTTACCACACAATCTGCATTTAATAGTTCTTTGAGTTCTTCTAACCTCACAGGTTGTCGCCCTCTTGTCCTTTTCTTTGATTTCAAAACTGGTTCATCAATCCCTCTCCTTGTGGCCTTCTTTGGCCTACCAGCTTTTCATCCAAAATTTGGAGGTAATGCAGGAATGAATCCTGTCTCACCCCAGATATCATAACCACATAAACCCAACATTGAAGGTTCATACACCTTCTTATACGTGTCCACATAGTACCACTCACTAACAAATAATTCGGGGTCTTTACCTTGGTGGTAAATTGCACAAGTGCATGACAAAGTCTCCAAGTCAACACAATGCCGAGATCCATCAAAACAAGAAATTTGATAGTGAGTATCATCAGACTTTATGGGAATGCAATTTGGAACCTTCTCAACATACTTTTGAACAATCTTTTGTATCTTAGGGCACAACCTATCATCTTTCCATTTTTGTGCAGCCCTATCTCTATTTTTTGTGAATCTCTTCATAATATACTCCCTTATCCACTCCAACATGGTTAAAATTGGTTTTTCTCTAGCTAGCAATATGTTGCTATTGAAACACTCACAACAATTGTTTAAAACCATGTCACACTTAGGCATAGGACTAAAGTGTGACTTGCTCCAGTGCATTGGAGGCTTGACATTGAACCACTCGGCAGCCTTTGCATCTAGGTCATACATTGCTTTCATGCAAGTTTTGAACTCACCTACAATACTTGCACATGCAGCCCTCCATGTTGCATTTTTGAACTTATCTCCTTTAAAACCGGCAGAATAGAGGTTCTTCCACAAATGTCTAGCACAATATCTATGATCTGCGCCAGAGAATATCTCATCAAAGGCTTTGATTAAACCTTTTTGTGTGTCAGACATAAATGTGTAATCTAATGGATTCACTAACTCCAAGTCCTGCTTCAAAACAATTAAAAACCACTCCCAATTTTCAAATGTTTCACTTGACACAACTGCATATGCAATTGGATAAATATTGTTTGATGGATCAACTCCAACTGCTGTTAGTAGGACTCCCGCATTTGGACCTTCCAAATGACACCCATCAACCCCAATGAAAGGTCTACAACCTGCCCTGAAACCTTGTTTTAAAGCCTGAAAGCATACATAAAACCTATTAAATCTATTTTCCCTATCAACCTCTTATGTCCCAAGTATAACAATTGATCCTGGATTTGTTTTCCTGACTCTTCAGCATAATCCCAACGTTTTCCATATTGGAATTCGAGGGTTCCCCTAATTATTTTCAAAGCCCTCCTTTTTGCTCTATAAGCTTGATCCTTAGACATATCAACTCTATGTTCCTTTATGACATCAAGTCTAAATCCTTCCACATTTCTTTTAGGATCAGTTTTAAACAAATGTATAAACTTCTCAGTCACCCACTTTGTTTTCACATTTTCACGGAAAAAGTTGTCCCACATTTGTGCACTGGGTTGTACTCTTTGATTTGGAAAGTAGCTTCATCCTTGACCTTACGTACATTCATTCTCCAAGGGCATTCTTCATTTGAGCATCTAGCATAAATCCTAATACCATCATTCTTTGTAGTTTTGATGGTTCTTTTTGTTTTTATAGCATGAGATTAGATAGCTTGTCTAATCCCTTCTTTGTTGCTGAACAACATACCCAATTGAAACGTGGGATTAAACTTCTCCACAGGATTAAATGTGGGATATCTAGGACCACCAATCTCATCATCTGACCAACTAGGATCCCCAAGCCCCCTCTCAGCAGCCACATCTTCCTCACTTGGGTCGTCAGTACTCTCATTGGCATCTTGACCCACCATATTTTCACCTTCCCACTCAGCATTATAGTCTACATTTTTTTCAAACAACTCATCATCTTCATCACTATCCATGCTATAATCACATTCTACAATGCGATCACTACTACCACCATCTTCATCTACCCCATTTCCATCACCAGCATCATTCTCCTCAACAGCAGCAACTCCCTCCACCTCATTTCCCTCAACAGAATCTGCAAAATAGCGAGACATTAATTAATTAAGTACATATTCAATTACTAAAAAATACAATGATACAATGAATTAAGATATATTAATATTGTACAACTTGCAATTGCAACTACGATATGGAAATTACATGTTTGTTGTTACCAGACAACCAACAAATAAATTTTATATTTCTATAAAATTAATAATAAAATCAAGAGGCCATTAACAGATAAAGTGAAAAAACCATAAAAAATTCAAAGTTGCCCAATAAAGACAACACATGGACTACCCAAAAGACAAGATTCCAAATAAATTAAAATATAATAAAGTCATGGGACCATGGTTGAAGCAGTAACCATGTGTGGGTGGGGTGAGGGGACATCAAATTCGACATATTCACAATTGGACCACCCTAAAGACACACACTAAAAAGACCCAATGCATAATCCTGCCATTCACTACATATAATACATAAAAACACCCAAACAAATGTTCTAAAATAAGAAAAGGGACTTACGGTATATGGGTTGTGGCAAATTGATACTGGTTTGAGTACGGGGCAACACCATTCTTTCGCGTCACAGACAATTCACGGATGATTATGGAACAGGCTAAAATATTTGGAGCGAATTAGAGTTTTATCGGCGTATTTGGAGTTGGAAGAGATTTGAAAAGATTCAAAATTATAAGCAAAGTTAGGGTTTTATTAATGAGCGGAAAAGTAGTAGTGTGGGAAGAGAGAGAAAAATTGAATATCGTATTTTTTTCCACGTTATTAAATCAGAATACACATCTACAAGAGTTTACTTGCCACATCAGCAAAGGGGCGTGAATTGGCAGATACGTTGGCAGTTCGGGCTAAAATAGGATTAATTTGTCAAAATGTAATAGTTACAGGATGTTTTTGCCAGCCCGAAAAGTTACAGGACTTTTTTGCCAGCGAGCAATAGTTACGGGACCTATTTTGTAATTTTCCCTATATTATATGTGGGTTGTTGTGGAAGTCTTAGGGGGAATAATGAGATAACTAAATCTTGTTTATTTTAGGGCACTGTACATTGTTCGGCAGCCAGTGAACAAATGAATTCGAGGAAGAAACAAATGATGTTACTAATGTTCCATCAGTTCTTTTGGATGTGCATTCTTCTGATTTGGTTTCGTGCTAATGAAACATTAGGAGAAGACTAAAAAAACCCATACGATATAGTCTAATCTGTAGGAAGCGCAAGAAATTGGAAAACATAGAATATATTACACGAGAATGTACGCTAAGATGTAAATATAATGTACGACTTAATATTACTGCTTTCGATAAGTTTTGTAGTTTCCTACATAATGTGGGGGGTTTAAATGGTACTAAATACGTTACCGTGAGAGAACAAGTTGCTATGTTTCTTACTGTACTTGCTCATCACAAGAAGAACCGTGTTGTTGCAACTGATTATCGTTGTTCCGGTGATACTGTGAGCAAGTGTTTCTACCGTGTTTTGACTTGTTTAATGAAGCTCCATCCTATTTAACTGTGTCAACCCGAACTAATTCCTGCTGATTATGAAGATGATAGGTGGAGTTGTTTTCCGGAAAGACATTACTTTGATTTATACATCTTGTGAGCTTACTTATTTGACATTCTTTTTTTTTTCCAATTTACTTATATTCATTGTGTATGTATGGGGCTGCATTGGGGCATTAGATGGAACCTATGTCAATGTTAATGTTCCTATTGTAGATAAACCACGGTACCGAAATAAAAAAATGTGATATTTCCACGAATGTGCTTGCTGCTTGTGATGTTCATGGAGGATTCACCTTTGCACTTGTTGGTTGGGAGGGTTCCACTGCAGATGTAAGGGTTTTAAGAGATGCAATCCATTAACAAAATGGATTGAAGGTGCCCACGGGTATAAATTTAACATGTCCTTTTTTAACAATTGCACATCTTGTGGACCACTGACTAAAATTATGAATTTTTTTATTGTGTAGGAACATATTATTTGTGTGACAATGGCTACACGAACGGTGAAGGATTTCTAACTCCATATAGAGGAGTGCGTTATCATTTGAAGGTGTGGGGAGTTGGCATGGAAGCCTCTCAAAATGAGCAAGAATATTTTAACATGAAACACTCATAAGCACAAAATGTTACAGAGCGCAGTTTCGGTTAAATAAAAAAACGTTGGGCAATCTTGAGGAGCAACGCCTTCTACCCGTTGAAAACGCAAAATAGGATGATTATGGCATTATTGTTGATTCACAACTTTATGCGAAAGACAATGGTGGATGACCTCTTGCAATTTGACCCGTATATTCTAGAATCTAGTGACTCGAGTGACGATGAGAATGAACCAAGTGTTGCTGACTATATCGATGTGGTTGAGCCGACGACTCAATGGACCAATTTTCATGACAACTTGGCCCGTCAAATGTTTATGAGATAGAACTTGGAGCGTACTTAATATTGTTTTTTAATTGTGGCTTTGATTTATGTTTTCCAGTTCTTGTAAATTGTACTACGTTTGATTTTCTTGTTGGATACTTTTGATGGTAATGGTCCTAAGGTCAGTCAAAATGCAGCGGATAACAAAATTTTTAAACGGGACAAAACGGCCCAAAAAGTGCAACTACTTTGCAAGAAAGCTTTGGAGACCTTCTACTATTACGATCCTAGGATCATCATGCATGCAAAGTTCATATTAGAAGGAAAGATATCAAATTATACCTCTCCCAATCTTGGGAGGTGAAGAGCCGCAAAGAATCGGGACAAGCAAGTGAGACCTGAAACCTTCAAGTACCTCCAAGCTCACGGGTTCAACACCTGTAAGCTCCAAGCTAGAATCTCCTCCTTTGAAACTTCTTTCTCAAAGAACCTCAAGAAAATCCACACCAAGATCTTCAAGTGTAGATCCTCCAAAGCTAGCCCACACACACAAGTGATAGCACTTAAGGAGTAAAGAAGATGAGCTAGATCTTGCAAATACACCCTCAAACTATTAACTAGATACTAGAATCAAGTAGTACTTGAATCAAGTTAAAAATTTGATAAAGGAAGAGAAAGAGATGAAGAAAACAACTTTTCTTGCTAGGGTATGAGAGAAATCCGAACACACACTAAAAGGTGTAGTGTGTGTTTTTGTCTTGCAACTTGAACCCAATAGAATGAAGTGAAGACTATATCTTATATTATATGTTTAAATCTTGCATTGTAATTTTCCGTATGTGCTTCCCAAGCAACCTTTTACATCCTTGTGCCACATCCGGCCTAGTACATAGCATGGCGTACATTATGCTCCATATAGCGGACGCATAAGGTATCTTTGACATCCTTTCTCTTTCATCGTCAGTCTTGGGAGACATCGACTTGGAGAGATGGATTCCATGTCGCATTGGAAGAAACCCTTTCTTCGATTCACCCATACTAAACCTCTTTAGTATCTTTTCTATATACAACATTTGGGATAACCCTAGCAACCTTTTAGATCTATCTCTATAGATCCGTATACCCAATACAAAGGAAGCTTCTCCCAAATCTTTCATGGAGAATTTTGTATATAACCATGATTTAGTTTTCTTTAATATTCCTACTTCATTCCCAATGAGAAGAATATCATCGGCATAAAGCACTATAAACTCTATCGAGCTCCCACTAACCTTCTTGTACACACAAGGTTCATAGATGTTCTTGATGAAGCCAAACGATTTGACTGCCTCATCAAAACGCTTGTTCCAATTTCGGGATGCTTGTTTAAGTCCATAAATGGACCTTTGCAGTTTGCATACCTTTTGCTCACTACCTTTGGGTGTGAAACCTTCCCGAATCTATGTCCAACATAGCTTCTTCATAAGTCCTTGGATCAATATCCAACTGCCCCGTTTCATGTATCAATCCAAACCGTTCGGGTTGTTTATGTTCACGAGTGGACCTACGAAGTTGATGTGTACTAATGGTATCCTCGTTACTCTCATTTGTTTCCATCTCTTGTGGTGATTCATTCGTCTCACGAATTTCCTCCAATTCTATCTCGGCCTTTTCATTATCAAGAGGACGTTATTCCAAGAAAATGGCGTTCCTAGAAACAAACACATTTTGTTCCTTAGGATCATAGAATTGATATCCAATAGACTCTCTAGGATATCCCACAAATTTGCATTAGGTGGACTTGGCTTCCAACTTATCTCCCACTAGCTTCTTGACATAAGCGGGAGACCCCTAAATTCTCATGAATTTATAAGAGGGTGCTTTGCCGAACCACATCTAATGAGGTTTCGTAGGCACAGTTTTCGAAGGTACTACGTTTAGTATCTTTGAAGCTGTAAGAAGAGCCAAACCCCAAAAGCTTCTAGGTAAATCCGTGAAACTCATCATGGATCGAACCATGTCCAACAGAGTTCTATTCATTCTCTCCGATACTCCGTTCAATTGAGGAGTACCCGGAGGAGTCCACTTTGAGAGAATCCCATTCTCTTTCAAATAACCGAGGAATTCGCTACTTAAGTATTCTCCACCTCGATCGGATCGAAGTGACTTAATACTTTTACCGACTTGCTTTTCTACTTCATTTCGAAACTCTTTGAACCTTTCAAAAGTTTCGGACTTATGTGTTATGAGATACACATATCCATACCGTGAATGATCATCGGTAAAGGTTATGAAGTACTTATAACCTCCTCGAGCACTAACACTTAGTGGTCCACATATATCCATCCGTATGGATCAAATCCAAAGTGCTTGAAGCACGTTCCGGTTTCCCAGAAAATGGTAATTTGGTCATTTTTCCCTTTAAGCAAGATTCGCAAGTTGGGAACTCATCCAAGTCAACTATTTCTAGAGACCCATTTGAGACCAACCTTTGAATCCTCTTCTTGGAAATATGTACAAGTCTAGAATGCCATAGATATGCGGAGTTATTGTTATTTGCCTTTTGTTTCTTAATATTATCGTGAACATGCAATATAGTATTAGATGTTATGGACTTTTCAAGATTATACAATCCATTAGCTAGTGTACCTTTTGCATATAAAGAACCATTCTTTGAAATGCTAAAAATTCCATTCATAATGGTAAAACAAACACCTTCTTGATCCAAAACAGGAATGGAAATAAGGTTCTTGATTAAAGTAGGTACATAGAGACAATCTCTAAGGACTAGCTTACAATGTCCTACATCTTGTACTACGTCCCCTATTGCTTCGGCTGCAACTTTTGCACCATTGCCCAAGCGGAGAATCCAATCTTTAGGTCCAAGGGGCCTTGTTGTTCTCATCACCTGTTTGTCATTACAAAGGTGAGAACCACAAGCGGTGTCCAACACCCAATTAGCATTATTCACGGAAATATTAATTTCAGCGAAAAATATACCTTGATTCTTATTTGGGACGGTTTTGAGGTAAAGAGGACAATTCCTCTTCCAATGCCCTTCTTTATTACAATGGAAACAAATACCCTTAGGCACCTTACCCTTCGCAACTTTAGGAGTGGCCTTTAGAGGCTTCTTGTCCTTAGAGGAACTTTTCCCCTTCTTTGTCATTCCTTTTGCCTTTCGGCCCTTGGAAGAAGAGGGAGCTAACATCACATGTTTCTCCTTTACTATAGAGCTTTCCGCCGTGTGAAGCATATTAACAAGTTCATGAAGTCCAACTTCCATGTTATGCATGTTAAAGTTCATCACAAAGTTGTCAAATGAGCGGGGCAATGATTGAAGGATCAAATCCATATAAAGTTCATTGTCCATAACCACGTTAAGATGAGCAAGCTTTTCAATGAGTCCAATCATTTTAAGCCCATGCTCACGGACCGATGAACCCTCAATCATGCGAGCTTGGAAAAGCTCCTTACTTGCCAAGTAACGATCTTGCCGACCCGGAGTCGAGTACAACTCGGACAAGTGAAGGTGAATATCCGAAGCATGAGACATGTTCTCATGTTGCCTTTGAACCTCATTAGACATTGAGGCCAACATGAGGCAATGGGCTTGAAGATCATCTTCGACCCATTTGTCAAAGGTGGCCCGCTCCTCATCCGATGAATCAGTCGATAAAGCCACAGGGGGTGGGGCGGTAAGGACATAGCTCCTTTTCTCAGAATCGAGAACAATGCGAAGGTTGCGGGGCCAATCGGAGTAATTTGGCCCGGTGAGTTTGTTTGAGTCAAGTATCATATGAAGTGGGTTCTTTGCCATTTTAAAATACTTTTAAATCTACAAAGGCGAAAAAGATTATGTTTAGCGTTCATTCAATTTTTCAATATACTTTATGATCTTGGACTTCTAACCATAAAGGTCTCCCACTATTTTATCGAATCCCATGCCCCCACATGGTAAACGAGAAACCAAATTTCTTAGTAGGTCTCAAAGTCCTAAAGACATTTTCCACACCCACGACTCGTGAGACGTGTGGTCAATTCAATAGGTAGACAACAAATTGCCAATCGTTTCTACCAAACGACGTTTGAGAATAGTTGCCTCGCTTTTCGTATGGACCCACGACTCGTGCGACATCCATATTATTAAACGTTAAGTCTACACCATCAATGTTGATAAGACATACCCCAATCATGGACGTTCCACGACTCGTGAGACAACGCCATGACCCGAATATGCCCTTGATCTTACCGAATTTTGTATGTGAAGTTCGTGCGTGGTGTGATCGATCGAATGCTTAATCAATAGATATAGAAGATCAATATTATTGTATTCAAATGGTTCATTTACAACGTTACAATAATACAATGATTCGGAGTCCTATTCGAGCCCTATTGAATGCCGTACAAGCTAGAGGGCAAAATACATATAAAGGTCCTAGGCCTATATTCCGAGCGGTAGCTTCGAGTAGGGAGCACCTGGGAAGTTGTGTCGTCGTCATAAATGCGCGGGGTATTTATAGCTGAAGGTAGGGTTTAGGTGATCCATCCACAGGTCTGTATTTCTCGGCCCATAACTTTGGATCAGGGCTCGGCCCAACAGTAACTTTGGACCCGTAGCCATCTATCCTATCCCGTTCGATCTCCCTTGGTCGAGATAGACGCTTTTCCGAGCTCTCATGCTGGACGGAGAAAGGAATCCGAAATACCCCTCATCAATACTCCCCCACTTCTCGAGCGTAAAGTGAAGCTGGAGCTCTGAGAAGTAGATATGGCGCAGGATGAATTAGTGAAGTGAACCCGTGGGATGAATCAACCTTGGTGTAAGTTTTTAGGTATGCCTCATTAAAAACCTGATTCGGAAAACCCCTTTCGGGATAAAAACCGGATCGGGGAAAAAGAGTGCATACTTAAGAAACTTTATAATGGAGTCGTCGAGGGATTTGTTCTTATCATCCGTTGTTAAAAAGAGAATTCATGCTTCAGGCTGATAAACATAAGGGTCCGATAAATCTTTGAATGTGTCATATTTCTCCTGGGTCTTTGATTTCGGAGTCCTTAAAAATATAAGGACCGTAAGTGTAATTTCTGAGAATACGATTATCAGTTTACCCTGGGGGAGTTCAACCGTCGCGGTTACTCGGGGACCAGTTTGCAATTTCCCATTTTGTCCCTGTATATATACTTTGATGAGGATCATTATTTACTATAAGTTCTGAAGGTAAAAATTCTTGATCGGATCCAGCAGGTCGATAAGCGAGTCGAAGTAGTCGTATTTCGAGCAACTTTCACATATTCACTATGTCTAATCCCACAGATTTGAAGGGAAAATCTCCCTTAGAGGAAAATTTCGCTGATGATCGAGAGGAAAAGGAATTTATAGCAACTCGTTCATCTGAGGTCGAGAATGCGCAGGACTCAAATTCGACTTCCGAGTCCGGCGGGGATGAGCGGGAATCTAACTCTAACTCAGAAGATAGCGAAGATGAGAGTTCTAGCGGGGCGACGGTTTCCGATGATGAACCCGAGGTGGATGAGGATCTGTCTTTAGGGGAAAATGAGCAAAAGAAAATTAGACTGAGCAGAAATGCCGTGGTTACCATTTTTGACTGGGAGGAACCTTCGACCAGCGCGGGTCTGAAAAGGACAGAGGAGAGGGCTGACGAGATAGTTTGCTCTTATAAGGAAGAAGATCTAGGGGCTTTGCAAGAGGAGTTTGGACCATATCTTGGCGCTGGTTTTTCGATTGTCCTTCCTTCTTCCGACCAGCGGGTTACCAATCCTCCTCCTGGTTGTCAGGCTTTTTACTCCAAACATTTTCATTACGGCCTTCGTATCCCCTTTCCTCCTTTGATAGAAAAAATTCTGGAGGCCTTCGAGTTGACTCCTAGTCAGATCCTTCCGAACTCAATTGGTCTTATTATAGCTTTCTGCGTGCTGATGAAGGCTAAGGGAAAAAGAGCGGTTTTTCAGAATTTTTGGCGGGTATTTCAGATGAGTGCTTCGACGTCTTCGAATGCTGGATACGTGTATTTCTCCCAGAGGCCTAAAATTTCAATTTTATCAGCCAATGTTAGTAGCAATCTCAAGGGGTGGAAGCATGAATTCTTTTTTGTTCGAGGATCAGATTCTCCATCCTCTGAAAATAATCCCGAGCCAATCCCTTACAACTGGCCTGGGGCGAAGTCATGGATATATGGTAAACGCCATCTCAAGGGAAGTATGAAAAGCGAGATATCAGATGAAATGCTGCAAATTCTTCGTGCTGATACTCACCAAACTGCGTTAATGACTCAAGAGGCCGTCTTGCGGTTGGCTGGCCTTAGTAGCTGTACTTTTCCCACCGATCCAATTGTGTACGGAAAGGCTCGGATTGATCCTGCCAACCCTCCTTCCAGCTTAGCAGATATCGTCGATAAATTCCGAACATCAGTGGCTGGCAATCACGTTGCTTCTTTCTCGAAGGGTAGCAAAGGATGACCTCGTCCTCAAGTATTAAAAACATCTCGGAAGGCGAAAAAGTCTAAAACCCGAGCTATGGCTGCGGGGGCTCCGAATACCTTGATGGTCATTCCCCAGGTTACTGATGCAGGAGCCTCCCGTTTTCGGGTCGAGGCAGAGGGGACTTCCGATCCCCAGGCTTCTGCTGTTATTCGATCTATTTTTCCGACCGGCTCTTCTAATCCGAGTGATGCGGGGTATAGCCGCTATACATTGATGGAGGATCAAGCTAAGGAAATTCTGCAGGTTAGGATGGCTCGCAAAAGAAGTAGCAATGCTTCGGAGTCATTCAGACGAATTAAACCTTTTGGTCGAGGACAGGATCCGATTCCTTGTCGGGCTGGTTGCTCCGAGCCGGATCTGGCCGACTTTATCGAAAATCACATGCAAGGACCCAGGGCCGCAGGATATCCCGAGGATGGAACAGTCGAATCCGACCTAGGCCCTGGGGGTGAGCATACGGTAGACAAATCCCTTCGGATGTTTCTGGCGGGGAGGTTCAAGGATGATATCATTCAATCTTTTACTAAGCCGGGCTTCGAGATAATAGGCGACTATGCCGAAGCTCATCAAAGGGTATTGTTCTAAAAAAAATCTTAACACTTCTTTTCCCCCCCTTTTTTTTTTTTTTTTTTTTTTTTTTTTTTTTTTTTTTTAATATATAGTCCTCGCGCCGTGTTTCATATCTTTTCCTTTGCAGGCCGGTGATCTATTTATTCAAAACGCTCTTCGAGCGGCCGTGCTGAATGAAGAATCCCAAGCAGCACAGAAAGGTCTGTACAATGTCCTGAAGGATGAGGCTGCTAAAACCAGCCAATTAGAGGAGACCAGAGCCAGGTTGTCTGAAACCGAAACAAAGCTCGAACAGAACAAGAAAGAGTTGGAAGCTATGAAAGCTTTAGAAGGGGAGGTGGAGAAGTTAAAATTAGAGCTCGAACAGGCCAAAGCATCGGCCGAACGATCTTATGAGCGAGGCCGTCAAGAGGCCAGATTTCCAGCCATAAGAGAATTTTTGAAATCTCCGATTTTGGATGCCCTGGTTCGCTTGAGGTCCGGGCAAATAAACCAATCTTTCCACTATAAGGGGGTTCAACAGCTTATCTCGGCCGAACAACTTGCTGGTTCCATCGAGAAATATCTTAAGTTTTTGGACCCTTTTAAAAATATTTATGGGAAAGATTACAGGCCCAGTTCTCTTCCTCCCAAGATTTCAGACTTCAAGAATCATGAGTTTTTCTCCTTTCTCGAAGAGTTCGGAGTTCCCATGTCCAATCCCGACGTTCTCGAAGCGCAATTTGATGATCAAGATGTGGACATCGAAGGCGATTCCAGCACTCGTGGAGAACAGGGTAATAGTTCTACCAAACTGGAAGGATCGACCTCCGGTGGTCAGGATGATGGTGGTGAAGAGAAGACTAGTTCAAGTAGTGAAGATTCCGAGAGCTCGGGGAACGGTTCAGGGAGCAGGAATGAGAAGGCGAGGTCGGATGACGACTCCGACTCTGAGGATTCTAGTAATTGAGGGTTCTTTCAATGTAATAGACATCCCTTTTTGTTAGATTGTAATAGCCATTCTTCCTTAATTTGTATTTTGTTCCTGGAGTTATTTTTGATGTGATGTTGGTATGAATTTAATATGAAATATTTTTTGCGTCATCCTTACGTTTTTGGTTTCGTCACCGAATCTTTTCTTGGGAAAAGATAACTCGTCTATGGCCTACTTTTCTTTTCTTTCTGAGTAACCAGCATCCCTTATAAATACTTAGGCTTACGATAGCCTATCTTAATAATATTTCTTCCCTTCTGACGATCGAAGCTTAGGAGAATTTACGCGAGTTCGGGCTTCTCGAACATATTGATTAAGAAACTGCTTTTTCTTTTTCTTGAATCTATTGTTATTTGGAAATATATCAACTGTTAGAGAAATGAACCATAATCCGAAAATTCCCTTATTTCCTTCTATAACGTCAACCCTATCCGATAAGGGTAGCGTCTTGAAGAGAAAAAGGCACACTCCTGCTATGTCTGGATTTTCCTTCGACCAGGCTTTGTGTGGAGAAGGTAGCTCCTCCGATTTCGTTCCCTCCTCTTGTTTGAGAAATAGGAGCGCCT
Source organism: Penstemon barbatus (assembly GCA_003313485.2). Taxonomy (NCBI): domain Eukaryota; kingdom Viridiplantae; phylum Streptophyta; class Magnoliopsida; order Lamiales; family Plantaginaceae; genus Penstemon; species Penstemon barbatus. The sequence goes on from CM064883.1 coordinate 37,655,458, forward strand.
ATAAAAAGGCTAAAAAAGTCTCTTTTGCGGATGAGGTCTTTCCGATCGGACGAGGCGTTGCTCGCGCTGATAAGGTTTTTCGAGGAAAGTCCGATCTGAGTTTAGTTCGGGCTGACATTTCTCTTTCCGAGTCAATTTTATCGGGTGGAGACTATTCCTCGTTTCTGTTTCACTCTGGATCTGAGTTTCTCGCCCAGGTAATTCTAATCACCGTATCATGTATTTGCGGATTTTTCTGTTTTTGTCTTAACGTGCTTTCTCGCAGGTTGGCGAATGTTTTTCTGTGCTTTATTCGTTGACGAAACGTGAGGTCGAGCAACGAACTAGTATTACCCTTGAGCTGGCCCGGAAAAAGGCTGAGCTGGATCGGGCCTTGGAAGCCAATAGATTTTTCAAAGAGAAGTTGTCTTGTGAGAAAAGTAAAGAGATCCGAGTTTGTGGCGGAAATCTTCCGGAAAAGCTGAGCTTGGAGTTAAAAAGGCTAAAAGATGCTTGCGAATTTGAAAGGAAGAATTTCGATCTACGCGAGAAAGAGGCTTATGCTCGTGGATATGCTGATCGCAGTGCCGAAGTTCGAAAATTTCTTTCCGAGAATGTTTAGTTGTATTACTTTGTTGTAACGATATCAATAAGCCGTTGTATTTCAATAAACTGTTCCTCGAGGCTACAAGAAGTTTTTAATAAGAAATACTTTTACTTTGCCTTGTAACGATAATTTCGTCGTTAATTCTTTATGAATTATGAGAATTCTTCGAGCTTGAAAGGATACGCTCCTCTGATTCATATAATATCCTTGATTTGTAATTGCGCAATAGATATAGGATATAATTTCGATTTGATTCTCGATTAGTAAATTCGATCTAAGGGGCATAGCAACGGCTTTCACCCTTAATCGTTTCAGAGCATTTTTAGCCCGAGGGTCATAGCAGAGGCTTTCACCCATTTTGATAATTTTCGATCTAAGGGGCATAGCAACGGCTTTCACCCTTAATCGTTTCAGAGCATTTTTAGCCCGAGGGTCATAGCAGAGGCTTTCACCCATTTTGATAATTTTCGATCTAAGGGGCATAGCAACGGCTTTCACCCTTAATCGTTTCAGAGCATTTTTAGCCCGAGGGTCATAGCAGAGGCTTTCACCCATTTTGATAATTTTCGATCTAAGGGGCATAGCAACGACTTTCACCCTTAATCGTTTCAGAGCATTTTTAGCCCGAGGGTCATAGCAGAGGCTTTCACCCATTTTGATAATTTTCGATCCAAGGGGCATAGCAACGGCTTTCACCCTTAATCGTTTCAGAGCATTTTTAGCCTGAGGGTCATAGCAGAGGCTTTCACCAATTTTGATAATTTTTGATCTAAGGGGCATAGCAACGGCTTTCACCCTTAATCGTTTCAGAGCATTTTTAGCCCGAGGGTCATAGCAGAGGCTTTCACCCATTTTGATAATTTTCGATCTAAGGGGCATAGCAACGGCTTTCACCCTTAATCGTTTCAGAGCATTTTTAGCCCGAGGTTCATAGCAGAGGCTTTCACCCATTTTGATAATTTTCGATCTAAGGGGCATAGCAACGGCTTTCACCCTTAGTCGTTTCAGAGCATTTTTAGCCCGAGGGTCATAGCAGAGGCTTTCACCCATTTTGATAATTTTCGATCCAAGGGGCATAGCAACGGCTTTCACCCTTAGTCGTTTCAGAGCATTTTTAGCCCGAGGGTCATAGCAGAGGCTTTCACCCATTTTGATAATTTTCGATCTAAGGGGCATAGCAACGGCTTTCACCCTTAGTCGTTTCAGAGCATTTTTAGCCCGAGGGTCATAGCAGAGGCTTTCACCCATTTTGATAATTTTCGATCTAAGGGGCATAGCAACGGCTTTCACCCTTAATCGTTTCAGAGCATTTTTAGCCCGAGGGTCATAGCAGAGGCTTTCACCCATTTTGATAATTTTCGATCTAAGGGGCATAGCAACGGCTTTCACCCTTAATCGTTTCAGAGCATTTTTAGCCCGAGGGTCATAGCAGAGGCTTTCACCCATTTTGATAATTTTCGATCTAAGGGGCATAGCAACGGCTTTCACCCATAATCGTTTCAGAGCATTTTTAGCCCGAGGGTCATAGCAGAGGCTTTCACCCATTTTGATAATTTTCGATCTAAGGGGCATAGCAGAGGCTTTCACCCATTTTGATAATTTTCGATCTAAGGGGCATAGCAACGGCTTTCACCCTTAATCGTTTCAGAGCATTTTTAGCCCGAGGGTCATAGCAGAGGCTTTCACCCATTTTGATAATTTTCGATCTAAGGGGCATAGCAACGGCTTTCACCCTTAATCGTTTCAGAGCATTTTTAGCCCGAGGGTCATAGCAGAGGCTTTCACCCATTTTGATAATTTTCGATCTAAGGGGCATAGCAACGACTTTCACCCTTAATCGTTTCAGAGCATTTTTAGCCCGAGGGTCATAGCAGAGGCTTTCACCCATTTTGATAATTTTCGATCCAAGGGGCATAGCAACGGCTTTCACCCTTAATCGTTTCAGAGCATTTTTAGCCTGAGGGTCATAGCAGAGGCTTTCACCAATTTTGATAATTTTTGATCTAAGGGGCATAGCAACGGCTTTCACCCTTAATCGTTTCAGAGCATTTTTAGCCCGAGGGTCATAGCAGAGGCTTTCACCCATTTTGATAATTTTCGATCTAAGGGGCATAGCAACGGCTTTCACCCTTAATCGTTTCAGAGCATTTTTAGCCCGAGGTTCATAGCAGAGGCTTTCACCCATTTTGATAATTTTCGATCTAAGGGGCATAGCAACGGCTTTCACCCTTAGTCGTTTCAGAGCATTTTTAGCCCGAGGGTCATAGCAGAGGCTTTCACCCATTTTGATAATTTTCGATCCAAGGGGCATAGCAACGGCTTTCACCCTTAGTCGTTTCAGAGCATTTTTAGCCCGAGGGTCATAGCAGAGGCTTTCACCCATTTTGATAATTTTCGATCTAAGGGGCATAGCAACGGCTTTCACCCTTAGTCGTTTCAGAGCATTTTTAGCCCGAGGGTCATAGCAGAGGCTTTCACCCATTTTGATAATTTTCGATCTAAGGGGCATAGCAACGGCTTTCACCCTTAATCGTTTCAGAGCATTTTTAGCCCGAGGGTCATAGCAGAGGCTTTCACCCATTTTGATAATTTTCGATCTAAGGGGCATAGCAACGGCTTTCACCCTTAATCGTTTCAGAGCATTTTTAGCCCGAGGGTCATAGCAGAGGCTTTCACCCATTTTGATAATTTTCGATCTAAGGGGCATAGCAACGGCTTTCACCCATAATCGTTTCAGAGCATTTTTAGCCCGAGGGTCATAGCAGAGGCTTTCACCCATTTTGATAATTTTCGATCTAAGGGGCATAGCAGAGGCTTTCACCCATTTTGATAATTTTCGATCTAAGGGGCATAGCAACGGCTTTCACCCTTAATCGTTTCAGAGCATTTTAGCCCGAGGGTCATAGCAGAGGCTTTCACCCATTTTGATAATTTTCGATCTAAGGGGCATAGCAACGGCTTTCACCCTTAATCGTTTCAGAGCATTTTTAGCCCGAGGGTCATAGCAGAGGCTTTCACCCATTTTGATAATTTTCGATCTAAGGGGCATAGCAACGGCTTTCACCCTTAATCGTTTCAGAGCATTTTTAGCCCGAGGGTCATAGCAGAGGCTTTCACCCATTTTGATAATTTTCGATCCAAGGGGCATAGCAACGACTTTCACCCTTAATCGTTTCAGAGCATTTTTAGCCCGAGGGTCATAGCAGAGGCTTTCACCCATTTTGATAATTTTCGATCTAAGGGGCATAGCAACGGCTTTCACCCTTAATCGTTTCAGAGCATTTTTAGCCTGAGGGTCATAGCAGAGGCTTTCACCCATTTTGATAATTTTCGATCTAAGGGGCATAGCAACGGCTTTCACCCTTAATCGTTTCAGAGCATTTTTAGCCCGAGGGTCATAGCAGAGGCTTTCACCCATTTTGATAATTTTCGATCTAAGGGGCATAGCAACGGCTTTCACCCTTAATCGTTTCAGAGCATTTTTAGCCCGAGGTTCATAGCAGAGGCTTTCACCCATTTTGATAATTTTCGATCTAAGGGGCATAGCAACGGCTTTCACCCTTAGTCGTTTCAGAGCATTTTTAGCCCGAGGGTCATAGCAGAGGCTTTCACCCATTTTGATAATTTTCGATCCAAGGGGCATAGCAACGGCTTTCACCCTTAGTCGTTTCAGAGCATTTTTAGCCCGAGGGTCATAGCAGAGGCTTTCACCCATTTTGATAATTTTCGATCTAAGGGGCATAGCAACGGCTTTCACCCTTAGTCGTTTCAGAGCATTTTTAGCCCGAGGGTCATAGCAGAGGCTTTCACCCATTTTGATAATTTTCGATCTAAGGGGCATAGCAACGGCTTTCACCCTTAATCGTTTCAGAGCATTTTTAGCCCGAGGGTCATAGCAGAGGCTTTCACCCATTTTGATAATTTTCGATCTAAGGGGCATAGCAACGGCTTTCACCCTTAATCGTTTCAGAGCATTTTTAGCCCGAGGGTCATAGCAGAGGCTTTCACCCATTTTGATAATTTTCGATCTAAGGGGCATAGCAGAGGCTTTCACCCATTTTGATAATTTTCGATCTAAGGGGCATAGCAACGGCTTTCACCCTTAATCGTTTCAGAGCATTTTTAGCCCGAGGGTCATAGCAGAGGCTTTCACCCATTTTGATAATTTTCGATCTAAGGAGCATAGCAACGGCTTTCACCCTTAGTCGTTTCAGAGCATTTTTAGCCCGAGGGTCATAGCAGAGGCTTTCACCCATTTTGATAATTTTCGATCTAAGGGGCATAGCAACGGCTTTCACCCTTAGTCGTTTCAGAGCATTTTTAGCCCGAGGGTCATAGCAGAGGCTTTCACCCATTTTGATAATTTTCGATCTAAGGGGCATAGCAACGGCTTTCACCCTTAGTCGTTTCAGAGCATTTTTAGCCCGAGGGTCATATCAGAGGCTTTCACCCATTTTGATAATTTTCTATCTAAGTAGAGGTCGATAACGGATGAGCAAATTAAAGAGATCGTCAATATCATAAATAACAGAACAAATAGGAAATCTGAGGAAAACGTATATTCATTAAAGAGATAATTCAGTCGAAATAAGCTTTCGCGACAGATACATTCTTTTTAACTGAGGAAATAATAGATCCAACCAAACTAGATGACTGATTAAGAATCACTACTTTATCTTCCATAATATCTTCTCAAGTTAACTGCATTCCATGCTCTGGGTAGGGTTTCTCCATTGGGATAAGCAATCTTGTAAGATCCTTTCTTCCCTATCTCGACGATTACGAAAGGGCCATCCCAATTGGGTTGAAGTTTCCCGACGTGCTTTGATACTTCCACCTTTTTAAGCACGAGATCTCCTACTTTGAAAGATTGAACTCTCACATTTCGATTATACGATTTCTCCATGCTGGCTTTGGCGGCTTGAATTTTTAATTTTGCGCGGTCCCGTCGACTATCCGCATGGTCAACTTCTATTTCCCTTAGAGCTTGATTTTCTTTAGGATCGTAAAATTCGACCCTAGGCGAAGGTATAAGATTTTCCACTGGGATAACAGCCTCCGACCCATAAACCAAACTGAATGGAGTTTCTCCGGTTGCAGCTTTAACCGTTGTTCTATTGGCCCATAAAACTCCAGGTAATTCATCTAGCCACTTTCCTTTTGCCTCCGATAAGCGCTTTTCGAGAGATCGAACAATCTCTCGATTTGCAACTTCAGTCTGTCCGTTAGCTTGAGGGTGTCCTACCGATGCGAAATTCTGTTGTATTCCGAACTTTTCACACCAATCCGTAATTCTCTTCCCGGCAAACTGTGTTCCGTTATCGGATATCAAAACCCTGGGAATTCCGAATCTGCAGATAATATTCTTCCATAGGAAATTTATAACTTGAAACTGGGTTATCTTGGTCAAGGCGACACATTCGATCCTTGAGCACTTAAGAGCTAATGCACGAGCACCACAATGATTTCCTGCTTCCCCCTCATGAATCTCCTTTAGGATGGAACCGTAATGAGTTTCGAGGACACATTTTAATAGAACTCCCGAAGAGGATCTCTTGTAAAGTTGATTGTTTATCAAAGTAAATGACGGCGCTCTATATTTGATTCTCCGAGCCTCATTCGTGTCTTCCGGAAGTTTTCCTTCCTTTAAATATGCGATAAGAGAATCGCTCCACGATTTGCTTGGTTCTTCGATTTCCATGATATCGATCTCCGAGGCTGCATCTAACTCGATGGCGGACATATTTGATAGCAGCCAAGTGATGGATCTCTCAGTTTTTCCGTCGACCGGTCCCGTGAATTTTGACAATATGTCAGCCCAAAGATTCTCCTCTCTTGGTATAGGTTGAATGTCGAACTTATCAAATTTGGAGATTAACTCCTTTGTTTTGCTCAAATATTTTATCATATTGAATTCTCTGGCCTCGTACGTACCCTTCACCTGCCTATGAACAAGCTCTGAATCAGTTAACACAACAATCGATTTTACTTTTGCCTTAATGGCCATTTCTAATCCGGCGATCAGTGCCTCATATTCGGCCTCGTTGTTGGTGACGACGAAATCCAAGGTTATCGCGTAACTTAGATCCTCGTCGTCGGGCCCTTGGAAATGAATTCCAGCTCCGCCTCCTTCCTTGGTTGATGAGCCATCCACATGCATCAACCAAGCTCGGTCGCTGATTTCTTCGATCATACTTAATTCCGAGGATGCTCCTTCTTTCGCTTTTGATATGCCGGTTGATTCGAGCACAAAATCAGCTAGAACCTGAGCTTTCACGGCGACACGCGGTTGATATTCGATCTCGAACTGGCTGAGTTCGATCGCCCACTTTATTAATCTGCCTGAAGCCTCTGGCTTCGACAGGACCTGTCTCAAAGGTTGATTAGTTAAAACAATGATCTTGTATGTTTGAAAATAAGGCCTCAACCTTCGGGCGGCCACCACTAGGGCCAGTGCGAATTTCTCGATTTCCATATAGTTCTTTTCTGCGCCTTGCAACAATTTACTCAAATAGTAAACTGGTTTATGCTCGGCCTTATCCAGTTTGACCAAAACAGAGCTGATGGCCTCTTCTGACACGGCTATGTACAAATACAAAGGTTCCCCTTCAGACGGTTTTGCTAGCATTGGAGGTGAGGTTAAGTACGCCTTCAGCTCCTCGAATGCCTTATCACACTCTACGCTCCATTCGAAGGTTTTAGATTTACGCAAGAGTTTGAAGAAAGGTAGGCTCTTGTCAGCAGATCTGGATATAAATCTATTCAATGAGATAATTTTTCCAATCAGGCTTTGAACGTCGGAAAGCTTCCTTGGTGGATTAAGGTCAGTGATCGCTCGGATTTTTTCAGGGTTTGCTTCGATTCCCCTCTCGTGAACTAAGTATCCTAGGAACTTTCCTGATCGTACACCGAAAGTACATTTAGCCGGATTTAGCTTCATTCCATATCTCCTCAAGATTTGGAAACATTTATCAAGGTGATCGATATGATCCTCCTCGGACATGCTCTTTACGAGCATGTCATCCACATACACTTCCATGATTTCTCCTATTAATTCCTTGAACATCATATTAACCAACCTCTGATAAGTTGCACCAGCGTTCCTTAACCCGAAGGGCATAACGATGAAGCAGTACACTCCCCGTTCGGTGATAAATGCCGTTTTATCCTGATCTTTTTCATTCATGAAGATTTGGTAGAAGCCTTGAAAAGCATCCATCATACTGAATAACACGAACCCCGCGGTGGAGTCCACGAGCATGTCGATTCGGGGCAATGGGTAAGGGTCTCTTGGACACAATTTGTTCAAGTCGGTGAAATCGTTGCACATTCCCCATTTGTTTTCGACCTTTTCGCCCTTGGAGACTAAGACCACGTTGCATAACCATTCTGTGAATTGTATTTCCTTGATTTGCCCCGCAGCTAGCAATCTATCGACCTCCGCATTGATTATTTTGTCCTTTTCACGACCGTGATTGCGCTTCTTCTGCCTTACCGGTTTGGCCTTTGGATCAATATTTAATGAATGAGTTATCACACGCGGGTCGATTCCTACTATGTCGTCCGAACTCCAAGCAAAGACATCCACATTTTCCTGTAGGAATCCGATGAGTTTTGCTTCCATGCCGCTGCTTAGCTCCGTTCCTATTTTCGTGAATTTTTCTGGAGATTCGGGTACCAAATTCACCTTTTTGTGGTCGGGTGCCTGTACACTCATGTCTACGATTCTTCCTTTCTTTCCTTGTAGCCTTTCATTATCGGGAATCGGAAACTCGGAGTTAGGAATCGATTCATTTAGCTTTCTTTTAACAGGGAGCTCAGGCTCTACTTTCTCCTTGATAGTTAGAGATGAATTATAACACTCCCAAGCCATGTACTGATCGTTCCTCATCTCTCCTACTCCTCCTTCGGTCGGAAACTTAACCTTCTGGTGATATGTAGATACGACAGCCTTAAAGGTATTCAAAGCTGGTCTTCCCAAGATGGCATTGTAAGCAAATGGTGTGTCCACCACTAAAAATTTGATCATTCTTGTGACGTTCTTCGGCTTGAGTCCCAAGGTGGTACTCAAAAGTATGGTTCCAAGTGGAACGATCTCCGATCCCCCGAATCCAACCAATGGGGTGGTTACTTTATCCAAACGAGGATGGCAGAGATTCATTCTTGTAAGTGCTTCTGAAGAAATTATATTTGCCAAGCTCCCGTTATCAACCAATACTCTTTTGACCTCGAAGTTCGCAATCTTCAGTGTCAATACCATAGAAAAGTCTGGATCGTCCTCATTTGTATCCCAATGAACATCAGCAGGTCGATCTGCCTCTGTAAAACTGATGACTTGGTTCTCCATTGACGAAAATTCCAAGGATAAAATTTCCTTTTTCGTGGAGACTCCTGCCCTAATCGACCTCAAGGTCCTTTTCCTAGCATTCCTGCTATCTCCCCCAGCGGGTCCGCCAGCTATCATGTTTATTACTCCGTTCAACTGTTCTTCCGCTTGGTTTCTAACATGTCTCTGCTGAGCGTTGAACTTTCTCGGGCTACGAGATCTATAACGATTGCTATAGTTGCCGTTTTTGACAAACTCTTTTAGTTTTCCTTGTGCGATTAATTTCTCTATCTCAACTTTCAACTGGTAACAATTTTCAGTACTATGCCCTCGAGTTCGATGATATCGACAGTATTGGTCATATCCAGGTGCACCAGGCCTTGCCTGCGTGATCCTTTGGGCCTCTGGAATCAAATTCCCTTCTTCTAATACAGTCAACACTTCTTCCTTCGAACTGTTAAGTTCAGTAAACTGAATTTTGCCCGGTCTCGGGGCCCGATTCCGATCATAGGGAGGTCCATAGGAATTCGGTGCCTGAGGCGGCATGTGTGGCTTATAGGTGTTGATTCGTTGCCAGACGGATCCTTTAGTCGATCCTCCGTAATCACCAGGTTATGGGATCGGGGCCCGATCTGGTTTTTTGCTGAGGAGAGATTTTTCGATATGCGAACTCTTTAATTTATTCATTTCCTCCTGTATCATATATTTTTCAGCTATTTCCATTATCCGCTCGAAAGACTTGGGTTGTTTTCTACATAAGGCATTACCGAACTGGGTGCTCTTAGTCAGTTCGAACATCAGGGAGGATAGATACTCGATCTGTGGGGTATCTACCTTCAAAAGCTCAATACTGAACCTCGCTAACCATTGCCTCAATGTCTCTCCTTCCAATTGTTTCACAGTGCCCAAGTGATTTGCTGGCAGTCTCGGTTTCCTCTGGCTGGCAAACTGATGTTTTAGCTTATCACAGAATTCTTCAAAAGAAAAAATGGAGTTCGGAGGCAATTTTCCGAACCAGTCAAGGGCAATTCCTTCGAAAGTAGTGACCATGATCTTGCAACAGAAATCCTCCGAATGACCATATAAGTTCATCACATTAACGAAACTGTTAATGTGTTCCCCGGGGTCGGTAGTCCCGTTATACCGTGGCAGCCTGGTTGGTACTGTTTCCGTGTTTCGTGCTTCGCGTATCTCTCAACAGAAAGGTGAGCAACGCATGATATTATTCGAGATCTCCCTATCTCGCAGGTTCTCTCCGACTAGTGCGTTCCCCGCTCGCCTTGTGGTCTGATTATTGAAGGGGATCTCTATCACATTATCTTGCTCCTCCAATTTTTTGGCCACCCTTTCCTGTACTATCTTTTCCAATTCCGATTCGGTAATTCATTTATAGGTTGGTTTGTTTCTCACTACGGCACCGGCGGTATGACTCTCTCCCACGATGGAATCCTCCACATCATTTGCTCGCGCAGCTGGATTTTCAGATCGGACGTAGACTTTCGAGGGCGCAGCTCGATGCGGATGTGTTGGCGGAGCATGCGACACACTGTTATCCTTCTGTAAGTTCGAGGAGGGTAGCTCCGGTCTTGCCTGAACTCCTGGTTGGTCGACAGGCGATTGATCTGCCCTCCCGCTGTTCATGAATTCCCTGCACATCGTGCCTATTATAGATCTTAAGTCACCCATGGTCGTGTGTATTGGAATGTTATCTTGAGGAACCGCTGGCGGCACTTCTGGTTGTTGTTGAGCTACGCGTGACAGATTATCGGGCTCATTGTCGACAGAATTTTGTGCTCCCACTGCATGGGAAGGCTCTCCTCTATTGTACGTATTTCTCCTCGTAGTAGGCATATTTCGATCTAAGACTCGAATAAGGCCCCACGGTGGGCGCCAATTGATCTTACCGAATTTCGTATGTGAAGTTCGTGCGTGGTGTGATCGATCGAATGCTTAATCAATAGATATAGAAGATCAATATTATTGTATTCAAATGGTTCATTTACAACGTTACAATAATACAATGATTCGGAGTCCTATTCGAGCCCTATTGAATGCCGTACAAGCTAGAGGGCGAAATACATATAAAGGTCCTAGGCCTATATTCCGAGCGGTAGCTTCGAGTAGGGAGCACCTGGGAAGTTGTGTCGTCATCATAAATGCGCGGGGTATTTATAGCTGAAGGTAGGGTTTAGGTGATCCATCCACAGGTCTGTATTTCTCGGCCCATAACTTTGGATCAGGGCTCGGCCCAACAGTAACTTTGGACCCGTAGCCATCTATCCTATCCCGTTCGATCTCCCTTGGTCGAGATAGACGCTTTTCCGAGCTCTCATGCTGGACGGAGAAAGGAATCCGAAATACCCCTCATCAGCCCTACCCTTGGCACTTTAACTCGTGCATCAAGGAAACGATCATATTGCTCTAATTACACCCGTTCCACGACTCGTGAGACAACGGATGAATCGAATACAACTCATGACCGAGCCCTATTGAGGGAAGGCATGGACTACGAAAACTCGCTTGTCCATTATGACTTAATTATTAAACTCGATTGGGTCGAGTGGAGGTTTTTAATTATTTGAAGTTGCAAGATCTCACCAAATTTTAGTTGTTTATCTTTGTTAGGTGATCTATCCTAACATGCATCACATACATCAAATGGATAAAATACCAACAAAGCATAAACGGCCCTAGCATGCTCCTATCGCGTGGTGGATGATCATGGGCCGATCCTATGTGGTCCATTCCGAGCCAAGGAATGTCCCAATTGGTCAATCTAGGGTAAGAAAATAAATGGAAATAGAATCATATTCTATTACATAAGCATCACCATGCATACATGCCCTTCAAGGTCTTCAAGTCCTCCAAGTGCTTCACAAGTCCTTCAAGTCCTTCATCTTGAATAAACCTCACAACCTAATGCCTACTCTCTTTACATTGACATAAGTCCAAAAATAAGAGGCATGCAAGCCCCATTTAATTACAAACCCAAATCATCAAATGAATTACAAGATTAATATCCAATCACATAAGGTCAAGGCCACTAGATCATCCACCCATACATTCATCAAACAATGTTGCATCGATAGGGTAAATTTACCAAGAAGATTATCTACCAATTTCTAAAGGATTAAGGCATGTTCATTGTGGTGTCCCAATTTAATGAGACCAAAGAACACAAATTTAGATAACTTGATGTAGGAGCTCGATAGGTGCTTGAATTTCGGTTCTATGACCAATCGGGCTCATCCTTAAGTTATCCATAAGTGAAGAGGCTTACCCACAGCCCTACATCACCTTAAGAAACCGTAGGACTCAAAAGATTTAGGCAATTTTACTGGTAGGTGCGGTTGTTCCACTACAACCCGGCACTTACGGTCTTTTCACCAAAAAACCAATTTTCAAACTTAAACCACCCTTACTCCAAACATCCCTATATCCATTAAAGTGTTCATAAACATTATCTTACCATAATCAACCACAAAAACAGTCCCTAAATCCGAAAGCAAATCGGTTGATGCACTTCAAATTTTAACAAACCGTTTTCATCAAAACGTAAGGAAACATTCATAACACTTATGAATCACGAATCTAATATGAAATAGCATGATTTGGCTCTGATACCACTTGATGGTAATGGTCCTAAGGTCAGCCAAAATGCAGCGGATAACAAAAATTTTGAACGGGACAAAACGGCCGAAAAAGTGCAACTACTTTGCAAAAAAACTTTGGAGACCTTCTACCATTACTATCCTAGGACCATCATGCATGCAAAGTTCATATTAGAAGGAAAGATATCAAATTATACCTCTCCCAATCTTGGCAGGTGAAGAGGCGCAAAGAATCGGGACAAGCAAGTGAGACCCGAAAACTTCAAGTACCTCCAAGCTCACGGGTTCAACACCTTTAAGCTCCAAGCTAGAATCTCCTCCTTAGAAACTTCTTTCTCCAAGAACCTCAAGAAAATCCACACCAAGATCTCCAAGTGTAGATCCTCCAAAGCTAGCCCACACACACAAGTGATAGCACTTAAGGAGTAAAGAAGATGAGCTAGATCTTGCAAATACACCCTCAAACTATTAACTAGAATGAAGTAGTACTTGAATCAAGTTAAAAACTTGATAAAGGAAGAGAAAGAGATGAAGAAAACAACTTTTCTTGCTAGGGTAGGAGAGAAATCCGAACACACACTAAAAGGTATAGTGTGTGTTTTTGTCTTTCAACTTGAACCCACTAGAATGAAGTGAAGACTATATCTTATATTATATGTTTGAGTCTTGCATTGTAATTTTCCATATGTGCTTCCCAAGCACGCTACTTTTAATGCAAGATAGTGGTGGTGGCCACCACTAACATATAATAAGATATATATTTCTCTCTTGTATATATATCATATATATATATATATATCAAACATTATATCATATCATATATGATCATCTCATAAGACCAATTTAAATTGGTCCTGGGTTAATGGGACATTTATTTCCCAATTAATAAATCCAATCTCTAATTCAAAATTAGAAACCCATTTATTTCTTACTTCAATTAATTAGACCCTTCTAATTTATTTTGACTAAATTAATTTAACACTTAAATTAATAGATTCCTTCAATTAATTAATCTCCATTAATTAATTACTACTTCTTGTCAAATCCAATTTGACTTTAATAGATTGAATTAAGTTGCATCTTGCGCTATTGTGTGTGGCCCATTGGGTTCACCATCAATTAGTCGTGGGTTAACAAACCATTTGTAATTTAAGTAAGAGATTAATTAAACTACCTTTAATCAATCACTCTTAGACATGATCTCATCAAATCCAGAGTACCCACCACTCTAGGTAGTCGTCTAGTCACGGTCGACGAGTCCTAACTAATGATGAAAATAAAGTGTGAACCTTTCTTGAATTGATCTCATCAATCCTCTTACGCATACCATGCACGCACGCTCCTTCAATAACTAATTTCCCGATCGAGGCCTAGGACATGGAGTCCAACGGATTCCTATTAGCCTTGATAACTATGCGTCTTTGTTCTTTATGGTGATTCCTTTTAGTGATTACCCATTTGGAAACTCCTTTCCAAATCTAACATCACTCACTTCGGCCGAAGATTCCCGAAATCAATCCATACAAAAGAATGCATAGGAAATCGCCCAACCACATCACGGTGGGAGGTAATGGATCCTTTATTGACGTCATTAACCTCACTACGAAGCAATCCCTACCCAACGTGAAACTATAATGACTTGCTAATTAGTAGTCGAGTAACACATCAAAGCATAAACGCTCCGCATGAAGTTCACTCTAACGTCTCAAGTCAAAGGACCAATTTACGTACACTATCGTAAGTAGAAGAAATCTTCATCTCCGATAAACTCCTAAGATGAGATTTTTCTAGCGGGGTTTCGATGCGCTTGTTCTCATCAAGCCACCCACTCATATGCATTGATATCTACAATATCGAAGTCCAGGGAACTATCCATCCCCATGCAAAAGAGAATGCATACTCGTGCAAGTCTTACCGAATACAATGATGCCCTATCTCAATAGTATTCTATGACTTGGAAAGCTTTTAAGATCTTAAACCATAGTAGAACATATTCCATAGAGGGATGCACCATGTTCCATAGTTTAAACAATCTAAGGGCTTCATAAATTCCTTAGATGTATCACAATAAATGAAGAATTGCCAATGCGAGCTTTTATTGATCATGAATAAGATTGATTACAAGAGTATTTACAAGACAACCGATTGGCTTGCAGGGCACTACTCTAACAACTTTGATGTATTTGATTTGATCCGTGTGTGTAATTTGAACTTTAGGAGTTTACATTTAGCCCTTTTGCAAATTGGTAGTTTTCATTTTATATATTAAAAAATTGTCTATTAAATCTGTTATCATTGACAATTAATATACTTTTTCTTTGAATTCACAGGTTTTTCACAATTTGATATGTCATCCATACCACGTTACAGTGATTCGGCACCAACACAAAGGAAGAAAACTGGTTCCCGTCGATCATGCAACGCAGTGGAAGTGCAAGAATTGATTAACTGTTTAAAAGAATTGCTAACAAATGGATGGAAAGCGGACAATGGCTTTAGGCCGGGGTACTTGCAAGTTCTTGGGCTTGCACTCAATGCAAGGCTTCCGACAGCGAAGATTGAAGTCAAGCACATCAACTCCAAATTGACGGTGTGGAAAAAGACTTATTATCAGCTCTTGGGTATGCAAGGGACGAGCGGGTTTGGATGGAACGATACTGCGAAAATCATCTCGGTGGCTGATGATATTTGGGCATTATATGTGAAGGTGAGTCATTAATCCATTATACTTCTTTTCTTGATTTGTAAATGTGATTAGAAATGTACATTATTATATTTTTATTGTTTATCATATGTTCTTCTAGGTTTGCATTATTTAACAAATGATTGGATATGTCATTTTTGTTGCAAATGAGGTTGCAAATAACCCCCTGATTATGCAATTTGCCCCCCTGCTGTTGAAAATATATTTGCATATACCCCCATGTTCATGTGTTATCCCCCTATTGCTTGATGTTGGAAATAACCCCTTGATTATGCAATTACAAACTCTTGTGTATGCTGGAAACAAAAATTGCATATACCTCCTTGTTTATGCATATACCCCCCCTGCTTATGCAGCAAATATCCCACTGTTCCTGCTTTTTCATTTCATTTTACCCTTCTGATTTTGATGTTGCATATTACCCCCTGGTGCTGCAATTACCCCCCTGATGCTGAAAAAATTATATGCATATACCCCCTGTTTATGCAATTATCCCACTTTTGATGCTGCTTCATGTGTTAGAAGCAGGATTTTAATGTTGCAAATACCCCCTGGTGTTTTTGAGATTTGATAAGTTGATCTCTTAATTTTGTAGGCACACCCAGATGTTGCAAACATGCGATTCAAGTCATATATCTATTATGAAGACTGGGTATAAATATTTGGAAAAGATAGGGCCACCGGGGATGATGCTGAAGACTTTGTTGAAATAGTCGAGGACTTGGTAAGGACAAATAAAGTCAAGGATTCGACTCGTAAAGAAAAGGAAGAAGCTATTGGTATGCCCGCTGATAAGGTATCTACAGTAGCCCATGCGTTGATTTGTCTACAGATGCATCGGATGGAGGTGAATCGCAGTGCGAAATTCCATTGTATAATATGGGATTTGATCAAATGGGTTCGAAGGTGTCAAAGTTAACGAAGAAGATTAAGAAATAAAAGGTTAAGAAGGAGAAGGTGGATAGGAAGAGGAAGACACCCGAGGCCATCAGTCCCGATTCATCTAGGCTTGATATGGATACGTTCATATCGGCAGCCAAATCCGCTTGGGGAGATCTTAGTCAGAACTTTGCAAAAGAAGAAGACACCTATGACGAAAGGACACAAAAGATCATTGCTGCTCTTGATAACATCGGATCACTTTCCGATGAGAACTGAATCTTCCTATCGTTCAAGATAATGGATAATGCTAAGCATGTAAGTTTGTTTTTGAATTCCAGTGAACGCAACCGAGAGAACATTGCACATATTATGCTTCAAGGCAAGATGCCGTGATATTTGGTTTAGCAATGGGAGATGAACACAAGTATATGACCAAGTTTGTTTTTGTTACTTCGGGTCCATTACTGAGTCATCTAAGAAATGAAGATTATGAACAAACTCTTTTTGATTTTGTTATTGTTGAATAAACCAGTTTTTGTGAGTGCTTTAAAAGTGTGACATGAACTTATTACTTGTACACACTGGAAATTATAATTTTTGCACATATCTTCTTGATTTTTGTTAGGTGTTTTGTACTACTTCCAACCTTATGTTGGAATGAACAGGAGGAATATTATAGGTCATAAGTGGAATTATGTAAACTTTGGTCCAATTTTTGTCATTTCATCACTCTTTAAATTTATTTGGTGCAACTGGGTAGAAACTTTGCTATTGCATACAGTGACCATAATGAACAAACATACAGATTAAAAATATGCCGTACAAAGCCAATTAAAGTGACTGGAATTAAACAAGCCTAAAAGCAAATTACAATATTACATAATAATGTTCTTCTATAACAAGAACATTCATACGTACAAATTATTTAAGACCGGAATTGCTAAGGACTTTTGTTGCCCTTAGTCGACACATGGGACGACCCTTCATCAGGCCACAAACATTTAGCAATCAGTCCAAAAACTTGGATTTTCCAAAGGGGAGAACTTAACATGTGGTGAATTAATGGGTTGTGGGGGTGGAGTGATTTGGACTTTAAGCGGGGTGTCGTCACGTTCAAACCACTGAAGATTAATTGGGGATGCCGGTGCACCAACAACATATATGCTTTCATCATGTTCGAATATCTCGCACAAATCAACCCACTTTTCATAAAACGGATTTTCCTTATAATGAAACAATTGAAATATTAAAGCTTATACGTATATAAAAATTTATAAAAAATAAGGAAGACAATTAAAGTGATTAAGATAGAAAATACCCCCTTGTTAAACTATCAATTAATAAATACCATGCATAATTGTCTAACAATTTCCTTGCCTTCGTTGCCTACGCTATTAGTGTCACCAATCATGAAATACCCAGACATGTTTCTAAGATGAGAAAAAATGGCATGCCTACGCTTAAGGCGGTAAAATTTAACATTATCTCCTTCAAAGTGAAACTGCGATTGAAATACACATTCAATTCATGACGAACAACTTTGAGAATGTGACTTAAACTATGAATAAAATTTGTATTTTGATAATAGGACTCATTCGACAAGAATTCAATGAAGAAATCATCAATTTCCTTGGTCCATTTGGTGTCGTAAAAAAATGAGATTGTGGTCGGGGATTGAAATCGGTCATTGAGGCCTTTTTTGTTTACTAATGTGACTTAAAAAATGAAAAACAATATTTGATGTGATTCTAAATTTATAGCGGGTGTTTTGTGGAATAAAAATGAATAAAGACAAACTATGGGGCATTTTTTGTAATATTACATTGACAAAAATCTCTGCATTGGATTTTATTCTCTCCATTCACGTTTTTTGCCAGTTTCCTACTTGATGAGTAATTGCAGCATTGCTCAGCCAATCTTTTATTTACTTTTTGTTTCCTTCATATCATATATGTCCAATTCAGTATGTTGCTTATGATCCCTATATTTGAATCTATTGTGCAGTTATTCAAAAATTATATCAGGAATATTATGTCAACTTTTTTGATTCAAAGTTCCTTACTTTTCTGCCATTACAGTACACCATGGAGTGTTGAATCTTCACCAATTTGCAGGTTTCTTACTATTATGCTTACACAATTTGCATGTACACACTATTCAATGGGAGAGTGAAATATAAAAATCAGATGTGCACAAAAAATAAAACCAGTACCATTTCATATTAAATGTCCCATATGAATAGGACGTTGAGTACATGATCCATTCCATATACTAATGCACCACAGTGTAAGCTGGGCATTAGTATAAAACATAAGTACATAATTTCATAAATCCTAAGCAACAAACCAGACTTAAAAAAAATTCGAAGCAAACAACTGCAACCTAATAAAACTAAAACAACCATAATTATCATCATAATTAAACTAATAGGCCTTGGTACTGATTTCAAAACCAACTGTTCACAACCATTAATCAACTTCCCACAGCCCCAAAGGTCACAAACCACCTTCATCATCCTTATCTCCACCAGAAGACTCCCCAACCTCAGAACCACCAGGAATAACCTCACCGTAATCGTCAAACCATATAGGTGAATTAATACCACCTTGCTTAACAGGAACCAAAGCAAGTTCATCCTCATCATAATCTCTTATGTCTATAGGGCATTGTGGACTCCCATTGAGGTCTCTTGGGAAGGAGCCAACAACCACATCATCAAACAGGAAGGTTAACATAATACGCATTGGTTCACCATTTTTCCTGAAATCCCTAAACACTTCAGGCTCAGTCTGCAAAGAATAGAGCAAAAAATATATAAGATAAGAACCATACTTTCAAGCAATAAAGTTACAAAAGTACATATAACTTGATTAAGTGGAACTCACATTTGCAGTAACAACTTGCCGGTACTTCATATCCACGATAGATTTGCAATTGACGATGTCATAAGTTACTCCAGGAGTTTCCAAGAACCTGTTAAAGTCTTCGTTGCGCTTACGCATTTTTTCTAACTTCCATTTCATAGAGTGCAAACTGAAATGACGAAAGAAACGGTCAGACAACGATGATGCAATGCGTTGACAGGCCCCCGAGAGTTTGTCCAGCTCCTTGAGGTTGTTAGCCTTGGCCTCTTCTTGCACCAAAGCCAAAAAATACCAGTTCTCATTTTCAGACCATCCATCATTGAGCTTCATTTCATCGTTATGCATGCGTCTAGTCCTCGGCATTTTACTGATACAATCTACATGACAATAAAAAAGATATAAAATCACACAAACTATATACTGAAATATAAAGTAGGAATAGATGATGCTTCGAATTTTAAATACTGACCTAAGAAGTGCTATTTATTAATGGACCCTTTAAATCACAAGCATGAAAGAGACTTACATATACGATTTTCTTCTTAAACTGGGTTGTTGTGTGTTGTGGAGGACTTGAAGAAGCCAAATGATTTTATAGGGAAAACTCCCTAACTATTGAACTTCCACAATAAATGTTGATATGATGTGGGGTAGGTTTGCATTAAAACAATTGAGTGTTGAATATTCAACTACTCAACTTAACTTTTCCTTATACCAATGTGCATTAAATGATCTCAAGGTAGTGTGATAAGTTGGGAAAACTTTTCTGATTATATAGCATATACAAAGGCACATTTTATGACAAACATATCCATTGAATATTAAACTACTCAGCACCAGCATTCAATGCACACAAAAACAAATTCTCCAGTCCAGCAAAATTACACATCAATTAAAAATAGGGGGATATTTGCAAAATACTTCACTATAACCAAAGTGTGATATGAGCATATGAATATATTACCATATATTGGTCAACTAACAAAATTTAACATGCCCATACAAGTGTACTATGTTTGGAATGACAATTTCCAAACTCATGTAGTGGGTATGTACTTTCATATGATCAAATGCATGAAACTTCATTTCAAACTACATCAGGGAGGTATTTTCAAGTATCATATATTATAGTCATTATTTTGTATATCCATAATGATCATATGACCAACTTGAACAAACATTAAATATCACACATTCACCCCCAAAATAACATTTTCAGAACAAAAATTACCCATACAAATTTATATATTTTGAAATTCACACTGAAAATAACACATTCAGAACCAGAATATGTCATATCAATTTATACAAACAGTAAAATTCCCACTCATTATAACACTTTCAGAACCAAAACAATATTTAACACCAATAATCTTAAATTAACTACAACAAACGTAATCAAATTAACTTTAACAAACATAATCAATGGTAATGACTAACACATTCACACTCAAAATCCCATATTGTTTAACCAAAATATGCCATAATACTAATATTCATACAAAACTAACATCCTAAAAGATTTCACCCAACAAAATACTTAAAATAATCATGCATAAACTGATGAAAATTACATGCCAATAGCACAAATGGGAAGTCAATTACAGGGCATATTATGAACTACTATATAAATAACCACCAAATGAGGATAATCAAGGCACAGATCATCAGAAGTTTATGCCTTCAACACAATGCCTGATTATCTGTTTCAAGTTTACGAACTGAATCAAGGAGCCTATTAATATCAGAATTTAAATCAACATTATCATGCACTAGACTGGCATTCTCAGACTCGGCATGATTCACATGAGCTAATAACCCAGGGATGATTAACCTGGACCTCTCACACATAACATGATCAATCCACTTAAAGAAATCACAACAATCACCCTGAAAATAAATAGTAGATTAGAACCATACTTTTAAAATATTTTCGTAAATATGCTGAGAAACATAAACCACTGAAAAACTCACTTTCGAGCCAGAACAGCGAGCAAATCGACGGCCAGGATTATCTCTAGTCCAAGATGTATATATTCTGGAAGCAGATCCACAAGGACAACGAGTACTGCTAGAGCGTGCCGAACTGTTTGTGCTTGAATCCATCGCTACAACCACAAAAAAAAAGGGAAGAAATTTAATGTATGTTACGAAATTCACATAATGGGGCATATATATCACAAAAATTAGGGAAAATAAGAAGAAGACAATACAACGAACACAAAAAAACCAATACATCGCGGTGTTGTTGCTATGCTTGAAAGGAGAATACCCACAGGAGCAAGAAAAACCAGGAGCGAATTGGTTGTGCAATCGCAACTGCTAACATGGAGTGTGAATGGGGTAAAAAAATGAACTACGGTTTTGATTCAGGTTAATATACCATCAAAACAACGGCCGCGATTGAATCTAAAGTTGGACAGTCCAGATATAATCGGTCAAGGGCAAATTTGTAATTTCCGCCTAATTAGCCCAACCGAACATGATTTGAGTATATGGGCCACAATTTTAATGCTGGGTCTACTTATCTGCCAAAGATGGTGTTATTCTAATTGGACTTATAAAGAATGTGGGTTATTGTGTTATTGGGTGCATTGTTAATTGGGCCAACCGAACCTAGCCTTATTAAATGATTAAAGCTCAAACAAATTCCAGTTAGACATAAATAAAATAAATATACTAATATATAATATTAATTTTAACTTAATTGAATTAGTATTTCATGTAAAATATTATTAAATTAACATCTCGTTTAAGATATTCATTCACTCAAGTCTAACAAGTAGAAATTATAATAAATATTTAATAAATTCAAAAACAACCTTCTTTTTACTAGAGTTTTGATATTATAGTCAACTCATTAAAAAACTTCAATTGTTAAATAAAATATTTATTTAATATATATCATATAACAAATATCGAAATAACCCATTCATTTTTCTACCGGCCAATCTAAAAGACGCTTGATTTGCACCTGAATCCAACACTCAAACCTAATAATATATCTGTACGAAATTAATTTTTATCGTTACATCTATATTCGTGTAACATCTATATTCATGCAACACAGGTAAACTTGACTTTGAGTTTGACACTAAAAGATTTTAATTATTCATATAAAATGAAAAAATAATCGTAACATCATCATATAACTATGATAATTATGTCCAGATAAACATAGTTTAATTAATACAGCGTTTTACAATCTCGTCTTAAATTTTAAAAAAAAAAATTGTCAAACTCAAAATATATTTTTACTTTATATAAACTAAATAGATATTATACATAAAAATCTTAATAAAACCCAATATGGAACTGTCATCACTTAATCACTTTGGTTCAGCACTCATTTACCTAAAATCAAAATGTGATGCTAACTTCTACAGTTAAACTTATTTTCTTTCAGAATTCATTTGGGCCATTTTAATGCTAAAACTGGGCTATTTTGCCTATTTTATCTTTATTTGGTCTTTAGCTATTTTCTTTTATATTTAGTTCAACGCAGAATTTCTATGGGCCGACTTCGGATGTGGGCCCATATATTTTTAAAAAATGCCTTCTCGAATAATACATTATAAAGATACCCCTGCTAACATCTAAAAATTGAATTTCGCTATTTTCCAACAAAAAAATTGGCCATTTTGTTTATATCAGAAAAATAAATCCATAGATATGGAACCCCAAAACACAAAATAAACACTTAGCAATTAGGGTAGAGTTGACCACCGAGATCGAAAATATCTAGGTCCAAAATAAGCAATTCATTTTTTTCCTTTAAAACTTGCAAAATACTATTATGAATATTAGAATATGCATTTCTCTCTCTATTTTTCTTTTCATCAATATATGTTTATATTATATCTAATTAGGAGCGATGACTTCCTAAATAGTGAATGTGAATTTTTTTTCCATTTATTTTTTGCTCTTTTATTGATAAAACGAGCCCGTTTTTCCTATTTTCCCCTACTTTTGTAAGTGGGCGGAATTATAGATTGTAATAACCCTATATTAATTTCACATAACAGGCTAAAATAAGCTTCATACGCATTGTTAATAATAAGTAATGTGTGTATAAGTTTAGAGATTAATTTTCATTAACAAAATAACCAAAGTATAAACTTATAAATCAGAGGGATAATATTGTAATTTTATAAAAAAGAAGAAAATTGAAAGTAGTCAAAGCACTATGTAGGTTTAAAGTAATCAAGTCCTCGCGGTTTCTCCTCACAGCAGCGCCGCCGACCTTGATTAGCATTTTTACTTCAATCCTTCTTTGTCTAAGTAGTTGTTTTATATGCTAGTGTTCTTGGTGAGATTTATAAGATGAGATATATATATAAATTCTTTTAGTATTGCAATTTGAAGAAGGATATATGGGGAATTGCACATCATGGTTCCCAATTGAAAGATCCACATATTTTATTGTATGTATAGTTTATTGTATGTAAGTAATCTATATAACATGATTAATTATGGAAAGCACTATTATTTAATTTGATGTGAATCTCCTGCCGAATTAATTAATGGCTAGTGTTGGATTACATAGGAATTGGATTAAGTATTGAACAATTTCAACTTCATAGCATTAATTGGTAAGGGGCTTTTAAACTTAGAATTCAGTTTTCCTAGTTAATTAATCTTCCGATCGGAAAGCTTATGTTGTATTTTATTATGTTTCTATTTTAGAGATCAAGTTTAGTCGAGATTTCGTGCTGCTCAAGATAGTGTGACGTTAATTTATTTGAGGTAAGGGGTTTTTGGCACTTTATACTCTTATCCCATGTGAATATTATGCTTAAGTCTATTATTTGAAATCTCATTGTCCTTAGCAAAGTATTTTTTATTAAAACAGATGTTGGGACAATGTTTTTATATTGAATAAGAGACCAAGTGTGCAAATTGACAGTGTTTCATTGATTATGTAGTTGAACTATTTGAGCAATTGTTTGATTACATGGAGATACCGCATTTATTTCTAATTTAATCTTTCGGATTTGCCTATGAATTGTTTGGGCCCCTTCGGGGGATTGTTGGCTTAGGAGATAGTTCCGCCCATTGTATTGTATTAAATTTGAGTCTGGTTACCTTTCAGAACCAGTTTCGACTATTTGTATTTGTATTTGATAAGTCAACGTCCTTGTCACGGGATTAATGATTGCCATTGTGTTTATTTGTGAGTTGAAATGAATGTTTGTCTCCTGCATATTTCGGTTCATGAAAGTGTCACATTATCAGTTTGCATTATTATTGAGTATTGATATGTGCATGAATTTGACAGAGGTGCCATAAACTTCTTATTGAGTGAGCAACTCACCCCTTGCTTGATATTTGGCAGATCCTTAGACAGCTCGAAGTTGGAAGGTTTTGTTTTCAGATTTTAGGCAGTGATAGGAACTCACTAGTTATTTATGCTTTTTTATTTTCTCTTGTTCATTTGGATGGATGTATTTGATCTGGGTGGATTTGAAATTCCTTGTCAAATTCATCAAGCTATTTGGATACAAATTTAAATCCATTAATTTGAAATCCTAGAATTTAGTACGATGGATTTCAGCCCAATTGTAAGTGGATTTGAAATTCTTCCCAATACAAGTTATTTGAAATCCACTTAAGAAGAAAGTCCACATTGTCTATGGAAAATTGCAATTTGATCTCAGATTTTCAAAAAACCTAGAATTGTAAATTTGTCCATAATTTTCATATAATTAAAATGTGCAATTTGGCTACTATTTTCAGAAATTCGAATTCTAACTTTTGGTCCCTCAATTTTAGGAAATTGCAATTTTGACCATAGATTTTCGAAGAACCCAGAATTGCAAATTAGTCCAGAATTTTCAGAAAATTAAAAATTTTAATTCGGAACCTGATTTCAGAAATTCAAATTTTCATTTTTGATCCCTCAATTTTCGAAAATTGCAATTTTGACCCGAGATTTCGAAGAATCCGGAATTGCAGTTCAATCCAAAAATTTCAGAAAATTAAATTTCAATTCTGCCCCTAATTTTCAAAAATCAACTTTGCTCTTTTTGGTCCCCAAACTTTTGGAAATTACAATTTGACCCCAAATTTTTGAAAAACCCAAAATCGCGATTCAATTCGCCATCAGATTTTCAGAAATCCGAATTTACACTTTTGGTTCCTCAATTTTCAGAATTTTCAATTTGACCTAAGATTTAAAAAAACAACCAAGAACCGCAATTCAATCCATAATTTTCCAAAGATTAAAATTTTTAATTCACCCAATTTTTTAGAAATCAAAATTTGCACTTTTGATCCCTTAATTTTCATTAATTGCAATTTGACCCCAAATTCTAAAAAATTCGGTAGTTGCAATTCAATCTAGAATTTTTCAGAAAATTAATGTTTTAAATTCGGCCACAATTTTTTAAAATTCGATATTTGCACTTTTGGTCCCTTAATTTTTAAAATTTACAATTTTGCCCCAAATCGATTTATCCGATTTTATCTAGATATCAACAAATAATGAGCAAGAATTAACTCATAGAACAAATTATAAGGTATAATTGGGAATTTTAAATATCGCAAATGATATATACCAAACAATGAATTTCAAATGAATGGATTTGAAATCCTTTATAAAAAAAATGATCAAATAAGAGATTTAAAATGAATGGATTTTAAATCATTAGAATTTCAAATCCATTCATTTGAAATCCCTTTTCATTTGAAATCCTCCCATCCAAATGGGCCCTGAGTTTTACCCATTCTTACTTTGAGACGTTGTTGGTTGTGATTGACTCCAACTTAGTATTATAAAAATTGTTCCTGGTAGACATTTTTAGATACCTTATTCCAATAGTTCGAACAGATCGTTGAGAAATTATTTTCATTTTATTTTGTTGTTATATTTGAAATTGAGTTTAAATTCGAAGGCTTCGTGTCGGCATGATCGTAATGACGACGCATCCATCACACTGGTAAAGTAATATATATATAAAAAAATTGGGGCCTGACTTTTAACACCCCAATCCCCCATTGATTGTGGATGAATTGTTTGAATGGTTAATAAAGACTTGACCTATTTCTGCTTGTCAACATGTGCTTAAGCATTTTGGGCTAGTGGAGTAGAGCTCAACAATGTTGACAAGGCCAAAAGTGAATCAAGGTCTTTACAAATTGTATCAAAGCCAACATCGTGGTGTTATCCATGAGGGCAGTTTTGGGCTATTGATCTGGACTCGACGAGGACGTCGAGTATTTGAGTTGGGGAGATTGTAACACCCAATCCCGCATTTAATGTAGATGAATTGTTTGAATGGTAAATAAAGACTTGACCTACTTCTAATTGTTAAAATGGGCATAATAATTTTTTGCTAGTGGATTAGAGCCAACAATGTTGACAAGGCTAGAAGTGGATCAAGGTCTTTGCCAACAATCATTCGTTATAGTTCATTCACCAGGAAACGTAATAATGCGTGCTTCATCAGGATATTTGCGGGGATCATATGCAATCAACCATGTTCTTCGAGCCAGCCACTGAAAATTTCCATTAAGATTCACACATGCACTTGCGGGGTCAAAATGAATAGCTACGTCCATATGCACATCATATATTTCTCATTCACCATTTTCAGACAGAAATAATTCACCTTGAATAATCTTATATGATTCCCTCCGAAAGGGCAAATAGAAAATGCACAACAATGTAACTCACAAGAATTCCATCTTCGATATTTGCAACCAAACCCCAACTATCCCAACCTTGGCCAACAAAGTGCGGGGGAAGGGTAATAAAATGCTCGATTACAGGATTGCATAGCCTAACAACGGCAATGTGATATTCTAATTGACCATATAACACTAATCTATTGCTCAATCCATATATCATATAGTCTTTCCCGTATGGCTGTTCAAAAGAAATTTGTCAAATTTACAAAAGAATCTCGAGAAAATTCCATTAACCAGGCATGTTTAATCCTGAAGCAAAATGGATCCCAACCAACAACTCGAGAAATTCAAGAGGTATGAGGCCGATATGAAACATTATTTGATTGAAAAATACTTTCTTAACAAGAACGTGTACGGAGGAAGCATATTTGATGTTAAAGATGGAAAAAGTACAATGACAAGTAGGTAACAAAATTGGACATACTCTAAAACCCTCGTTTTTCATTTTTCATTCCTTGAGTTTGCTATAAATCGAACATTTCTTTGTGCAGGTTGGCTCCATACCAATCTTATGCAGATCCTAAAGCTTTTCATGAACTGCTTGCGAAGAATCAGCATAAGCTGAAACAAAACAAGATGCTGGTACATTAAACTGGAAGTCCTAGCTAAATGAAATTCTCGATTAAATTTCACCTATTATATGATATATATATAAGGAAATTCACAACAAAGACTACATATCATTTGATTTAATAACTATGAATAAATTCAGTGATATGATTATGATGTTTTTCTTTTGTAATATTTGTGAGACTGTGACGTTTATTAGCCTATTTTTAGGACATTATAGATTGTGCACCAATAACATATTGTTGTGTATTGGAGTATTACATATTTGCAGGTCTCTGTGATATATACATTTTGAACCATTGCTCATGACATTGGAGTGGACCATCAAATCCCATTATTTGAGATTTAGCTCGAGGTCAAGTAAAAAAAGTGTTTGATTTTGGATTCTTATACATGAAACTGTAATTTTAATAATGTTATCACTTTTTAATATTGGCTTCAAATAAACTTGTAGGTAAGGGTGTAAATGAGCCGAGTAGTACATAACGAGACATTGTGTAAGAATTCTTCTTCATGAACTTATCAAGGTGTAAAGTCTTTGTGGCGTTCAATGACTTATGAAACGATTCATCCACCATCGTTTGTGGCATCCTTACGAACTTATCAAGCATTCTTGTGGGTTTCCAACTTATCATACAATTCAGTCAACATCGATTGTGGCGTCCTCATGAAATTATCAAGAAGACTTATCAAACGATTCATCCATCATCTTTTGTGGCGTCTTCATATAAACCTGATTGTCGAATGATCCTAGTAGTCCTAGTAATTTGGGTCTCGTTATTCGTGGCGAGGTTCGTATCACATTTTCTCAATATTTCATATGGAAATGTGTTTGACCTCCAAAGAGACAATGTATTAAACGCTTTTTTATTGTGTAAGATTATTATACCAAAAATGGGTTTACTCATCTTTTTCCGAGCATTTAGTTTATGCCATGTTAATGGTTTTACTCATATAAAAAAAAGGGCGATAAATGAACTTCTACCATTCAAAATGTAATATCCACCAGAGGTTAATAACTTACAAAATAAGTGAACAAACTAAAATGGCAACCGTAGGATAAATTTATTACTTCAAAAATCTAAACAACTAAGTGAGTTATGAGATTTTGATAATAGACAAGCAGAAAATTCATCAGCAAAGTGAAGAGATAAGTGATTGGCTTAGTTAATATCTTCAGACAAAAGAATATTGAGAAGTCAAGTATCATGTTCGAGGTTTGAAGATGAAGGTAATGAGAATCATCAAGAACAAGTACAAGCTAAGGATCCATTGTATGTCCCAATTGGGCCAATTACAAGGGCAAGATCCGAAAATGATCTAGGAAGCATTTAACGGGCTAATTCAGAAGATATGGGCTGATTCTAACATGCATAAGTTTGGGCCCAAAGAAGATGAAGTTGTTTTGAATTTAATCCAAACAATATAATCTGATGGCTTTTGGAATTCACTAAAATTACTTACTTACAATTAAGTTTTCTGGGACAGAGAAGCTTTAATTTGGCTTTATTTACATCAGATTTTATATATATAGGTCCATATAGATAATAGTCAAGACTTCTCATATTTCTAAATGTATTTGGAGGATTCTAGGCACCTTTTCATATCCCAACACTTATGAAAACGTGTTGGCTTTAATTATTATGGTTGGAGACTTGTTCCAACCCTATATATAAGTAGTATTGTTAAATGTAATGACATATATTTTGCTGAAAATATAAAGTGAGTTTTTATTCCTCTTTTGGTTCTTCATTGAACATCAGAACTTATCAAGGTTTCTCCTTGTGGCGTTCAAACTTGAATACTTGTGGTTTGCGATTATTTATAATCGTTGTGTCACAAGTTCACTACAATCTGGAATACTTGTGGTTTGCGATTCTTTATAATCGTTGGGTCACAAGTTCACTACATCCTAGAATACTTTTGGTTTGCAATTCCTTATAATCGTTGGGTCACAAGTTAACTGTCGTTTTTCCAATATGATTTTTAGTTTTCTTGGGTTGAAATTGGATCTTCCTAATGAAGTTCGAATCATTTGGTATCAGATCAAGGTACTAAAATCAGATTACTATCCTTTATCTTTATTTCTTGTTCTTATATGATTAGTCAATTTCTGTTAATCTCTTCTTTCCTACTTTTAAATCTCTTTGTTAGTGTATCCAGCCCAAAAAAAAAAAATGATTAAAAATAAATTAGTGGCGGATACAACTACTCTCTATATTCTGACTTATTCTCCAGTTCTCTCAAGTAAAAAAAAAAATCAAAATCTCCTTGATTCATTATATCTAAAGTACCGAACCATTGGTATTCATTGTTTAAACAATACAAGTTGAACCTCTTGATTAAAGTTTACTAGTTCATTAAAGAACAGAAAAATCTAAACAACTAAGTGAGGTATGAGTGGAAAAAGGCAAGAGAGTGTGAGATTATTAGAGGGTAAAAGCCTATTGAGTTAAACACGAGTGTTGAGTGACATTATTCGAGTGTAAACACGTGAGGGAGTGCTGTGATGATTTATTTCTAATTGTTATATCTAGTTTCAAATATGTCTACAAGTGGTGAAGCAATAAACAAAGGTGGACATGGGGACACATTTATGTTTAAAGCCATGCAAAAACAATTTGAACGTATGAACGTAATGTTTAATGAGATTCGGGATCGGATGGATAGGCAAGACAATGCTATTGCTACTTTAAACAGGGGACGTCCGAAAAGAACTCCTAATGTTTAGAAGGGAATAAAGGAATGCAAATGAAGTTGATTTTGGTTACAATTCCAATGATGAGTTCCAATATGAAGATGATCAAGGCTCATTGAATGGTGAGGGCAGATTCATACAAAGGAGAAGAAGGCATGATAGAAGTTTCCAAAGAGGTCCGAGATGGCAAGATAGAGATGACAGAAGCTTGGGAAACATAAAAGTAAAGATACCATCATTCCAAGGCAAGAATGATCCAGAAGTGTACTTGGACTGGGAAAGGATGGTGGAGCTAATTTTCGAATGCCATAACTACTCCGAGGGGAAAAAGGTAAAACTTGCTGTTATTGAGTTTACCGATTATGCTATTATATGGTGGGATCAACTTGTGATGACCAAGAGACGAAATGGTGAATGGCATATTAGGACATGGGACGAAATGAAAGCTATCATGAGGAGGCGGTTTGTTCCTAGTCACTATGATAGGGACTAACTTCAGAAATTACAAAGCATGGAAGATCACCATAAGGAGATGGAGATTTCCATGATCAGGGCTAATATAGAGGAGGATAGAGAAGCTACCATGGCAAGGTTTCTCAATGGAGGTCAAATGGAAGGAAAGATGAAGGAGCTAATTCCAAATTCAAAACAGAAGCACCAAAGAGAAAAGATGAAGTTGACAAAGTCAATAGAGGTAAAACTGAATTACCAACTCGTAATCATGGTATTAAGTGTTTTAAGTGTTTGGGACCAGGTCACATTGCTTCACAATGCCCAAACAAGAGGACCATGATCTCACATGCTAACGGAGATGTGGAGACTGAAAGTGAGAGTGATGATAATGATCATAAGCCAAAAGACTCTAGTGACAATGATGTTGAATATCTGGTGGAAGGAGAGTCATTGGTTGCTAGGCGTGCTTTAAGTGCCCAAATCAAAGAAGATGATGTTAATGAGCAAAGGGAGAACATTTTTCATACTATATGTCATGTTAACAATAAAGTGTGTAGTATGATCATTGATGGGGGAAGTTGTACAAACGTTGCCAGTACTACTTTGGTTGAAAAACAGAATTTGTCTACCTTGAAACACCCTAGACCATATAAGCTTCAATGGTTGAATGATTGTGGGGAGGTTCATGTGACATGGCAAGTATTAGTATCTTTTTCAATCGGGAAGTACAAGGATGAAGTGCTTTGTGATGTCGTTCCAATGCAAGCAGGTCACATATTATTGGGTTGACCATGTCAATTTGATATGAAGGTTACGAATGATGGTTTAAAAAATTGGCACATTCTTGTAAAAGATAACAAATCCATTACTCTTGTACTATTAACACCCAAACAAGTGTATGAAGATCAAATAAAAAAGAAAAGAGAGAGTGAGTTGAAAATAAATAGTGAGGCTGAAATTTCAAAGAAAAAAAGTGAAAAAGAGAGTGAAAAGATAGAGAGGAAAAAACAAGTGAGCCTTTATGCTAAGGCGAGTGATATCAAGAGTGCCTTCAATTCAAACAAGCTTATGTTTTTAATTTTGTACAAAGAGGCGGGTTTTAACACTAACAAACTTAATGAATCTTTGCCTAGCGTTGTTGTCTCTTTGTTGCAGGAATACGAAGATGTGTTCCCAGATGATGTACCAAATGGGTTGCCACCTATAAGAGGGATAGAGCATAAAATTTATTTTGTTCCAGGTGCTGCCATTCCTAACCGGGCAGCATATAGAAGCAATCCGGAAGAAACTAAGGAAACTCAAAGGCAAGTTGAGGAGTTGCTGAAAAAAGGCCACATTAGATAAAGCATGAGTTCGTGCACCGTACCGGTTTTACTTGTACCTAAGAAGGATGGTACTTAGAGGATGTGTGTGGATTGCAGGGCTATCAACAACATCACCGTAAAGTATCGATACCCCATTCCTAGACTAGATGATATGTTGGATGAATTGCATGGGTCAAGTATTTTACAAAAAATTATTTGAAAAGTGGGTATTATCAAATTAGGATGAAAGAAGGTGATGAATGGAAAACTGCTTTTAAAACAAAACATGGATTGTATGAGTGGTTGGTAATGCCTTTTGGTTTATCTAATGCACCTAATACATTCATGAGATTAATGAACCATGTCTTGCAGGCTTTTATTGGCAGATATGTTGTGGTTTATTTTGATGACATTTTGGTGTATAGCAAAAGCTCAGATGAACATATTGAACATTTGCTACTTTGTTTGATGTTTTGAGAAAAGAAAAATAGTATGTCAATTTAAAAAAGTGTTCTTTTTGCTTGGAATAAGTTACGTTTTTTGGTTATATTGTTAGCGCAAATGGAATTGGAGTGGATGAAGAAAAGGTAAAGGCTATCAAGGAATGGCCGAAACCTAAGTCACTTTCCGAGGTCAGAAGTTTCATGGTTTGGCTAGTTTTTATCGACGATTTGTCAAAAACTTCAGTACACTAGCTGCACCACTCACTGAAATTGTTAAGAAATCGGTAGGGTTTCATTGGGGTGATGAGCAAGAACATGCATTTTCTGAAATTAAAGAAAGATTGTGTAGTGCTCCTTTGTTAGCCTTAACTAATTTTTCTAAAACATTTGAAATTGAGTGTGATGCTTCAGGATTAGGTATTGGAGCAGTTTTAATGCAGGAGCAGCGACCGATAGCCTATTTTAGTGAAAACCTAAATGGGGCTGGTTTGAACTATTCGACGTATGACAAGGAGCTTTATGCATTGGTGAGAGCACTGGAGACTTGGCAACATTACCTTTGGCCGAGAGAATTCGTCATTTACACTGACCATTAATCCTTGAAGCACTTGAAAGGACAGGGTAAGTTAAATAAAAGACACGCCAAGTGGTCAGAATTCATCAAGACATTCCCTTTTGTAATCAAATACAAGCAAGGTAAGAAAAATATTGTGGCCGATGCACTATCGAGAAGGTATGCTCTTGTTTCTACTTTAAATGCAAAGTTGTTGGGATTTGAATATGTGAAGGAATTATATGCTATTAATGATGACTTTGCTAGTGTGTATGTGAAAAATCAGCATTTGGTAAGATTCTATAGACTTGATGGGTACTTGTTTAGAGAGAATAAACTTTGTGTGCCTAACAGTTCTATGCGTGAGTTACTTGTACGCGAAGCACATGGAGGTGGTTTGATGGGTCACTTTGGTATAAGGAAGACTTTAGAAGTGTTGTGTGAACATTTCTGTTGGCATAAAATGAAACGTGATGTGGAAAGAATTTGTTCTAGATGCGTTACTTGTAAGCAGGCAAAATCTAGGGTCTTACCCCATGGTTTATACACTCCTTTACCCGTACCTACTGCACCTTGGGTAGACATTTCGATGGATTTTGTTTTGGGTTTGCCTAGGTCAAGAAAAGGTAGGGATTCAATTTTTGTGGTGGTTGATAGGTTTTCTAAAATGGCACATTTCATATCTTGTAGTAAAACTGATGATGCAACAAACATTGCTGATTTGTTCTTCCGTGAGATAGTACGACTTCATGGTGTTCCTAGGAGCATTGTATCTGATCGAGATGTTAAGTTTCTTAGCTATTTTTGGAAAGTCTTGTGGGGAAAAATGGGTACTAAATTATTATTTTCAACTACTTGCCACCCTCAAACAGATGGACAAACCGAGGTAGTGAATAGAACTTTAACTACTTTATTGCGTACTATAATTAAAAATTATTTAAAGAAATGGGAAGATTGTTTGCCATTCATTGAATTTGCATATAACCGGAGTGTTCATTCTACTACTGAATTTGTACCATTTGAAGTTGTTTATGGTTTTAATCCACTAACTCCTTTAGATTTGCTGCCTTTGCCAGTTGATGAAAGAGCTAGTTTGGATGGTCAAAAGAAGGCTGAGATGGTGAAGAAACTTCAAGAAAGAGTCCGAGAGTATATCGCAAAGAAAAATGAACAATATGCGAACAAAGCTAAAAAAGGACGAAGACAAGTCATTTTTTAACCAGGTGATTGGGTTTGGGGGCATATGCGGATGGAAATATTTCTTGAAGGTAGGCGGTCAAAGTTACAACCAAGAGGGGATGGCACATTTCAAGTTCTTGAAAGAATGAATGATAATGCATACAAGTTGGATCTTTCAGGTGAGTATAAGATTAATTCTACATTTAATGTTGCTGATCTTTCTCTTTTTGATGTAGGTGAAGATTCGAGGAGGAATCCTTTCGAAGAGAGGGAAAATGATGAGAATCATCAAGAACAAGTACAAGCTAAGGATCCATTATATGTCCCAATTGGGCCAATTACAAGGGCAAGATCCAAAAAAGCTCTAGGAAGCATTTAACGGGCTGATTCAGAAGATATTGGCTGATTCTAACATGCATAAGTTTGGGCCCAAAGAAGATGAAGTTTTTGTGAATTTAATCCAAACAATATAATCTGATGGCTTTTGGAATTCACTAAAGTTACTTAGAATTAAGTCTTTTGGGAAAGAGAAGCTTTAATTCGGCTTTATTTACATCAAATTATATATATATAAGTCCATATAGATAATAGTCAAGACTTGTCATATTTCTAAATATATTTGGAGGATCTAGGCACCTTTTTCATATGCCAACACGTTTAATTATTATGGTTGGAGACTTGTTCCAACCTTATATATAAGTGGTATTGTTAAATGTAATGACATATATTTGGCTGAAAATATAAAGTGAGTTTTTACTCCTCTTTTGGTTCTTCATTGAACTTCAGAACTTATCAAGGTTTCTCCTTGTGGGGTTCAAACCTGAATACTTCTGGTTTGCGATTCTTTATAATCGTTGGGTCACAAGTTCACTGCATCCAAGAATACTTGTGGTTTGCGATTCTTATAATCGTTGGGTAAGGAGTTCACTGTCGTTTTTCCAATCAGATTTTTAGTTCAAATGAAGACAGTCGAGGGTAGTCAACATCAAAGTGCTTAGTATAAAAAGCCGAGTATCAAACAACAGGGTTATTATCTTAATAGCAGAGAAGAGTTTCGATCCCCGAATTTCAAGAGCTGAATTTAAAAAATCCATGTAACTTTATCAGATGATTAAAGTTGACACCTTAATTATTATCTTAAATGCTCTGGGATCAGATAAGTAATCTCCAATGATAAAGAATAAATATAAGACTTCCTAGGATAACAAAGTATCCTTGGAAAGAAAGGTGCATTAAATGTGAATAACATAACGGCACAGTGGACAAGATTGAAACAGTGACAAAACTGCCTGCAGACTTTATAGACTTTTGAAGTTTTTAGAAGAAATATGGGCATCATGGAATTTAGGATGGAATTTTCGGAAACTTTCAAAGGACTTTATGAAATAACCGGGTCGCCGTCGACCTGGGATTGAAAATTTCAAGTAAATTTTTCATATTTATGAATTAATATATTAAAATTTTATTTAATACTATGTTATTATAGAAAGTAAAATTATATAAGAATGAGAAGTGGAATGTAATTGGTTGATTCCGTCTCTTTCCTCTTTATTTTTTTCTGAGATAACAAGTGAAAATCAAATCAAATTATTTGAAATTTTGTTAAAGTTTGATTAAAAAAAACTATTTTTGATTTTTTAATACTTATTCATGAAAGTAGATCTAATGACATTATCAATTGATAGTTTTGGGGTTAAATAAACTGTTGGTTCCCACCGTATTAATTTATATAAAACAAGAGGAACATTATCACTTGATAGATTTGAGCCTCAATTCAAATTCTACTTAACACGTGAAAAAAAAGATAAATGTATAAAATATTATCAGATTTATTTCATTATTCATTTCTCATTTGAATTCAGTAATTAAAATCAAATTATATTCAAACAAAGTAAAACAATATTAGATTAATTTAAACTATGTGTGTTTTACTATAATGTATGAATAATCCTAAAATAAATTACACTACGTGATGACGAATTACTAAGAGACACATGTATATTCAATCACCGGTCAAAAAGGCTAATTGCTATAACATGTTTAGGACAAAAAAAAAATTATTTCGTAACATTTCAAAGTCTATGGTAAATTATTATAAAATAATTTTAATATTTCTCAGTAAAGTTTGAATTATTAAGAGACTAGATTGCATTTTCATACTATCTATTCTAGATAATGTCATATATTTCGGATCGGTTAGGTGTCCAGTTAGCAGTTGAATCAGTCGGAATAACCGTCCGATCTGGTTTAAAAATAAATGCTTTCCATATAAAAAAAATGCAGAAATCCATAGAATGATGCTGGTTAATTCCTCTTTATTTCCATTTGTCCTTCATTGGTATGGTATTAAATGAATTTATTGCAAAAATCCCTCTTAAATTTAGGGAAATATCTTGATGTAGGTTTGATACATAATACACACACATATATATACACATTTATGTATCCGCTGTATCCAAAAAAATTCACGCTCCATAGCTCTCTTCGATGGCGGCTACATCTTCATCATCAAACTCTATTTTACCCAAGAAAGAACACAAGAAAGAACTTATTTTACCTAATCAAGAACCCAATCAAGAACTTAAGCTAGAAATAAAGCAGGAATCACAACAAGTTTTATTCTTTTCTAAGGTAATTTATTCAAAAATAAGAAAGTTTTAATTTTGGTGGATAATTTTTTATAAATGTTATCTATGAGATCTTTAATGGGTTTTACTTCATTTGAATTTCTGTAATTTTTTAATTTTTCTTAAATTGTGGTTATCAAGGATGTTCCAAATTAAATCAGGGATACTAAAGAGGTGAAAAGAGAGCCAATTGAAGAACCATTTGAGTGAGTCATTTTTTTACTCGGGATTAATATAAAAATAGGGTCTTTTCACTTTATGATTGTGCTGCATTCTTAGGTTTTTAAGTGCTTTTATGTTATTATCTTTTTGTTTGCATGAGTTGCTTTTTATCTTGTGGGATTTGCTTGGATTTCTGTTTGTTTGACTTTCTGTTGTGGGTTTGTCAATTGTTGATCTTGATCCGCACTTAAAAAATGGTTTATTGATGATCCTAAATCAAGATATCAAATATTGGAAGTGATTTCTCCGAGTTACATTAAATGTAGTTATTGTAATTTCATGTAGTCTTTCTAACAATTAAAAATTGTTTGTTTTCGACCATGCAAGTAAGAACAACGATGAAATTAATAAAGTTAATAGTCTAATGAATGTGAGTCAACTAATTTTGCAGATGATAAATGGAAATAAAGTTCATAATTTTTCTTATTAAGTGTAGTTATTGGGATCTTTGTGAATCTAATAGCAACCTGACCGAACCACTGCTCCATATATATGACGACATGGCGCGTGTCTTCACTCCACTAAATTGTATTACTAAGCAAGACTCGGTGATTTGAATTATTAAGCTATTTTAAGTTCCTTATTTTTAATTTTAAATTATGATTGTCTGCTAAAATGGTTAAAACACAGGGGGATTCATAACCTTTATTAGCTGCAAAATGTGTTGGATATGTTCAACGATTTTCTTTGCAGGTAATTATTTAATAATGATTGCCTTTAATGTGACCAAATTCATGACCTCATTCATTGATCACTGATAATTAAACTTGTGTTGATGATAATTTCAATTTCTCGTGCTTTCAAGGTAATCAAATTGACATAGTATTTACTACTTTCACAAGACTTTTTGGTTCTAAATGTTGATTAAGCTTTCTTCATTTCAGCTTTTCTTCATTGCATTCCTGTCAGTAGAAGTTGTAATCAAATGGAGATTGAAAATAGTACCAATAATTGTGTTCGGGATCTAATATTAATGTTGATACGGTACCTATTTACTTTATTTCCAAATGTGGCATCGATGGAAGTCTTTGACATACCTTGAAATGAAGGTCATAATTGTACTTTTACACAATGTGATCGAGTCCTCGCTCCCTTACTCTATATATATATATTGACAACCCAGAAATCTCCAATCGTGCACCATCTCTTTTTCTCCTTAACGAGTTAGTATTTTCCTCTTTCTACAAGGTAATAATTCGTCAACTTCTCTTGTACTTGCAACACAACATCACTAAAGGTTTTATTACTATTTTTTTTTCTTATGTCAAAAAGTCTATTCATTTTTTGTTTTTGTTATAAAACCAAGGATCCATATGGATTGGTTTTTACTCGGTTTCGCTTTATTTTGGTCTCATAAAAAAAGGTTTGGCTGGTTTCAGTAAAATCTTGAAACACTATTCGGATTAAGTTTAGATGTTGAGTATTGTTCAAATAATCTAGATTTCTCTTTCCCATTTCACCAATTTTGTTTAGATCTAAACTTGTTTATCTACTTGTGTTACTTTGTTACTTATGTGCTTCTCCCTTTGTTTTGGTTGTGTTACTTATGTGCTTCATCTCTTTCATTGTCTACTAATCTTTAAAGTTTCGGTTAATGAAATTATTTCGAGATTCTTTTGTAAATTTGACAAATTTATTTTGAACAACTGTACGGGAAAGACTATATTATATATGGATTAAGCAATGGGTTAGTGTTATATGGTCCATTAGAATATCACATTGCCGTTGTTAGGCTATCCAATCCTCTAACCGGGCACGTATTATCAACAACATAATCATATAATCATTGCAATTCATTATAGTTCCTTCACCAGGCAACGTAATAATGCGAGCTTGATCAGGATATTTGCAGGGATCATATGCAATCAACCATGTTCTTCGAGCCAGCCAATGCAAATTTCCATTAAGATTCACGCACGCACTCATGGGGTCAAAATGAATAGCTACGTCCATATGCTCATCATATATTTCCCATTCACCATTTTCAAACATAAATAATTCACCTTGAATAATCTTACTTGGTTCCCTTCGAAAAGGCAAATTGAAATTCACAACAATGTAACTCACAAGAATTCCATCTTCGACATTTGCATCCAAACCCCAACTATCCCAACTTTGGCCAACAAAGACGTGCGGGGGAAGGGTAATAAAATGCCCGGTTAGAGGATTGTATAGCCTAACAACGACAGTGTGATATTCTAATGGACCATATAACACTAACCCATTGCTCAATCCATATATAATATAGTATTTCCCGTACGGCTGTTCAAAAGAAATTTGTCAAATTTACAAAAGAATCTCGAGAAAATTCCATTAACCAGGCATGTTTAATCCTGCAGCAAAATGGATCCCAACCAACAACTCGAGAAATTCAAGAGCTATGAGGCCGATATGAAACATTATCTGATTGAAAAAAACTTTTCTGACAAGAACGTGTACAGAGGAAATATATTTGATGTTAAAGATGGAAAAAGTACAATGGCAAGTAGGTAACAAAATTGAACATATTCTAAAAACCCCGTTTTTCATTTTTCATTCTTTGAGTTTGCTATAAATCAAACATTTATTTGTGTAGGTTGGCTCCATACCAAAATTATGTAGATCCTAAAGCTTTTCATGAACTGCTTGCGAAGAATCAGCATCAGTTGAAACAAAACCAGATGCTGGTACATTAAACGGGAAGTCCTAGCTAAATGAAAATCTCGATTAAATTTCACCTATTATATGATATATTTATAAGGAAATTCACAACAAAGACTACATATCATTTGATTTTAAAACTATGAATAGATTCAGTGATATGATTATGATGTTTTTCTTTTGTAATATTTGTGAGACTGTGACATTTATTAGCGCATTTTTAGGACTTTATAGACTGTGCACCAATAACATATTGTTGTGTATTGGAGTATTACATATTTGCAGGTCTCTGTGATATATACATTTTGAACCATTGCTCATGACATTGGAGTGGACCATCAATCCCATTATTTGAGATTTAGCTTGAGTTTCAAGTAAAAAAAGTGTTTGATTTTGGATTCTTATACATGAAACTGTAATTTTAATAATGTTATCACTTTATAATATTGGCTTCAAATAAACTTGTAGGTAAGGGTGTAAACGAGCGGAGTAGTACATATCGAGGCATCGTGTAAGAATTCTTTTCATGATCTTATCAAGGAGTAAAATCTTTGTGGCGTTCAATGACTTATGAAACGATTCATCCACCATCGTTAGTGGCGTCCTTACTAACTTATCAAGCATTCTTGTGGCGTTCCAACTTATCAAACGATTCAGTCAACATCGTTTATGGCGTCCTCATGAACTTATCAAGAAGACTTATCAAGCGATTCATCCATCATCTTTTGTGCCGTCTTCATTAAATTCATATGAACCTGATTGTCGAATGATCCTAGGAGTCCTAATAATTTGGGTCTCGTTTTTCGTGGCGAGGTTCGTATCACATTTTTTCAATATTTCATATGCAATTGTGTTTGACCTCCAAAGAGACAATGTATTAAACACTTTTTTATTGTGTAAGATTATTATACCAAAAATTATTATACTCATCTTTTTCCGAGCATTTAGTTTATGCCATGTTAATGGTTTTACTCATATAAAAGAAAGGGCGATAAATGAACTTCTACCATTCAAAATGTAATATCCACCAGAGGTTAATAAATTACAAAGTAAGTTAACAAACAAAATGGCATCCGTAGGATAAATTTATTACTTCAAAAAGCTAAAAAACTAAGTGAGTTATAAGATTTTGATAATAACAAGCTAAGTCAGAAATAGACAAGCAGAAAATTCATCAGCGAAGTGAAGAGCTAAGTGATTGGCTTAGTTAATATTTTCAGACAAAATAATATTGAGAAGTCAAGTATCATGTTCGAGGTTTGAAGATGACGGGTTAATCAATTTGGTTTGATCGATTAAGGGATTAAAATCTACCATGTGAAAAACACTTTATAAAAATCCGCTGCAAGTACTCTGCTTTTAAAAGTTGATTTTATTGAAATCAGCTAAGTAGTTTAAAGAGAAGCGGTTAACTGTGTTGTTCAAAGATTTGTTCACTGATTAACCTAGTTAGCTCACCGACCTCAACAGCTTAGTTTGTTGACAGTCGATTGAAAACTTTTTAAAGTATAAAAAATTTCAGAGGTCTATTCACCCCCTCCCCCCCTCTAGACCTCATCTGACCACTTGGGACCAACAAGTGGTATCAGAGCGGGTGGTTCATTAGAATCAGCTATCTGAACAACGAGCTTGATCCGAGTGTTTTTAAAAGGTTTCCAATTTTTTTTTCAAAAGAGCATTTTTTTGAAAAATCAAAACTTTTTGAAAATGGATTGTATCAGTCGTGTTCCCCACATAGCTGGTATGAGCTTCGAAGACTGGAAGATCAGAATGGAGATCTTCTTAGCTGCTTACAATGATAACATGTACACATGTATCATAAAAGGTCCATTCAAATTCACCAAGACTATAAAGGTTGTCCAGATTGTACAGCTTGATTTCTTCAGCTGTCATCTCATTTATATCTTTCTCCACCACTATGTCTACTTCATCAAAGTTGGCCGTTTCATCATGACCAAAGCCCTGGACAATGATCGATTTGACAAAGTCAAGCATTGCAAGACTGCTAAAGAGATGTGGGATAAGGTTCGTGACATGAGCGAAGGAAACGACACCATCAAAAAGCATCAGCTGAGTGATGCTCTCGAAAAGTTGGATAACTTCAAGATGAAGTCCGCGGAAACCATCGACCAGATTGATACAAGGTTCAAAAGGACATTAAATGAAGTTCTCAAGCTTGGAAAAACCTTCACAGACAAGGAGATAACCGTCAGAGTGCTGAAGGCTCTGCCTCCAAAGTTCAACATGAAGGTGACAGCCATGGAAGAGTCAAGAGATTTGGGAAAGATCTCACTCACCGAGCTGTTCTCAGTACTCAAGGCTTATGAGTATAAATTGCCAATAATGGGTGTTGAAGAAACCTCAACTTCAAGTCCCACAGCTGCTCTGGTTGCTGCTGAAAATCCGAGAACACCAGCACATAAAAGCAAAGAAGTGGATTCATCTGATGAAGCCACAATACTCAACAAAAAGGAGTACACAGCTGGAGACGTTGCATTGCTGATGAACAACTTCAAGAAGTTCTACAAAAGAAAAATGAAGAACAAATACAACAATGCTTCTACTTCTAACCCTACCTCTTCTTCTCAAGATAAGGATTCTTATAAATCCAAATTATTGTGCTATAATTGCAGGAAATTGGGACATTTCATCAGAGACTGCCCATATCCTAAAGCTGAGAGGTATACAAAAAAAAACAAAGAGAATCAGAAAAGTAAGAAAGAAAGCATCAGAAAGGCAAGGTGCTGATAGCGGAAGCAGAGAAGCTGGCTACTATCTACTCATCAGATTCAGACTCAGACACTTCTGACGAAGAGTCTTCTGAAGAAGAGAGTCCTGCCCTAATCTGCCTGATGGCCAAGGAATCTTATAACTCTGAGGATGATGAGGTAACTCCTCTTGAAAATGAATAGTTTAATTCATTTCAACAAATGATGCTTAACAATACTGGTATTGCTGAAGCATTTAGTAAGCTTAAGAAAGAGATGATATTGCTAGGAGAGCAAAACAGTTCACTGAAACTTAAGGTTGAACAGCCAAAAGAATCAGATGAATACAAACTGCTTGAGCAAGAGAATGAATCTCTGAAAGCTGAATGTGAAGTATATAAGGGTAAAATCATGGAACTTGAAAAGATAATTGAGTCTCATGAAAAATCATCTGAGAGGAATGAAGTCTGGTACCTAGTTCCTAGACCAAGTCATCAAAGGGTAATTGGCACTAAATGGGTATTCAGGAATAAAATGAATGAAGATGGTATTGTCACCAGAAATAAAGCAAGATTAGTGGCCAAAGGTTACTGCCAAGAAGAAGGCATGACTTTGATGAAACTTTTGCACCGGTAGCAAGATTAGAGGCAATCAGATTGTTTCTCGCCTATGCTGCTCATAAAAATTTCACAGTCTATCAAATGGATGTGAAATCAGCTTTTCTCAATGGAAAATTGCAAGAAGAAGTTTATGTTGAACAACCACATGGATTTGAAGCTTACAAAGAAGAAGACAAGGTGTATTGTCTGAAGAAAGCTCTTTATGGACTGAAACAGGCTCCAAGAGCATGGTACGATACCCTATCTGATTTCTTTTTAATTAAAGGATTTCGTAAAGGTAAGGTAGATAAGATCTTGTTCACTGTTGAATGGGAGGATCATATATTGCTTGTGCAAATATATGTGGACGATATTATTTTTGGTTCAACAAATCAAAAGATGTGTGACAAGTTCTCCAAGCTGATGCAAAACAAGTTTGAAATGAGCATGATGGCTGAACTAAATTATTTTCTTGGTTTGCAAGTAAGACAGTTGTCTGATGGAATATTCATAACCAAGCAAAATACACAAAGGATCTGTTCAAGAAATTTGGTATGTAAACTAGCTCTTTATTTTTTTCTGAGATAAAAAGTGAAAATCAAATCAAATTATTTGAAATTTTGTTAGAGTTTGATAATATAAACTATTTTTGATTTTTTAATACTTATTCATGAAAAGTAGATCTCATGACATTATCAATTGATAGTTTTGGGGTTAAATAAACTTTTGGTTCCCACCGTATTAATTTATATATATAAAACAAGAGGAACATTATCACTTGATAGATTTGAGCCTCGATTCAAATTCTACTTTACACGTGAAAAAAAAAAAGATAAAATGTAAAAAATATTATCAGATTTATTGGTTTCATTATTCATTTCTCATTTGAATTCAGTTGATTAAAATCAAATTAAATTTAAGCAAAGTAAAACAATATTAGATTAATTTAAACTATGTGTGTTTTACTATAATGTATGAATAATCCTAATATAAATAACATTACGTGATGATGAATTACTGAGAGACACATGTATATTCAATCACCGGTCAAAAAGGCTAAGAGCTATAACATGTTTAGGACAACAAAAAAAATTATTTCGTAACATTTCAAAGTCCAGGGTAAATTATTATAAAATAATTTTAATATTTCTCAGTAAAGTTTGAACTATTAAGAGACTAGTTTGCATTTTCATACTATTTATTCTAGATTATGTCATATATTTCGGATCGGTTTGGTGTCCGGTTAGCAGTTGAATCAGTCGGAATAACCGGTCTGGTCTGGTTTAAAAATAAATGCTTTCCATATAAAAAAAAGGGCAGATATCCATAGAATGCTGCTGGTTAATTCCTCTTTATTTTCCATTTGTCCTTCATTGGTAAGGTATTAAATGAATTTATTGCAAAAATCCCTCTTAAATTTAGGGAGATTTGTTGATGTAGGTTTGATACACAATACACACACATATATATACACATTATGTATCCGCTGTCTCCAAGAAAATTCAAGCTCCATAGTTCTCTTTGATGGCGGCTACATCTTCATCATCAAACTCTATTTTACCCAAGAAAGAACCCAAGCAAGAACTTATTTTACATAATCAAGAACCCAATCAAGAACTTAAGCTAGAAATCAAGCAGGAATCACAACAGGTTTTATTCTTTTCTGAGGTAATTTATTCAAAATAAGAAAGTTTTAATTTTGGTGGATAATTTTTTATAAATGTTATCTATGGGATCTTTAATGGGTTTTACTTCTTTTGAATTTCTGTAATTTTTTAATTTTTCTTAATTTTTGATTATCGAGGATGTTCCAAATGAAATCAGGGATATTAAAGAGGTGAAAAGAGAGCCAATTGAAGAACCATTTGAGTGAGTCATTTTCTTACTCGGGATTAAAATAAAAATTGGGTCTTTTCACTTTATGATTGTGCTGCATTCTTAGGATTTTAAGTGCTTTTATGTTATTATCTTTTTGTTTGCATGAGTTGCTTTTTATCTTGTGGGATTTT
Source organism: Penstemon barbatus (assembly GCA_003313485.2). Classification (NCBI taxonomy): domain Eukaryota; kingdom Viridiplantae; phylum Streptophyta; class Magnoliopsida; order Lamiales; family Plantaginaceae; genus Penstemon; species Penstemon barbatus. Next base: position 37,700,125 of record CM064883.1, read on the forward strand.
CTTGGATTTCTGTTTGTTTGTCTTTTTGTTGTGGGTTTGTCAATTGTTGATCTTGATCCGCACTTAAAAAATGGTTTATTGATGATCCTAAATCAAGATATCAAATATTGGAAGTGATTTCTCAGTTACATTAAATGTAGTTATTGTAATTTCATGTAGTCGTTCGAACAATTCAAAATTGTTTGTTTTCGACCATGCAAGTAAGAAAAACGATGCAATTAATAAAGTTAATAGTCTAATAAATGTGGGTCAACTAATTTTGAAGATAATCAATGCAAATAAAGTTCATATTTTTTTTATTAAGTGTAGTTATTAGGATCTTTGTGAATCTAATAGCAACTTGACCGAACCACTGCTCCATATATATGATGACATGGCGCGTGTCTTCACTCCAGTGAATTGTATTACTAAGTAAGACTCGGTGATTTGAATTATTAAGCTATTTTAAGTTCCTTATTTTTAATTTTAAATTATGAATGTCTGCTAAAATGGTTAAAACACAGGGGGATTCATCACCTTTATTAGCTGCAAAATGTGTTAGATATGTTCAACGATTTTCTTTGCAGTTAATTATTCAATAATGATTGCCTTTGATGTGACCAAATTCATGACCTGATTCATCGATCACTGATAATTAATCTTGTGTTGATGATAATTTCAATTTCTCGTGCTTTCAAGGTAATCAAATTGACATAGTATTTACTAATTTCACAAGACTTTTTGGTTCTAAATGTTGATTAGGATTTCTTCATTTCAGCTTTTCTTCATTGCATTCCTGTCAGTAGAAGTTGTAATCTAATGGAGATTGAAAATAGTACCAATAATTGTGTTCGGGATCTAATATTAATGTTGATACGGTACCTATTTACTTTATTTCCAAATGTGGCATTGGTGGACGTCTTTGACATACCTTGAAATGAATGTCATAATTGTACTTTTACACAATGTGATCGAGTCATCGTCCCCTTACTATATCTATATATATATATATATTGACGACCCAGAAATCTCCAATCGTCTACCTTCTCTTTTTCTCCTTAACGAGTTATTATTTTCCTCTTTCTACTAGGTAATAATTCGTCAACTTCTCTTGTACTTGCAACACAACATCACTAAAGGTTTTATTACTATTTTTTTTCCTATGTCAAAAAGTCTATTCATTTTTTGTTTTTGTTATAAAACCAAGGGTCTATATGGATTGTTTTTTACTCGGTTTCGCTTGATTTTGGTTTCATAAAAAAAGGTTTGGCTGGTTTCAGTAAAATCTTGAAACACTATTCGGATTAAGTTTAGATGTTGAGTATTGTTCAAATAATCTAGATTTCTCCTTCTCATTTTACCAATTTTGTTTAGATCTATACTTGTTTATCTACTTGTGTTACTTTGTTACTTATGTGCTTCTCCCTTTGTTTTGGTTGTGTTTCTTATGTGCTTCATCTCTTTCATTGTCTACTAATCTTTAAAGTTTCGGTTAATGAAATTATTTCGAGATTCCTTTGTAAATTTAACAAATTTCTTTTGAACAACCGTACGGGAAAGACTATATGATATATGGATTGAGCAATGAGTTAGTTTATATGGTCCATTAGAATATCACACTCCGTTGTTAGGTTATGCAATCCTGTAACCGGACATTTTATTACCCATTCCCCGCAATTCTTTGATGGCCAAGTTTGGGTTACTTGGGATTTGGTTGCAAATGTGGAACTTGGAATTCTTATGACCTACATTGTTGTGCATTTCAGTGCCTTTTCGGGGGGAATCAAGTAAGATTACTCAAGGTGAAGTATTTTTGTTCGAAATTGGTGAATGTGAAATATATGATGTGCATATGGGGGTAGCTATTCATTTTGATCCCACGAGTGCTTGTGTGAATATTAATGAAAATTTGCATTGGCTGGCTCAAAGAACATGGTTGATAGCATATGATCCCCGCAAATATCCTGATCAAGCACGCATTATTATGTTGCCTGGTGAAGGAACTCTAACGAATTGCAGTGATTATATGATTATGTTGTTGATAATACGTCAGTTGTACTTGATGCGAAACAGTCATATTATCAATGTAATTCATTATAGTCCCTTCACCAGGCAACGTAATAATGCGTGCTTGATCTGGATATTTGCGGGAATCATATGCAATCAACCATGTTCTTCGAGCCAGCCAATGCAAATTTCCATTAAGATTCACACACGCACTCGTGGGGTCAAAATGAATAGCTACGTCCATATGCACATCATATATTTCCCATTCACCATTTTCAAACATAAATAATTCACATTGAATAATCTTACTTGGTTCCCTCCGAAAAGGCAAATAGAAATGCACAACAATGTAACTCACAAGAATTCAATCTTCGACATTTGCAACCAATCCCCAACTATCCCAACCTTGGCCAACAAAGACGTGCGGGGGAAGGGTAATAAAATGCCCGGTAAGAGGATTGTATAGCCTAACAACGACAATGAGATATTCTAATGGACCATATAACACTAACCCATTGCTCAATCCATATATAATATAGTCTTTCCCGTACGGCTGTTCAAAAGAAATTTGTCAAATTTACAAAAGAATCTCGAGAAAATTCAATTAACCAGGCATGTTTAATCCTGCAGCGAAATGGATCTCAACCATGAACTTGAGAAATTCAAGAGGTATGAGGCCGATATGAAACATTATTTGATTGAAAAAAAATTTCTGACAAGAACGTGTACGGAGGAAATATATTTGTTGTTAAAGATTGAAAAAATACAATGGCAAGTAGGTTACAAAAGTTAACATATTCTAAAATCCTCATTTTTCATTTTTCATTCTTTGAGTTTGCTATAAATCAAACATTTATTTGAGAAGGTTGGCTCCATCCAATCTTATGCAGATCCTAAAGCTTTTAATGAACTGCTTGCAAAGAATCAGCATCAGCTGAAACAAAACCAGATGCTGGGTACATTAAACTGGGAGTCGTAGCTAAATGAAAATCTCGACTAAATTTCACCTATTATATGATATATTTATAAGGACATTCACCATAAAGACTACATATCATTTCATTTTATAAATATGAATAGATTCAGTGATATGATTATGATGTTTTTCTTTTGTAATATTTGTGAGACTGTGACATTTATTAGCCCATTTTGAGGACTTTATAGAATGTGCACCAATAACATATTGTTGTGTATTGGAGTATTACATATTTGCAGGTCCCTGTGATATATACATTTTGAACCATTGCTCTTGACATTGGAATGGACCATCAAATCCCATTATTTGAGATTTAGCTTGAGTTCAAGTAAAAAAAGTGTTTGATTTTGGATTCTTATACATGAAACTGTAATTTTAATAATGTTATCACTTTATAATATTGTCTTCAAATAAACTTGTAGGTAAGGATGTAAACGAGCCAAGTAGTACATATCGAGACATTCTGTAAAAATTCTTTTCATGAACTTATCATGAACTTGTGGCGTTAATGACTTATGAAACGATTCATCCACCATCATTTGTGGCGTCCTTACGAACTTATCAAGCATTCTTGTGGCGTTCCAACTTATCAAACGATTCAGTCAACATCGTTTATGGCGTCCTCATGAACTTATCAAGAAGACTTATCAAGCGATTCATCCATCATCTTTTGTGGCGTCTTCATTAAATTCATATAAACCTGATTGTCGAATGATCCTAGGAGTCCTAGTAATTCGGGTCTCGTTATTCGTGGCATGGTTCGTATCACATTTTCTCAATATTTCATGTGGAAATGTGTTTGACCTCCAAAGAGACTATGTATTAAACGCTTTTTTATTGTGTAAGATTATTATACCCAAAATGAATATACTCATCTTTTTCCGAGCATTGAGTTTATCCCATGTTAATGGTTCTACTCATACAAAAAAAGGGGCGATAAATGAACTTCTACCATTCAAAATGTAATATCCACCAGAGGTTAATAACTTACAAAATAAGTGAACAAACTAAAATGGCGTCCGTAGGATAAATTTATTACTTCAAAAAGCTACACAACTAAGTGAGTTATAAGATTTTGATAATAACAAGCTAAGTCAGAAATTGACAAGCAGAAAATTCATCAGCGAAGTGAAGAGCTAAGTTGTTGGATGAAGATGAAGATGAAGTGCAATGAAAATAAGAAGATAAGGGAAAGTTTTTATGATTTCCAAAATGTCAAAATCAGCTAAGTATGGAAAGCTTAGGCCCCTTAGAAGAATTTTGACCAAGTAAAGAAGACATCAGAAGGGTCCAAAATTATAAGCCCAGAAGACTACTGATCTTATGCTGAAATAGCAATCAGAAGGGTAGACCATCAGCTGACTCAAATCAGATGGGTTCAGAGTTTGATCAGCAGGGTATCTATCAAAAGGGTTGTTTTGATCAGCAGAGTAGAAGAGATCAAGGAGTTAGTCCAACGTGTAATAAATGCTGTAAGAGAAGGGTAGTAATGGCAAATGATTGAAGTTTATTCTCGGATCAGCAGGGTGCATTTAATGCAGCTACAGGAAAGTACAGTAGAAAAAGTACTGTAGCAGGGAGCCGTTCTGAAAATTGGGCTAAGGTTATGGATTTGATTTGTGATTTTCTTCAACGGTCACATTTTCAAATCTGAGTATAAATATAGCTGATTTCAAAGAGCAAATACACAACAACACACTCTGAGATTTTATTTTCGAAGCAGAATTTTCTCTAAGTCTCAAGAAGCTCAAGAACAGCTCACTCGTCTGGTAGAGTCATTTGTTGTCGAAAGCCAAGTTGAAGCCAAACATTAAACATTTTCTGAGTGAATTTGTAATAGTTGAGTGTTGTACGGAGTGTAGATCCATCTTTGTGAGTGATCTAACTTCAGAGGATAGGTCTTCTTAGTGATTTCCTATTGTGAGCTTACGGCCTTCTCATTTGTTGTTTTGGCGTAAGTGGAGAAATATTGTAAACTTTGTGTTTATAGTATAACCCAGAATCTAAGTGATCTGGAAGAGTGGACTAAAGGATTCTTATCCATATAACCACTATAAAAATTCTTTGTGCATATTTTAAAGTTGCATAAGTTAACACTTTGAAATATTTCATTAAAGATTTTGAAGGAGTTTTAAAACTGGGGACAAAATATTTAAAAGACTTAGTCTACTTGTGAAAAACACTTACAAATTATCCGCTGCAAGTATACTCTTGTAAAACTATTTTTGTTGAAGTCAGCTAAGTAACTATAAGAAGAGTGGTCACTCTGCTGTTCAAGATTTGTTCACGATCAGCTTAGTCAGCTTACTGTTCTTTATAAGCTTAGTCTGCTGACAGACGACTAAAAAGTTTTTAAGTCTAAAAATTTTCAGAGGTCTATTCAACCCCCCCCCCCCATCTATTCAACAAGTGGTATCAGAGCGGGTGGTTCATTAGAATCAGCTACCTGATCAACGAGCTTGATCCAAGTGTTTTTCAAAGGTTTTTAAACTTTTCAAAAGAGCATTTTTTTGAAAAATAAAAACTTTTTGAAAAATGGATTGTATCAGCCATGTTCCCACATTGCTGGTATGTCTTTTGAAGACTGAAAATCAGGATGGAGATTTTTCTAGCTGCTTATAATGCTAACATGTACACATGTATCATCAACGGTCCATTCAGATTCACCAAGACGATAAAGATCAATGAAGTTGATACCGTGGTGGAGAAAGACTTACATGAGATGACAGCAGAAGAAATAAAGCTGTTCAATCTGGACAAAGTCGGAAGATTTATCATGACTAAAGCCCTGGATAATGATCTGTTTGATAAAGTCAAACATTGCAAAACTGCAAAGGAAATGTGGGATAAAGTAAGAGATATGAGCGAAGGAAACGACGCCATTAAAGAGCATCAGCTGAGTGTTGCTCTGGAAAAGCTGGACAACTTCAAAATGAAGTCTGCTGAAACCGTTGATCAGATGGATACAAGGTTTACAATGACGCTGAATGAATTTTAAAGCTTGGAAAAACCTTTACGGATAAGGAGATAACCATCAGAGTGCTGAAGGCTTTACCTCCGAAATTCAATACGAAGGTAACAACCATGGAAGAGTCAAGAGATCTGGGGAAGATTTCACTCACCGAGCTGTTCTCAATACTCAAGGCGTATGAGTATAAACTGCCAAGAATGGGAATTGAAGAAACCTCAACTTCAGGACCCACAACTGCCTTAGTTGCTGCTGAAAATCCCAGAAGACCAGCACCGAGAAGTAAAGAAGTGGACTCATCTGATGAAGCCACATTACTCAACAAAAAGGGGTACACGGCTGGAGATGTAGCATTGCTGATGAACAATTTCAAGAAGTTCTACAAAAGAAAAATGAAGAACAAATATAACAATGCTTCTACTTCTAAACCTAACTCTTCTTCTCAAGATAAGGATGATTACAAATCCAAACTAATGTGTTATAACTGCAGGAAATTGGGACACTTAATCAGAGATTGTCCATATCCAAAAGCAGAGAAATACACTGAAGAAGAGAAGAGAATCAGAAAGGAAAGAAAGCATCAGAGAGGCAAGGCAATGATAGCTGAAGCAGAAAAGCTGACTGCTGTCTACTCATCTGATTCAGATTCAAACACTTCTGATGAAGAGTCTTCTGATGAAGAGAATCCTGCTCTCATCTGCCTGATGGCCAAGGAATCTGACGACTCTGAGGATGAGGTAACTCCTCTTGATAATGAATTATTTAATTCATTTGAACAAATGATGCTTAACAATACTGGTATTGCTGAAGCATATAAAAAGCTTAAGGAAGAGATGATATTGCTAAAAGAGCAAAACAGTTCACTGAAACTCACAGCTGAAAAGCCAAGAGAATCAGCTGAATATAAAAAGCTTGGGCAAGAATATGAATCTCTGAAAGCTGAATGTGAAGTTTATAAGGGTAAAATCATTGAGTTTGAGAAAATCATTGAGTCTCTTGAGAAGTCATCTGTTGCATCCACTCATATGTCTAGTAAACAGAAGATACCTTTAGAACAGGATAAGTTATCACTGAACCATACTGAAAAATTTATATCTGCTGACAATAGTAAGGTCATTTTGTATGTTCAGACTACTAAACCTGCTTCACCTGAGAAAGTGTTAAAGGAGAAGAAATCTCCTAAGGCTAAAAAGAGCAAAGAGCCTAGTGTAGGAAAACAGACTGGTAAGACCAAACATCAGAGTCCTAAGAAGTCTGCTGATAAAGCTAAACTGAATCAGACTAGTGGTAAAACTAAGTCGTCTGTTAATGAGCAAGCATCTAGTAAACCAAAGAAGCATAAGAACAAGAAAAATCAAAATGCTTGGTATGGAAATGAATCTTATTATGTGCAACCTGCTGCATATCCTCCTATGTATCATGCACCTCAATTTCCAACTTACTATGCACCATACCCTGCTCATCCAATGCATGCATATCCTGCTTATCATGCACCTTACCCTGCTTATGAACATTTTCCTTATCATACTGATCATCAACCTGACTTATCTGCTGACTCTGATGAAAATAAAACTGTTCATGCTCCTGTCAAAACTCAGAAGCCTAAGAAGCCTCAGACATCAACATCTTGGGTTGTCAAAGGTGGAACTAATCCTTCAGGACCCACTCAATAAGGGTACCTAAAACAATTTTATTTTTGTTTTGTAGGTTAGGATTAGGAGTAGGAGTAAAGTAGAAAATATATGGTACTTGGACAGTGGATGTTCAAGGCACATGTGTTGAAGCATACATGAGCTGACTGATGTTGTTGCTGTGGATGGTCCAAAGGTCACTTTTGGAGACAGCAAAGAAAGCAAAATTGTAGCTAAAGGAAGATTAATCAAAGGAAACATTGAGATATCTGACGTCTCATATGCTAAAGGCCTAAAGTACAACATGTTGAGCATAAGTCAATTTTGTGACGAAGGTTATTCAGTCATCTTCTCAACAGATAAGTGCTACGCTGAACAGATTGGTACAAAAAAAGGTAATCTTATCTGGAAGACGACAAGGAAATATCTACATAGTCGACTGGAATTCTGCGGACAAGAATTCAAGTATTTGTTTGGTGGCATCAACACCAAGTGAAGTCAGTTGGCTGTGGCACAAAAGGATGAATCATTTAAACTTGAAGACCATAAACAGACTAATAAAGAATGATCTGGTAAAAGGGATTCCAAAAACAGTCATGAGCAAAGACAAACTCTGTGACGCATGTCAGAAAGGGAAACAAATCAAGTCATCATTCAAAAGCAAGAAGAACCAATCTTCTGACAGAATCTTGGAGCTGCTACACATCGACTTATTTGGACCCATTGATCCAGTCAGCAATGGTGGAAAGAAATACTGGCTAGCTGTTGTGGATGATTATTCAAGATATACTTGGGTGATCTTTATGAAGAAGAAAAGAGAAACCAAGGAACATCTTACTAATCTGATGGAACTGATCCAGAATGAGAAAAGCACAAAAATATTGAAGATCAGATCAGATAGAGGGACAGAGTTCACAAACTCTACTGTTGAAGAGTATTGTAATATCAAAGGAATACATCATGAGTATTCAGCTGCTAGAACCCCTCAACAGAATGGTGTTACTGAAAGGAGAAACAGAACACTGAAGGAAGCTGTAAGAACAATGATAGCTGAAGCTAAGCTGCCACAAAGATTTTGGGCAGAAGCAACAAATACAACCTGCTTTACCCAAAACAGATGCATGATCAACAAAAATCAGAACAAGACTCCATATGAAGTTTGGAACAACAGGAAACCAAACATTCATTACTTTAAAATTTTTGGTTGTAAATGCTTTGTGTTAAATAATGGGAAAAATCATCTCACTGCCTTTGCAGAGAAGGCTGATGAAGCTGTTTTTGTAGGATACTCTACTGTTAGTAAGGCTTATAGAGTTTTTAACAAAAGAACATTACTAGTAGAAGAATCCATTCATGTAGTATTTGATGAACCAAATCAATCTTCTGAAAAGAATCAAAGTATTAATCAAGATCTGTCTACTGATTTACAGAAGTTGAATGTTGGAAAGAATGAAGAATATGTTCCCATCATACTACCTGATCTCAACCTAGCAGATAACTCAAATGTTGTTCAAAATCACAGTGCTGATTGTCTAACAGACGAGTTGCAAACAACTGACAGACCAGAGACTGTTTCAATAGACAAGAACTGTTCAACAGACTACTACTGAATCTCCAACAGTAGTGTTACAAGATCAAGACAGAGGACAACATCCAGACCTGCAACCTGATCTCAGATGGCTCAAGAATCACCCTCCAGAGTTGGTGGTTGGTGATCCTTTGGATAGAGTGAAGACAAGAAGAGCTGCTGCACAAGATGCTATGTTTGTCAGCTTCCTATCTCAAATAGAGCCGAAACAAATTGAAGAAGCTCTCAGTGATTCCTTCTGGATTGAAGCTATGCAAGAAGAGTTAAATCAATTTGAAAGGAATGAAGTATGATACTTAGTTCCAAGACCAAGTCATCAAAGAGTAATTGGCACTAAATGGGTCTTCAGAAATAAAATGAATGAAGATGGTATTGTCACTAGAAATAAAGCAAGATTAGTGGCCAATGGTTATTGTCAAGAAGAAGGAATTGACTTTGATGAAACATTTGCACCAGTGGCAAGACTTGAAGCAATCAGATTGTTTTTTGCCTATACTGCTTACAAGAACTTCAATGTCTATCAGATGGATGTGAAGTCAGCATTTCTAAATGGAGAATTGCTAGAAGAAGTGTATGTTGAACAACCACCTGGATTTGAAGCTTATCAACAAGAAGACAAGGTGTATCGTCTGAAGAAAGCCCTCTATGGACTGAAACAGGCTCCAAGAGCATGGTATGATACCCTATCTGATTTTCTTTTAATTAAAGGATTTCGTAAAGGTAAGGTAGATAAGACTTTGTTCACAATTGAATGGGAGAATCACATATTACTTGTGCAAATATATGTAGACGATATTATTTTTGGTTCAACTAACCAACAGATGTGTGACAAGTTCTCCAAGCTGATGCAGAACAAGTTTGAAATGAGCATCATGGGCGAACTCAATTATTTTCTTGGTTTGCAAGTTAGACAGTTGCCTGATGGAATATTCATCAACCAAGCAAAATACACAAAGGATCTGTTCAAGAAATTTGGTATGTAAACTAGCTCTACTACTACTATTCCAATGTCTACTAGTCTTCGTTTGAATAAAGATGAAGATGGCAAATCAGTGGACATAACCAAATACAGAGGCATTATTGGGTCACTGTTGTATTTAACAGCTAGCAGACCTGATCTCATGTACTCTGTTGGGGTTTGTGCAAGATTTCAAACAAATCCTAAGGAATCTCATCTCTTAGCTGTCAAGAGAATACTGAAATATATTAAGGGCACTCAAGAATTGGGATTGTGGTATCCTAGAGAATCTGGATTTGAGCTTATTGGATATTCAGATTCAGACCTTGCTAGCTGCAAAATTGATAGGAAGAGCACAACAGGTGCTTGTCAATTTTTGGGTAGTCGTCTGATCTCATGGATGAGTAAGAAACAGACTTCAGTGTCCATATCTACTGCTGAAGCTGAGTATATAGCTGCTGGAGCATGTTGTGCACAGATACTTTGGTTGAAGCATCAACTAGAAGATTACAACATTAAGATCAGTGGAATTCCAATCTACTGTGACAATACAAGTGCAATCTTTCTTACTCAGAACACTACAAGTCATTCAAAGACTAAACATATTGAGATCAAGCATCACTTCATTAGAGATCATGTGGAGAAAGGAAATGTTATAATTGAGTATGTTCATACAAACAATCAGATAGCTGACATTTTCACCAAACCTCTAAGTGAAGTAAGGTTTTCAACTCTAAGAGCTGAACTAAGACTACTGAATTTGGATGCATAAGCTGAGGGGAACTTATCAGAAGAATGAAGTTCATCAGCACAGTCATCCATTATCATCTTCAAGGTTAACTCTCAATAGACTAATTAACTCATGAAATCTCAAATTCAGGGGGAACGTGTAAGACTAGCGGTACTTCTGTTCTAGAGATGAAATTAGTTAATGACAGTTAGTTGAAGTTATGCTGCTAAAAGATATACTCATTCTTGAAGATTGAAGATCAAATTATCTTGTGGATTGACAAACAGCAGAGGAAGATTACTAGCTATTGGCTTTCTCTAGTAATATCAGATAACAGATCACTCGTCTGTCAGATAAGTCAAACTCTACTCATCTGATACATTATATAAGCATGGTCATAAATCGCATTTCTGGAAACACGCTTTTATAAGTAACAGATAAGTGCCGATTGAGTTTCCCGCTCACCTGACATTAATTTAATAAATTTGAAATCCGCAATTCTCACCCATACGATTTAAAACCTGTCAGATCAATCTTACGGTTCATATTATTCACGGTAACCAAAACAAAAGAAACGTATAAATTCCGATCTGAACAGATCAGTCGACTTACGCACACAAAATTCCCAAATTCTCTAACTCTCCAAGCTCTCTGTTCTTTAGCTCTCAATTTTTTTGCAGATCTACATCACTTATTCACGAAATGGCTATTGCTGAAGGAAGATTTCTAAGCTATGACAAATTATTCTCCACTGGTACTGATCTAATGAGGGAAATCATGGAGAAAATCAAGAAATCATCGCTGGTACCTGTTCTACAAGCTCATGAGGAATTTGTATTTCTGGACGACGTTGCTGATTTCTACAGAACCAGAAATTCAACGGTGATAAGACATCTATGATTGCCACTATTGGGGGAAAGAAAATTTGCATATCTGCTGCCGTTTTAAGTGAAATTTATGGGCTGAAAAATGAAGGAGGAGATGTAACAGATCTAGGATCTGAGAAAGAAGAGGAGTTTTGGCAAATTTGTGCCAAGGAGGGAGAGGAAATGTCAGGGAATCTAATGAAAACTCAGCTGAAGGATGAGTATCAGAGGTTTATTGATATAATTGCGAAGGTGTTGGACTACAACACTGGTTCTCTGGACGGATTACCCAGAAGGAGGTATTACACAATGATTTGCATTTTCTATGATTTAAATGTTAACTGGGCTGCTCATGTATTGGATCTGCTGAGTGATAAGAAGAAAAGGTATGGCATTCTGCTCAGTCATCTGTTTTTAAGCTTGAATTGTCAAGTGGTAAATGGAAAGTCTGTCCATCCTGCCAAAGAATTCAAGTTGTATGAGCCAGTTAGAAGTGAAGGTACTTCTAAAAGAAAGGCTCATGTCAAGCATGCTAAGGCCCCTGCCAAGAAAAGCAAAAAGGCTGGTCAGACCAGTGCGTCTGCTGATCAAACAGTGAGTACTACTGTTGAAGCTGGATCAGCTCAGCCTGAGATTGAAGTTCCTGACAAAGTAGTCAGTGAATTTGCTGAAGAACTTGATGAAATGGAGACTGGATCATCTCCTGAATGAACATAATCAGATGAATGAGGACAAAAAGTTCTGTGAAAAGACTTTCTAAACCTCAACCTTAAAGAAAAATGACCAAGTCAAAGGCAAAAAGGAAGGTCACATTTTCTGAAGAGTCACCTGAAATAGTAAGAGAGATACCAGCAACAGCAGAGAATCCAATTATTATTGAAGAGCCTACTGATGAGCCTGCTGGAGACTCAACTGTTGGACTGTCTGCTGATGTTAGAGAAGAACAGCAGACTGGCACAACTAATGAAGGAGATGCACTCCTTCTGCATCCTACTCCTGTTGATGCCATTCCACTACAGACTGTGGAAAGTCCTCAAGCCAAGAAACTAAGTACTGGCAAAATTGTAATCCCTTATCTCTCTACAGCTGAAAAGAAGAAATTGGATGAAGCTGAGAGACAAAGGAAAGCTGCTGAAAAGGCTGAAGAGGATCGTCAAAAGGCACTTGAGCTCAAAAGACTGGAAGAGGAAGGAGCATACAACCATCTCTGTTGAATTCAATTCAACAGATGATTTCAACTTCAATGAAGGAATTAGAAGAGAGGTTAACTGCCAATCTGCTGGCTGCTATAAATCAACCAACCCAAAGAGTTGCTGATGTTCCTACTTCTCTGATATAAGACACTGCTTATAATGTAGAGACTATCAGACAAGACATGGATGTACTCAGGGCAAGATCTCAAAGCACTGCTGCTGGTTGGAGACAAATTACTGAGACTGTTGAAATGGGCTTAACAGCACAAGATGAAACCTTAGAAAATATGATGAGAGACTTCAAGGCATCTGCTGATATGATACTAACAACTCAGTTTCAGCTAGGTGACCAAAGGGACATTGTGCTTAACAAAATGGATGCATTTGAAGCTCAACAACTCAGAAGTGAAGCTCAAATTAATGCAATGGAACAAAACATCAGACTTCTCTGTGATACGCTTCCAGTTACACCAGTCTTACCACAATATCCAATCAACCCTGCTGATGATGACAAAAAGGGGGAAGATATGATACCTAGTGAAGAAGAAGATAGACAAGATGGCACATCTTTTGAAAAGACTGCTGAATTTGAAGAAACTGGAGTACTGGACGGATCTGCCAATGATGAAATTGCTGATGAAGAAAATGAAGGCACAAGCAGACCAGTAGATCAATCAATTACAGAAGAAGAAAAGGAAGCTGATGAAACTGAAGCTGAAGGAAATCCTAAGGAAACAACAAAGACTGATAAAGAAATTGTTGCTGCTAAGGACTCAGCTGAAGAACAGCTTAATCCTGATGTCAAATACAAAAAGATGGAGCTTTTAAGACAAAAATTCTTCAAGGAATTAGAAGCTGAAACTTCCAAACCTGAAGATGAAAAGTCAGAGGAAGAGGACAAGCCAGAAGACAAAAGAGAAGACTAGACTAGATTACTTATGCTGGAAATCTTTGTAAATTTTCTTTATGCACATCTCATCTACTAAACTTGTAATCCGTAATCTTTTCTGAATCTATAAAAGTACAAGTTTGAATCCAATAAACTATTTCTATCTCAGAAATTTTTGAGGATCAAAACTTTAGTTTAGGTACAGGTACTTAGCTGAAGTTTTGTCATCATCAAAAAGGGGGAAATTGTTGGATGAAGATGAAGATGAAGTGCAATGAAGATAAGAAGATAAGGGAAAGTTTTGGTGATTTCCAAAAAGTCAAAATCAGCTAAGTATGGAAAGCTTAGGTCCCTTAGAAGAATTTTGACCAAGTAAAGAAGACATCAGAAGGGTCCAAAATTCTAAGCCCAGAAGACTACTGATCTTATGCTGAAATAGCAATCAGAAGGGTAGACCATCAGCTCACTCAAATTAGATGGGTTCAGAGTTTGATCAGCAGGGTATCTATCAGAAGGGTTGTTTTGATCAGCAGAGTAGAAGAGATCAATGAGTTAGTCCAACGGTAATAAATAGTAATGGCAAATGATTGAAGTTTATTCTCGAATCAGCAGGGTGCATTTAATGCAGCTACAGGAAAGTACAGCAGAAAAAGTACTATAGCAGGGAGCCGTTCGGAAAATTGGGCTAAGGCTATGGATTTGATTTGTGATTTTCTTCAACGGTCACATTTTCAAATCTGAGTATAAATAGAGCTGATTTCAAAGAGCAAATACACAACAGCACACTCTGAGATTTTATTTTCAAAGCATAATTTTCTCTATGTCTCAAGAATCTCAAGAACAGCTCACTCGTCTGGTAGAGTCATTTGTTGACGAAAGCCAAGTTGAAGCCAAACAGTAAACATTTTCTGAGTGAATTTGTAATAGTTGAGTGTTGTGCGGAGTGTAGATCCATCTTTGTGAGTGATCTAACTTCAGAGGATAGGTCTTCTTAGTGATTTACTATTGTGAGCTTACGGCCTTCTCATTTGTTGTTTTGGCGTAAGTGGAGAAATATTGTAAACTTTGTGTTTATAGTATAACCCTGAATCTAAGTGATCTGGAATAGTGGACTAAAGGATTCTTATCCATATAACCACTATAAAAATTCTTTGTGTTATTTTTGCATAAGTTTTCTCGCATATTTTAAAGTTGCATAAGTTAACACTTTGAAATATTTCATTAAAGATTTTGAAGGAGTTTTAAAACTGGGGACAAAATCTTTAAAAGACTTTAGTCTACTTGTGAAAAACACTTACAAATTATCCGCTGCAAGTATACTCTTGTAAAACTGTTTTTGCTGAAATCAGCTAAGTAACTATAAGAAGAGTGGTCACTCTGCTGTTCAAGATTTGTTCACGATCAGCTTAGTCAGCTTACTGTTCTTTATAAGCTTAGTCTGCTGACAGACGACTAAAAAGTTTTTAAGTCTAAAAATTTTCAGAGGTCTATTCACCCCCCCCCTAGACCTCATCTGACCACTTGGGACTAACATAAGTGATTGGCTTAGTTAATATTTTCAGAAAAAAGAATATTGAGAAGTCAAGTATCATGTTCAAGGTTTGAAGATGACGGGTTAATCAATTTGGTTTGATCGATTAAGGGATTAAAATCTACCAACTAAGTTCAAATGAAGACAGTCGAGGGTAGTCAACATCAAAGTGCTTAGTAGAAAAAGCCAAGTATCAAACAAAAGGGTTATTTGATCAGCCAAGTCAAGGACACCAGAGTATCTAATAGCCGAGAAGAGTTTTGATCCCCGAAGTTCAAGAGCTGAATTTAAAAAATCCATGTAACTTTATCAGATGATTAAAGTTGATCCCAGATATCTCCAATCGTGCACCATCTATTTTTCTCCTTAACGATTTAGTATTTTCCTCCTCTACCAGGTAATAGTTCGTCAACTTCTCTTGTACTTGCAACACAACATCACTAAAGGTTTTATTACTATTTTTTTTCCTATGTCAAAAAGTCTATTCATTTTTTGTTTTTGTTATAAAAACCAAGGGTCTA
Organism: Penstemon barbatus; assembly: GCA_003313485.2. Taxonomy (NCBI): domain Eukaryota; kingdom Viridiplantae; phylum Streptophyta; class Magnoliopsida; order Lamiales; family Plantaginaceae; genus Penstemon; species Penstemon barbatus. The sequence continues at coordinate 37,715,962 of CM064883.1, forward strand.
TATGGATTGGTTTTTACTCGGTTTCGCTTGATTTTGGTTTCATAAAAAAAGGTTTGGCAGGTTTCAGTAAAATCTTGAAACACTATTCTGATTAAGTTTAGATGTTGAGTATTGTTCAAATAATCTAGATTTCTCCTTCTCATTTAACCAATTTTGTTTAGATCTATACTTGTTTATCTACTTGTGTTACTTTGTTACTTATGTGCTTATCCCTTTGTTTTAGTTGTGTTACTTATGTGCTTCATCTCTTTCATTGTCTACTAATCTTTGAAGTTTCGGTTAATGAAATTATTTCGAGATTCCTTTGTAAATTTGACAAATTTCTTTTGAACAACCGTACGAGAAAGACTATATGATATATGGATTGAGCAATGAGTTAGTGTTATATGGTCCATTAGAATATCATACTCCGTTGTTCGGCTATGCAATCCTATAACCGGACATTTTATTACCCATTCCCCGCACTTCGTCGATGGCCAAGTTTGGGATAGTTGGGGTTTGGTTGCAAATGTCGAACTTGGAATTCTTATGAGTTACATTGTTGTGCATTTCTGTGCCTTTTCGGGGGGAATCAAGTAAGATTACTCAAGGTGAAGTATTTCTATTTGAAATTGGTGAATGGGAAATATATGATGTGCATATGGACTTAGCTATTCATTTTGACCCCACGAGTACGTGTGTGAATCTTAATGGAAATTTGCATTGGCTGGCTCAAAGAACATGGTTGATAGAATATGATCCCCGCGAATATCCTGATCAAGCAAGCATTATTATGTTGCATGGTGAAGGAACTCTAACGAATTGCAATGATTATATGATTATGTTGTTGATAATACGTCAGTTGTAGTTGATGCGAATCAGTCATATTATCAATGCAATTCATTATAGTTCCTTCACCAGGCAACATAATAATGCGTGCTTTATCAGGATATTTGCGGGGATCATATGCAATCAACCATGTATTCGAGCTAACCAATGCAAATTTCCATTAAGATTCACACACGCACTCGTGGGGTCAAAATGAATAGCTACGTCCATATGCACATCATATATTTCCCATTCACAATTTTCAGACATAAATAATTCACCTTGAATAATCTTACTTGGTTCCCTCCGAAAAGACAAATAGTAATGCACAACAATGTAACTCACAAGAATTCCATCTTCGACATTTGCAACCAAACCCCAACTATCCCAACCTTGGCCAACAAAGACGTGCGGGGGAAGTGTAATAAAATGCCCGGTTAGAGGATTGTATAGCCTAACAATGACAATGTGATATTCTAATGGACCATATAACACTAACCCATTGCTCAATCCATATATCATATAGTCTTTCCCGTACGGCTGTTCAAAAGAAATTTGTCAAATTTACCAAAGAATCTCGAGAAAATTCCCTTAACCTGGCATGTTTAATTCTGCAGCGAAATGGATCCCAACCAAGAACTCGAGAAATTCAAGAGTTATGAGCCTGATATGAAACATTATTTGATTGAAAAAAACTTTTCTAACAAGAACGTGTACGGAGGAAATATATTTGATGTTAAAGATGGAAAAAGTACAATGGCAATTAGGTAACAAAATTGAACATATAAAGCTTTTCATGAACTGTTTACTAAGAATCAGCATCAGCTGAAACAAAAGCAGATCCTGGTACATTAAACTGGAAGTCGTAGCTAAATGAAAATCTCGACTAAATTTCACCTATTATATGATATATTTATAAGGAAATTCACAACAAAGACTGCATATCATTTGATTTTATAACTATGAATAGATTCAGTGATATGATTATGATGTTCTTTTGTAATATTTCTGAGACTGTGACATTTATTAGCCCATTTTGAGAACTTTATAGACTGTGCACCAATAACATATTGTTGTGTATTGGAGTATTACATATTTGCAGGTCTCTGTGATATATAAATTTTGAACCATTGCTCATGACATTGTCATGGACCATCAAATCCCATTATTTGAGATTTAGCTCGAGTTCAAGTAAAAAAAGTGTTTGATTTTGGATTCTAATACATGAAACTGTAATTTTAATAATATTATCACTTTATAATATTGGCTTCAAATAAACTTGTAGGTAAGGGTGTAAACAAGCCGAGTAGTACATATCGAGACATTGAGTAAGAATTATTTTCATGAACTTATGAAGGAGTAAAATCTTTGTGGCGTTCAATCACTTATGAAACGATTCATCCACCATCATTTGTGGCGTCCTTACGAACTTCTCAAGCATTCCTGTGGCGTTCCAACTTATCAAACGATTCAGTCAACATCGTTTGTGGCGTCCTAATGAACTTATCAAGAAGACTTATCAAGCGATTCATCCATCATCTTTTGTAGCGTCTTCATTAAATTCATATAAACCTGATTGTCGAATGATCCTATGAGCCCTAGTAGTTCGGGTCTTGTTATTCGTGGCGAGGTTCGTATCACATTTTCTCAAAATTTTATATGGAAATGTGTTTCACCTCCAAAGCGACAATGTATGAAACGCTTTTTTGTTGTGTAAGATTATTCTACCAAAAATGAGTATACTAATCATTTTCCGAGCATTGAGTTTATGCCATGTTAATGGTTTTACTCATATAAATAAATTGGTGATAAATGAACTTCTACCATTCCGAATGTAATATCCATCAGATAAATAATATCCAATGATAAAGAATAAATACAAGACTTCCTTGGATAACAGAGTATCCTTGGATAGAAAGGTGCATTTAATGTGAATGACATAACGGCATAGTGGACAAGACTGAAACAGTGACAGAACTGCCTGCAGACGTTATAGTCTTTTGAAGTTTTTAGAAGAAATATGGTCATCCTTGAATTTAGGATGGAATTTTAGGAAACTTTCAACGGACTTTAATTCCAAAACTCCTATAAATACTCGTGATTTCTAGTTTTGCATGATCTTCCTTCGTTCTGGTTCTATCTGAATTTAAAATGCTTAAATAAGTGCACTGATGGTTAGACACGGACATTTGGTATAGACAATTATATATATATACACGTACCAATGTGAAATAAAAGTAGATCAAAACCTCAAAACATACAAAAATAGAAATAAAATAATGAATATTGTAGCACACATTATAATGTATTATCGCCTAAGCCTTTCAATTAAAATACCCAATAACACTATGGTTGGGATATCGAACACCATTTCTTATAATGAGATATTGGAGCTAGTACGTATTTCCACTTTTGATCTTATATGTATTAAAAAAATAACTCGCATCCACTTTTTTAATGTTTTACAAGTACGTATTTACACTTTTGATATTATAAGTATTCAAAAATCACTCTCATCCACTTTTGACTTCCCTTCTTACACTCGTGATTTTTGTTTATAAAAAAGGAAAATATACAGATTTATTAATTTGAATTTTCATAAAGTTAAACAAAAAAAAAAAAAAAAAAAAAAACCCACATCACCACCCTCCCTTCCCCCAACCCGCCACCACCACCTTCAAGTTCCTCATACCGTCGACAACGCCTGCCAGGCTGTCGGCAAAAGTTGGGTTAATAACCGGGTCGTTGTCGACCTGGGATTTAAAATTTCAAGTAAATTTTTCATCTTTATGAATTAATATATTAAAATTTTATTTAATACTACTATATTATATAAAGTAAAATTATTTAAGAATGAGAAGTGGAATGTAATTGGTTGATTCCGTCTCTTTCCTCTTATTTTTTTTCTGAGATAACAAGTGAAAATCAAACCAAATTATTTGAAATTTTGTTAGAGTTTGAGAAAAAAAAAAACTATTTTTGATTTTTTAATACTTATTCATGAAAAGTAGATCTCATGACAATATCAATTGATAGTTTTGGGGTTAAATAAACTTTTGGTTCCCACCGTATTAATTTATATATATAAAACAAGAGGAACATTATCTCTTGATAGATTTGAGCCTCGATTCAAATTCTGCTTAACACGTGAAAAAAACATTGAATGTATAAAATATTATCAAATTTATTGATTTCATTATTCATTTCTCATTTGAATTCAGTTAATTAAAATCAAATTAAATTCAAACAAAGTAGAACAATATTAGATGAATTTAAATTATGTGTGTTTTACTATAATGTATGAATAATCCTAAAATAAATAACATTACGTGATGACGAATTACTGAGAGACACATGTATATTCAATCACCGGTCAAAAAGGCTAATAGCTATAACATGTTTAGGACAACGAAAAAATTTATTTCATAACATTTCAAAGTCTAGGGTAAATTATTATAAAATTATTTTAATATTTCTCAGTAAAGTTTGAATTATTAAGAAACTAGTTTGCATTTTCATACTATCTATTCTAGATAATGTCATATATTTCGTATCGGTTTGGTGTCCACTTAGCAGTTGAATCAGTCGGAATAACCGGTCCGGTCTGGTTTAAAAATAAATGCTTTCCATATAAATAAAAAGGCAGAAATCCATAGAAAGTTGTTGGTTAATTCCTCTTATTTTCCATTTGTCCTTCATTGGTAAGGTATTAAATGAATTTATTGCTAAAATCCCTCTTAAATTTAGGGAAATATCTTGATGTAGGTCTGATACACAATACACACAAATATATATACACATTTACGTATCCGCTATCTCCAAAAAAATTCATGCTCCATAGCTCTCTTCGATGGGGGCTACATCTTCATCATCAAACTCTATTTTACCCAAGAAAGAACCCAAGCAAGAACTTATTTTACCTAATCAAGAACCCAATCAAGAACTTAAGCTAGAAATCAAGTTGGAATCACAACATGTTTTATTCTTTTCTAAGGTAATTTATTCAAAAATAAGAAAGTTTTAATTTTGGTTCATAATTTTATATAAATGTTATCTATGAGATCTTTAATGGGTTTTACTTCTTTTACATTTCTGTAATTTTTTAATTTTTCTTAATTTTTTGTTATCGAGGATGTTCCAAATGAAATCAGGGATACTAAAGAGGTGAAAAGAGAGCCAATTGAAGAACCATTTGAGTGAGTCATTTTCTTACTCGGGATTTATATAAAAATTGGGTCTTTTCACTTTATGATTGTGCTGCATTCTTAGATTTTTAAGTGCTTTTATGTTATTATCTTTTTGTTTGCATGAGTTGCTTTTTATCTTGTGGGATTTGCTTGGATTTATGTTTGTTTGTCTTTCTGTTGTGGGTTTGTCAATTGTTGATCTTGATCCGCACTTAAAAAATGGTTTATTGATGATCCTAAATCAAGATATCAAATATTGCAAGTGATTTCTCAGAGTTATATTAAATGTAGTTATTGTAATTTCATGTAGTCTTTCGAACAATTAAAAATTGTTTGTTTTCGACCATGCAAGTAAGAACAACGATGCAATTATTAAAGTTAATAGTCTAATGAATGTGAGTGAACTTATTTTGCAGATGATCAATGGAAATAAAGTTCATATTTTTTTTTGTTTAATGTAGTTATTGAGATCTTTGTGAATCTAATAGCAACTTGACCGAACCACTGCTCCATATATATGACGACATGGCGCGTGTCTTCACTCCAGTGAATTGTATTACTAAGCAAGACTCGGTGATTTGAATTATTAAGCTATTTTATGTTCCTTATTTTAAATTTTAAATTATGATTGTATGCTAAAATGGTTAAAACACAGGGGGATACTTCACCTTTATTAGCTGGAAAATGTGTTAGATATGTTCAACGATTTTCATTGAAGGTAATTATTCAATAATGATTGCCTTTAATGTGACCAAATTCATGACCTGATTCATCGATCACTGATAATTAATCTTCTGTTGATGATAATTTCAATTTTTCGTGTTTTCAAGGTAATCAAATTGACATAGTATTTACTACTTTCACAAGACTTTTTGGTTCTAAATGTTAATTAGGCTTTCTTCATTTCAGCTCTTCTTCATTGCATTCCTGTCAGTAGAAGTTGTAATCTAATGGAGATTGAAAATAGTACCAATAATTGTGTTCGGGATCTAATATTAATGTTGATACGGTACCACTTTACTTTATTTCCAAATGTGGCATCGATGGACGTCTTTGACATACCTTGAAATAAAGGTCATAATTGTACTTTTACACAATGTGATGGAGTCCTCGTCCCCTTAGTCTCTCTCTCTCTCTCTCTCTCTCTCTCTCTATATATATATATATATATATATATATATATATATATATATATATATATATTGACGACCCAGAAATCTCCAATCGTGCACCATCTCTTTTTATCCTTAACGAGTTAGTATTTTCCTCTTTCTACCAGGTAATAATTCGTCAACTTCTCTTGTACTTGCAACACAACATCACTAAAGGTTTTATTACTATTTTTTTTTCTATGTCAAAAAGTCTATTCATTTTTAGTTTTTGTTATAAAACCAAGGGTCTATATGGATTGGTTTTTACTCGGTTTCGCTTGATTTTGGTTTCTTAAAAAAAGGTTTGGCTGGTTTCAGTAAAATCTTGAAACATTATTCGGATTAAGTTTAGATGTTGAGTATTGTTCAAATAATCAAGATTTCTCCTTCTCATTTTACCAAATTTGTTTAGATCTATACTTGTTTATCTACTTGTGTTACTTTGTTACTTATGTGCTTCTCCCTTTGTTTTGGTTGTGTTACTAATGTGCTTCATCTCTTTCATTGTCTACTAATCTTAAAGTTTTGGTTAATGAAATTATTTCGAGATTCCTTTGTAAATTTGACAAATTTCTTTTGAACAACCGTACGGGAAAGACTACATGATATATGGATTGAGCAATGAGTTAGTGTTATATGGTCCATTAGAATATCACACTCCGTTGTTCGGCTATGCAATCCTCTAACCGGACATTTTATTACCCATTCCCAGCACTTCTTCGATGGCCAAGTTTGGGATAGTTGGGGTTTGGTTGCAAATGTCGAACATGGAATCTTATGAGTTACATTGTTGTGCATATATGTGCATTTTCGGGGGGAATCAAGTAAGATTACTCAAGATGAAGTATTTCTGTTTGAAATTGGTGAATGGGAAATATATGATGTGCATATGGACTTAGCTATTCATTTTGACCACACGAGTGCGTGTGTGAATCTTAATGGAAATTTGCATTGGCTGGCTCAAAGAACATGGTTGATAGCATATGATCCCCGCAAATATCCTGATCAAGCACGCATTATTACGTTGCTTGGTGAAGGAACTCTAACGAATTGCAATGATTATATGATTATGTTGCTGATAATACGTCAGTTGTAGTTGATGCGAATCAGTCATATTATCAATGCAATTCATTATAGTTCCTTCACCAGGCAACGTAATAATGCGTGCTTGATCAGGATATTTGCGGGGATCATTTGCAATCACCCATGTTCTTCGAGCCAACCAATGCAAATTTCCATTAAGATTAACGCACGCACTCGTGGGGTCAAAATGAATAGCTACGTCCATATGCACAATTCATAATAATGATATCACTTTATAATATTGGCTTCAAATAAACTAGTAGGTAAGGGTGTAAACGAGCCGAGTAGTACATATCGAGACATCATGTAAGAATTCTTTTCATGAACTTATCATGGAGAAAAATCTTTGTGGCGTTCAATGACTTATGAAACTATTTATCCACCATCGTTTGTGGCGTCCTTACGAACTTATCAAGCATTCTTGTGGCGTTCCAACTTATAAAACGATTCAGTCAACATCGTTTGTGGCGTCCTAATGAACTTATCAGGAAGACTTATCAAACGATTATCCATCATCTTTTGTGGCGTCTTCATTAATTCATATAAACCTGATTGTCGGATGATCCTAGGAGCCCTAGTAGTTCGGGTCTAGTTATTCGTGGCGAGGTTCGTATCACATTTTCTCAATATTTCATATGGAAATGTATTTGACCTCCAAAGCGACAATGTATTAAACGCTTTTTTATTTTTAAGATTATTATACCAAAAATGAGTATACTCATGTTTTTCCGAGCATTGAGTTTATGCCATGTTAATGGTTTTACTCATACAAATAAAAGGGCGATAAATGAACTTCTACCATTCAAAATGTAATATCCACCAGAGGTTAATAGCTTACAAAATAAGTGAACAAAATAAAATGGCATCAGTAGGATAAATTTATTACTTCAATAAGCTAAACAACTAAGTGAGTTATAAAATTTTGATAATAACAAGCTAAGTCAGAAATAGACAAGCAGAAACTTCATCAGCGAAGTGAAGAGCTAAGTGATTGGCTTAGTTAATATTTTAAGACAGAAGAATATTGAGAAGTCAAGTATCATGTTCGAGGTTTGAAAATGACGGGTTAATCAATTTGGTTTGATCGATTAAGGGATTAAAATCTACCAACTAAGTTCAAATGAAGACAGTCGAGGGTAGTCAACATGAAAGTGCATATTAGAAAAAGCCGAGTATCAAACAACAGGGTTATTTGATCAGCCAAGCCAAGGACACCTGAGTATCTAATAGCCGAGAAGAGTTTTGATCCCCAAAGTTCAAGAGCTGAATTTAAAAAATCCATGTAACTTTATCAGATGATTAATGTTGACACCTTAAATCTTAAATGCCCTGGGGATCAGATAAGTAATCTCCAATGATAAAGAATAAATACAAGACTTCCTAGGATAACAGAGTATCCTTGGATAGAAAGGTGCATTTAATGTGAATGACATAATGGCATAGTGGACAAGACTGAAACAGTGACAGAACTGCCTGCAGACGTTATAGTCTTTTGAAGTTTTTAGAAGAAATATGGTCATCCTTGAATTTAGGATGGAATGTTAGGAAACTTTCAACGGACTTTAATTCCAAAACTCCTATAAATACTCGTGATTTCTTGTTTTGCATGCTTTTCCTTCGTTCTAGCTCTATCTGAATTTTAAATGCTTAAATAAGTGCACTGATGGTTAGACACCGACATTTGGTATAGACAATTGTATATATATACACGTACCAATGTTAAATAAAAGTAGATCAAAACCTCAAAACATGCAAACATAGAAATAAAATAATGAATATTGTAGCACACATTATAATGTATTATCGCCTAAGCCTTTCAATTAAAATACCCAATAACACTATTGTTATGATATCGAACACCATTTCTTATAATGAGATATTGGAGCTAGTACGTATTTCCACTTTTGATCTTATATGTATTAAAAAAATAACTCGCATCCACTTTTTTAATGTTTTACAAGTATGTATTTACACTTTTGATATTATAAGTTTTCAAAAATCACACTCATCCACTTTTGATTTCCCTTCTTAAACTCGTGATTTTTGTTTATAAAAAAGGAAAATATACAGATTTATTAATTTGAATTTTCATAAAGTTAAACAAAAAAAAAAAAAAACCCACATCACCACCCTCCCTTCCCCCAATCCGCCACCACCACCTCCAAGTTCCTCATACCGTTGACAACGCCGGGCAGGCTGTCGGCAAAAGTTGGGTTAATAACCGGATAGTTGTCGACCTGGAATTGAAAATTTCAAGTAAATTTTTCATATTTATGAATTAATATATTAAAATTTTATTTAATACTACTATATTATAGAAAGTAAAATTATTTAAGAATGAGAAGTGGAATGTAATTGGTTGATTCCGTCTCTTTCCTCTTTATTTTTTTCTGAGATAACAAGTGAAAATCAAACCAAATTATTTGAAATTTTGTTAGAGTTTGATAAAGAAATAAACTATTTTTGATTTTTTAATACTTATTCATGAAAAGTAGATCTCATGACATTATCAATTGATAGTTTTGGGGTTAAATAAACTGTTGGTTCCCACCGTATTAATTTATATATATAAAACAAGAGGAACATTATTTCTTGATAGATTTGAGCCTCGATTCAAATTCTACTTAACACGTGAAAAAAAAGATAAAATGTATAAAATATTATCAGATTTATTGATTTCATTATTCATTTCTCATTTGAATTCAGTTAATTAAAATCAAATTAAATTCAAACAAAGTAAAACAATATTAGATTAATTTAAACTATGTGTGTTTTACTATAATGTATGAATAATCCTAAAATAAATAACATTACGTAATGACGAATTACTGAGAGACACATGTATATTCAATCACTGGTCAAAAAGGCTAATAGCTATAACATGTTTAGGACAACAAAAAAATTTATTTCATAACATTTCAAAGTCTAGGGTAAATTATTATAAAATTATTTTAATATTTCTCAGTAAAGTTTGAATTATTAAGAAACTAGTTTGCATTTTCATACTATCTATTCTAGATAATGTCATATATTTCGGATCGGTTTGGTGTCCAGTTAGCAGTTGAATCAGTCGGAATAACCGGTCCGGTCTGGTTTAAAAATAAATGCTTTCCATATAAATAAAAAGGCAGAAATCCATAGAAAGTTGTTGGTTAATTCCTCTTATTTTCCATTTGTCCTTCATTGGTAAGGTATTAAATGAATTTATTGCTAAAATCCCTCTTAAATTTAGGGAAATATCTTGATGTAGGTCTGATACACAATACTCACAAATATATATACACATTTACGTATCCGCTATCTCCAAAAAAATTCATGCTCCATAGCTCTCTTCGATGGGGGCTACATCTTCATCATCAAACTCTATTTTACCCAAGCAAGAACTTATTTTACCTAATCAAGAACCCAATCAAGAACTTAAGCTAGAAATCAAGTTGGAATCACAACAGGTTTTATTCTTTTCTAAGGTAATTTATTCAAAAATAAGAAAGTTTTAATTTTGGTTCATAATTTTTTATAAATGTTATCTATGAGATCTTTAATGGGTTTTACTTCTTTTACATTTCTGTAATTTTTTAATTTTTCTTAATTTGTGGTTATCGAGGATGTTCCAAATGAAATCAGGGATACAAAAGAGGTGAAAAGAGAGCCAATTGAAGAACCATTTGAGTGAGTCATTTTCTTACTCGGGATTTATATAAAAATTGGGTCTTTTCACTTTATGATTGTGCTGCATTCTTAGGTTTTTAAGTGCTTTTATGTTATTATCTTTTTGTTTGCATGAGTTGCTTTTTATCTTGTGGGATTTGCTTGGATTTATGTTTGTTTGTCATTCTGTTGTGGGTTTGTCAATTGTTGATCTTGATCCGCACTTAAAAAATGGTTTATTGATGATCCTAAATTAAGATATCAAATATTGCAAGTGATTTCTCAGAGTTACATTAAATGTAGTTATTGTAATTTCATGTAGTCTTTCGAACAATTAAAAATTGTTTGTTTTCGACCATGCAAGTAAGAACAACGATGCAATTATTAAAGTTAATAGTCTAATGAATGTGAGTGAACTAATTTTGCAGATGATCAATGGAAATAAAGTTCATATTTTTTTTTATTAAATGTAGTTATTGGGATCTTTGTGAATCTAATAGCAACTTGACCGAACCACTGCTCCATATATATGACGACATGGCGCGTGTCTTCACTCCAGTGAATTGTATTACTAAGCAAGACTCGGTGATTTGAATTATTAAGCTATTTTATGTTCCTTATTTTAAATTTTAAATTATGATTGTCTGCTAAAATGGTTAAAACACAGGGAGATACTTCACCTTTATTAGCAGGAAAATGTGTTAGATATGTTCAACGATTTTCTTTGAAGGTAATTATTGAATAATGATTGCCTTTAATGTGACCAAGTTCATGACCTGATTCATCGATCACTGATAATTAATCTTCTGTTGATGATAATTTCAATTTTTCGTGTTTTCAAGGTAATCAAATTGACATAGTATTTACTACTTTCACAAGACTTTTTGGTTCTAAATGTTAATTAGGCTTTCTTCATTTCAGCTTTTCTTCATTGCATTCCTGTCAGTAGAAGTTGTAATCTAGTGGGGAATGAAAATAGTACCAATAATTGTGTTCGGGATCTAATATTAATGTTGATACGGTACCACTTTACTTTATTTCCAAATGTGGCATCGATGGACGTCTTTGACATACCTTGAAATAAAGGTCATAATTGTACTTTTACACAATGTGATGGAGTCCTCGTCCCCTTAGTCTCTCTCTCTCTCTCTCTCTCTCTCTCTATATATATATATATATATATATATATATATATATATATATTGACGACCCATAAATCTCCAATCGAGCACCATCTCTTTTTCTCCTTAACCAGTTAGTATTTTCCTCTTTCTACCAGGTAATAATTCGTCAACTTCTCTTGTACTTGCAACAAAACATCACTAAAGGTTTTATTACTATTTTTTTTCCTATGTCAAAAAGTCTATTCATTTTTTGTTTTTGTTATAAAACCAAGGGTCTATATGGATTGGTTTTTACTCGGTTTCGCTTGATTTTGGTTTCTTAAAAAAAGGTTTGGCTGGTTTCAGTAAAACCTTGAAACACTATTCGGATTAAGTTTAGATGTTGAGTATTGTTCAAATAATCTAGATTTCTCCTTCTCATTTTACAAAATTTGTTTAGATCTATACTTTTTTATCTACTTGTGTTACTTTGTTACTTATGTGCTTCTCCCTTTGTTTTGGTTGTGTTACTTATGTGCTTCATCTCTTTCATTGTCTACTAATCTTTAAAGTTTCGGTTAATGAAATTATTTCGAGATTCCTTTGTAAATTTGACAAATTTCTTTTGAACAACCGTACGGGAAAGACTAAATGATATATGGATTGAGCAATGAGTTAGTGTTATATGGTCCATTAGAATATCACACTCCGTTGTTAGGCTATGCAATCCTGTAACCAGACACTTTATTACCCATTCCCCGCACTTCTTCGATGGCCAAGTTTGGGATAGTTGGGGTTTGGTTGCAAATGTCGAACTTGGAATCTTATGAGTTACATTGTTGTGCATTTCTGTGCCTTTTCAGGGGGAATCAAGCAAGATTACTCAAGGTGAAGTATTTTTGTTTGAAATTTGTGAATGTGAAATATATGATGTGAATATGGACTTAGCTATTCATTTTGACCCCATGAGTGCCTATGTGAATCTTAATGGAAATTTGCATTGGCTGGCTCAAAGAACATGGTTGATAGCATATGATCCCCGCAAATATCCTGATCAAGCACGTATTATTACGTTGCTTGGTGAAGGAACTCTAACGAATTGCAATGATTATATGATTATGTTGTTGATAATTCCTCAGTTGTAGTTGATGCGAATCAGTCATATTATCAATGCAATTCATTATAGTTCCTTCACCAGGCAACGTAATAATGCGTGATTGATCAGGATATTTGCGGGTATCATATGCAATCAACCATGTTCTTCGAGCCAACAAATGTAAATTTCCATTAAGATTAACACACGCACTCGTGGGGTCAAAATGAATAGCTACGTCCATATGCACATCATATATTTCCCATTCACCATTTTCAGACATAAATAATTCACCTTGAATAATCTTACATGGTTCCCTCCGAAAAGGCAAATAGAAATGCACAACAATGTAACTCACAAGAATTCCATCTTCGACATTTGCAACCAAACCCCAACTATAACAACCTTGGCGAACAAAGACTTGCGGGGGAAGGGTAATAAAATTCCCGGTTAGAGTATTGTATAGCCTAACAACGACAATGTGACATTTTAATGGACCATATAACACTAACCCATTGCTCAATCCATATATCATATAGTCTATCTCATACGGCTGTTCAAAAGAAACTTGTCAGATTTACAAAAGAATCTCGAGAAAATTCCATTAACAAGAACTCGAGAAATTCAAGAGGTTACAACCAAGAACTCGAGAAATTCAAGAGGTATGAGCCCGATATGAAACATTATTTGATTGAAAAAACCTTTTCTAACAAGAACGTGTACAGAGGAAATATATTTGTGCAGGTTGGCTCCATACTAATGGCAAGTAGGTAACAAAATTGAACATATTCTAAAACCCTCGTTTTTCAATTTTCATTCTTTGAGTTTGCTATAAATCAAACATTTATTTGTGCAGGTTGGCTCCATACTAATCTTATGCAGATCCTAAAGCTTTTCATGATCTGCTTACGAAGAATCAGCATCAGCTGAAACAAAAGCAGATGCTGGTACATTAAACTGGAAGTCGTATCTAAATGAAAATCTCGACTAAAATAAACCTATTATATGATATATTTATAAGGAACTTCACAACAAAGACTGCATATCATTTGATTTATAACTATTAATAGATTTAGTGATATGATTATGATGTTTTTCTTTTGTAATATTTTTTAGACTGTGACATTTATTAGCCCATTTTGAGGACTTTATAGACTGTGCACCAATAACATATTGTTGTGTATTGGAGTATTACATATTTGCAGGTCTCTGTGATATATACATTTTGAACCAATGCTCATGACATTGGAATGGACCATTAAATCCCATTATTTGAGATTTAGCTCGAGTTCAAGTAAAAAAAGTTTTTGATTTTGGATTCTTATACATGAAACTGTAATTTTAATAATGTTATCACTTTATAGTATTGGCTTCAAATAAACTTGTAGGTAAGGGTGTAAACGAGCCGAGTAGTACGTATCGAGACATTGTATAAGAATTCTTTTCATGAACTTATCAAGGAGTAAAATCTTTGTGGCCTTCAATGACTTATGAAACGATTCATCCAACATCGTTTGTGGCGTCCTTACGAACATATCAAGCATTCTTGTGGCGTTCCAACTCATCAAACAATTCAGTCAACATCGTTTGTGGCGTCCTAATGAACTTATCAAGAAGACTTATCAAGCGATTCATCCATCATCTTTTGTGGCGTCTTCATTAATTCATATAAATCTGATTGTCGAATGATCCTAGGAGCCCTAGTAGTCCGGGTCTTGTTATTCATGGCGAGGTTCGTATCACATTTTCTCAATATGTCATATGGAAATGTGTTTGACCTCCAAAGCGACAATGTATTAAACGCTTTTTTATTGTTTAAGATTATTATACCAAAAATGAGTATACTCATGTTTTTCCGAGCATTGAGTTTATGCCATGTTAATGGTTTTACTCATATAAATAAAAGGGCGATAAATGAACTTCTACCATTCAAAATGTAATATCCACCAGAGGTTAATAGCTTACAAAATAAGTGAACAAACTAAAATGGCATCCATAGGATAAATTTATTACTTCAATAAGCTAAATACCTAAGTGAGTTATAAAATTTTGATAATAACAAGCTAAGTCAGAAATAGACAAGCAAAAAACTCATCAGCGAAGTGAAGAGCTAAGTGATTGGCTTAGTTAATATTTTCAGACAAAAGAATATTGAGAAGTCAAGTATCATGTTCGAGGTTTGAAGATGACGGGTTAATCATTTTGGTTTGATCGATTAAGGGATTAAAATCTACCAACTAAGTTCAAATGAAGACAGTCGAGGGTAGTCAACATCAAAGTGCTTAGTAGAAAAAGCCGAGTATCAAACAACAGGGTTATTTGATCAGCCAAGCCAAGGACACCTGAGTATCTAATAGGCGAGAAGAGTTTTGATCCCCAAAGTTCAAGAGCTGAATTTAAAAAATCCATGTAACTTTATCAGATGATTAATGTTGACACCTTAAATCTTAAATGCCCTGGGGATCAGATAAGTAATCTCCAATGATAAAGAATAAATACAAGACTTCCTAGGATAACAGAGTATCCTTGGATAGAAAGGTGCATTTAATGTGAATGACATAATGGCATAGTTGACAAGACTGAAACATTGACAGAATTGCCTGCAGACGTTATAGTCTTTTGAAGTTTTTAGAAGAAATATGGGCATCCTTGAATTTAGGATGGAATTTTAGGAAACTTTCAACGGACTTTAATTCCAAAACTCCTATAAATACTCGTGATTTCTTGTTTTGCATGATTTTCCTTCGTTCTAGCTCAATCTGAATTTTAAATGCTTAAATAAGTGCACTGATGGTTAGACACCGACATTTGGTATAGACAATTATATATATATATACACGTACCAATGTGAAATAAAAGTAGATCAAAACCTCAAAACATGCAAAAATAGAAATAAAATAATGAATATTGTAGCACACATTATAATGTATTATCGCCTAAGCCTTTCAATTAAAATACCCAATAACACTATGGTTGGGATATCGAACACCATTTCTTATAATGAGATATTGGAGCTAGTACGTATTTCCACTTTTGATCTTGTATGTATTAAAAAAATAACTCGCATCCACTTTTTTAATGTTTTACAAGTACGTATTTACACTTTTGATATTATAAGTTTTCAAAAATCACTCTCATCCACTTTTGACTTCCCTTCTTACACTCGTGATTTTTGTTTATAAAAAAGGAAAATATACAGATTTATTAATTTGAATTTTCATAAAGTTAAACAAAAAAAAAAAAAAAACCCACATCACCACCCTCCATTCCCCGAACCCGCCACCACCACCTCCAAGTTCCTCATACCGTCGACAATGCCTGCCAAGCTGTCGGCAAAAGTTGGGTTAATAACCGGGTCGTTGTCGACCTGTGATTGAAAATTTCAAGTAAATTTTTCATATTTATGAATTAATATATTTAAATTTTATTTAATACTACTATATTATAGAATATAAAATTATTTAAGAATGAGAAGTGGAATGTAATTGGTTGATTCCGTCTCTTTCCTCTTTATTTTTTTCTGAGATAACAAGTGAAAATCAAACCAAATTATTTGAAATTTTGTTAGAGTTTGATAAAAAAAAAAATATTTTTGATTATTTAATACTTATTCATGAAAAGTAGATCTCATGACATTATCAATTGATAGTTTTGGGGTTAAATAAACTTTTGGTTCCCACCGTATTAATTTATATATATAGAACAAGAGGAACATTATCTCTGGATAGATTTGAGCCTCGATTCAAATTCTACTTAACACGTGAAAAAAAAGATAAAATGTATAAAATATTATCAGATTTATTTATTTCATTATTCATTTCTCATTTGAATTCAGTTAATTAAAATCAAATTAAATTCAAACATAGTAAAACAATATTAGATTAATTTAAACTATGTGTGTTTTACTATAATGTATGAATAATCCTAAAATAAATAACATTACGTGATGACGAATTACTGAGAGACACATGCATATTCAATCACCGGTCAAAAAGGCTAATAGCTATAACATGTTTAGAACAACAAAAAAATTTATTTCATAACATTTCAAAGTCTAGGGTAAATTATTATAAAATAATTTTAATATTTCTCAGTAAAGTTTGAATTATTAAGAAACTAGTTTGCATTTTCATACTATCTATTCTAGATAATGTCATATATTTCGGATCGGTTTGGTGTCCAGTTAGCAGTTGAATCAGTCGGAATAACCGGTCCGGTCTGGTTTAAAAATAAATGCTTTTCATATAAAAAAAAAGGCAGAAATCCATAGAAAGTTGCTGTTTAATTCCTCTTAATTTTCCATTTGTCCTTCATTGGTAAGGTACTAAATGAATTTATTGCAAAAATCCATCTGAAATTTAGGAAAATATCTTGATGTAGGTTTGATACACAATACACACAAATATATATACACATTTATGTATCCGCTATCTCCAAAAAAATTCATGCTCCGTAGCTCTCTTCGATGGCGGCTACATCTTCATCATCAAACTCTATTTTACCCAAGAAAGAACCCAAGCAAGAACTTATTTTACCTAATCAAGAACCCAATCAAGAACTTAAGCTAGAAATCAAGTTGGAATCACAATAGGTTTTATTCTTTTCTAAGGTAATTTATTCAAAAATAAAAAGTTTTAATTTTGGTGAATAATTTTTTACAAATTTTATCTATGAGATATTTAATTGGTCTTACTTCTTTTACATTTCTGTAATTTTTTAATTCTTCTTAGTTTGTGGTTATCGAGGATGTTCCAAATGAAATCAGGGATACTAAAGAGGTGAAAAGAGAGCCAATTGAAGAACCAATTGAGTTAGTCATTTTCTTACTCGGGATTTATATAAAAATTGGGTCTTTTCACTTTATGATTGTGCTGCATTCTTAGGTTTTTAAGTGCTTTTATGTTATTATCTTTTTGTTTGCATGAGTTGCTTTTTATCTTGTGGGATTTGCTTGGATTTATGTTTGTTTGTCTTTCTGTTGTGGGTTTGTCAATTGTTGATCTTGATCCGCACTTAAAAAATGGTTTATTGATGATCCTAAATCAAGATATCAAATATTGCAAGTGATTTCTCAGAGTTACATTAAATGTAGTTATTGTAATTTCATGTAGTCTTTCGAACAATTAAAAATTGTTTGTTTTCGACCATGCAAGTAAGAACAATGATGCAATTATTAAAGTTAATAGTCTAATGAATGTGAGTGAACTAATTTTGCAGATGATCAATGGAAATAAAGTTCATATTTTTTTTTATTAAATGTAGTTATTGGGATCTTTGTGAATCTAATAGCAACTTGACCGAACCACTGCTCCATATATATGACGACATGGCGCGTGTCTTCACTCCAGTGAATTGTATTACTAAGCAAGACTCGGTGATTTGAATTATTAAGCTATTTTATGTTCCTTATTTTAAATTTTAAATTATGATTGTCTGCTAAAATGGTTAAAACACAGGGGGATACTTCACCTTTATTAGATGGAAAATGTGTTAGATATGTTCAACGATTTTCTTTGAAGGTAATTATTCAATAATGATTGCCTTTAATGTGACCAAATTCATGACCTGATTCATCGATCACTGATAATTAATCTTCTGTTAATGATAATTTCAATTTTTCGTGTTTTCAAGGTAATCAAATTGACATAGTATTTACTACCTTCACAAGACTTTTTTGTTCTAAATGTTGATTAGGCTTTCTTCATTTAAGCTTTTCTTCATTGCATTCCTGTCAGTAGAAGTTGTAATCTAATGAAGATTGAAAATAGTACCAATAATTGTGTTCGGGATCTAATATTAATGTTGATACGGTACCAATTTACTTTATAGTTATAGTACCAATAATCAGTCATATTATCAATGCAATTTATTATAGTTCCTTCACCAGGCAACGTAATAATGCGTGCTTGATCAGGATATTTGCGGGAATCATATGCAATCAACCATGTTCTTCGAGCCAACCAATGCAAATTCCCATTAAGATTAACACACGCACTCGTAGGGTCAAAATGAATAGCAACGACCATATGCATATCATATATTTCCCATTCACCATTTTCAGACATAAATAATTCACCTTGAATAATCTTACATGGTTCCCTCCGAAAAGGCAAATAGAAATGCACAACAATGTAACTCACAAGAATTCCATCTTCGACATTTGCAACCAAACCCCAACTATAACAACCTTGGCGAACAAAGACTTGCGGGGGAAGGGTAATAAAATTCCCGGTTAGAGTATTGTATAGCCTAACAACGACAATGTGACATTTTAATGGACCATATAACACTAACCCATTGCTCAATCCATATATCATATAGTCTATCTCGTACGGCTGTTCAAAAGAAACTTGTCAGATTTACAAAAGAATCTCGAGAAAATTCCATTAACAAGAACTCGAGAAATTCAAGAGGTTACAACCAAGAACTCGAGAAATTCAAGAGGTATGAGCCCGATATGAAACATTATTTGATTAAAAAAAACTTTTCTAACAAGAACGTGTACGGAGGAAATATATTTGATGCTAAAGATGGAAAAAGAACAATGGCAAGTAGGTAACAAAATTGAACATATTCTAAAACCCTCGTTTTTCAATTTTCATTCTTTGAGTTTGCTATAAATCAAACATTTATTTGTGCAGGTTGGCTCCATACTAATCTTATGCAGATCCTAAAGCTTTTCATGAACTGCTAAATGAAAATCTCGACTAAATTTCACCTATTATATGATATATTTATAAGGAACTTCACAACAAAGACTGCATATCATTTGATTTATAACTATGAATAGATTTAGTGATATGATTATGATGTTTTTCTTTTGTAATATTATTGAGACTGTGACATTTATTAGCCCATTTTGAGGACTTTATAGACTGTGCACCAATAACATATTGTTATGTATTGGAGTATTACATATTTGCAGGTCTCTGTGATATATACATTTTGAACCAATGCTAATGACATTGGAATGGACCATTAAATCCCATTATTTGAGATTTAGCTCGAGTTCAAGTAAAAAAAGTTTTTGATTTTGGATTCTTATACATGAAACTGTAATTTTAATAATGTTATCACTTTATAATATTGGCTTCAAATAAACTTGTAGGTAAGGGTGTAAACGAGCCGAGTAGTACGTATCGAGACATTGTGTAAGAATTCTTTTCATGAACTTATCAAGGAGTAAAATCTTTGTGGCGTTCAATGACTTATGAAACGATTCATTTACCATCGTTTGTGGCGTCCTTACGAACTTATCAAGCATTCTTGTGGCGTTCCAACTCATCAAACGATTCAGTCAACATCGTTTGTGGCGTCCTAATGAACTTATCAAGAAGACTTATTAAGCGATTCATCCATCATCTTTTGTGGCGTCTTCATTAAATTCGTATAAACCTGATTGTCGAATGATCCTAGGAGCCCTAGTAATTCGGGTTTCGTTATTCGTGGTGAGGTTCGTATCACATTTTCTCAATATTTCATATGGAAATGTGTTTGACCTCCAAAGCGACAATGTATTAAACGCTTTTTTATTGTGTAAGATTATTATACCAAAAATGAGTATACTCATCTTTTTCCGAGCATTGAGTTTATGCCATGTTAATGGTTTTACTCATATTAAAAAAAGGGCGATAAATGAACTTCTACCATTCAAAATGTAATATCCACCAGAGGTTATTAACTTACAAAATAAGTGAACAAACTAAAATGGCATCTGTAGGATAAATTTATTACTTCAAAAAGCTAAACAACTAAGTGAGTTATAAAATTTTGATAATAACAAGCTAAGTCAGAAATAGACAAGCAGAAAATTCATCAGCGAAGTGAAAAGCTAAGTGATTGGCTTAGTTAATATTTTCAGACAATAGAATATTGAGAAGTCAAGTATCAAGTTCGAGGTTTGAAGATGACGGGTTAATCAATTTGGTCTGATCGATTAAGGGATTAAAATCTACCAACTAAGTTCAAATGAAGACAGTCGAGGGTAGTCAACATCAAAGTGCTTAGTAGAAAAAGCCGAGTATCAAACAA
The DNA here is from genome assembly GCA_003313485.2 of Penstemon barbatus. Classification (NCBI taxonomy): domain Eukaryota; kingdom Viridiplantae; phylum Streptophyta; class Magnoliopsida; order Lamiales; family Plantaginaceae; genus Penstemon; species Penstemon barbatus. Next base: position 37,737,065 of record CM064883.1, read on the forward strand.
CAGGGTTATTTGATCAGCCATGTCAAGGACACCTGAGTATCTAATAGCCGAGAAGAGTTTTGATCCCTGAAGTTCAAGAGCTGAATTTAAAAAATCCATGTAACTTCATCAGATGATTAAAGTTGACACCTTAATTATTATCTTAAAAGCCCTTGGGATCAGATTGTTGGGATAGTGGTTGGGTTGCCTCGATTGTCAGAACAACAAAAGTGCGGAATTTAAAATTTTTCGAAGCACCCAAGGTCCCATATAAGAATCTCCATATTATTTATACACAAGCATGAAACAAAAACACACATTGAATTAAACAAGGGTGTTTTTGCGATTTACCTCACCACAGGCAAAGGTGGTGGCAACCTTCAGTTCTGATTCTGAATCTGGATCTGGATCTGGTTCACATAAGTGATCCAAGCGTCTCACCTCCAAAGATAGTCCACACCAACTGGATTCTGGTGACACCTCCTAGTCTTAGGCTCAGAACTGGATCTAGGAGATTTGTTGTTGCAGGACTGTGCAGATCAACTTCGCAAGGCAAGATCTAGCACGGTGGAACAAGGGAGAGGCGGCGGCGGCGCTTGGGCAGCTCACGCAGCAAGGTGGCGGCGGCACAAGCTTGGCGGCGCAGAGAGGGGCGGCGGCTACTAGGTCAAAGGAGGCTAGGGTTTTTGCTTAGGGTGTTAGCTTTTTGAGCTCTAGTAGAACCCTATTTATAGACCTAAGTTTGCAAGACTCCTTATGGGCTTTTAATTAAAGGCCCATGTCTTGCAAGCCTTTCATTTAATTAATTACTTAATTAAATGCCCAATCCAATTAAATCAATATTTCTTTTATATAATTAATCAGCAACTCAATTAAGTATTTAATTAATTAAGTCAGCCAATTAATTAATCTCCCACTTGAATTAAATACTTTAATTCATTTAATTTATTTAATTACCTTTAAATCAATTAATTCATTTAGTATCCTTTTTCAACAGTCACCGTCCAATTGTATTGTGTGTGACCCTCTGGGTTCACCATCAATTGGCAGCAGGCCCACGAATTCCTCGTGATTTAATTTATGAACAATAAATTGCTCCGGTCAATTAAACAACCTTTAATTGACCACTCCTAGAATCAAATCCTCTATTAACTCAGGAGTACCTACACTTCATGGTCGATGTCTAGCCACAAGCCCATGAAGCCCAACTTCAGGTGAATTGATACTTGTGAACCTCGTCTCATATAATTGCCATGTACATACGGTCCTTCTATCGACTAATATTCCCGATCAAGACATAGGGTGTGTGAATTTATCGGCACCTCTAAATTTGTCTCGATAACTATACTTTCTAATTCAGGATAATATTCCAGTGTGACTGCTAAATTTGGAAACCCCTTCCAAAATCCGTCAGCGACCACGGCCGTGGATTCCTTGGATATATTATCTAAGAATCGTATAGGAAATTCTCTCATCCATTACAATGAGTCAATAGATTCCATATTGGTACTAATCACCCGCGTACATGTCCATACGCACCCAACCTAGGCATGTTATGATCAAGCTAAGTGACCTATACCTAGATCTAAGTACGCACTTTCATGCACCGAATTCGCCCTAGCACCTCAAGTCAAAGGACTAAATCGTACACTATTATAATCCTTGAGAAACATCCCATCACCGATATGCGACATGCGCTTCGACAATGGGTTTCTCTGTTCGGGTCATTCGATACGTTCAATCCTCGATTGAACTACCTACTCATATGCACTGGCCTCAAATGCCTTGCTCATGAAACGCTACAAATTCACTCCATGTGAATCATGCATACTTGTACAAGTCTTGGCGATTCCTACGATACCCCGTCTCGTTTGGAATCTATGACTTGGAACAGTTTTAAGATTACGACCTTCGAGACTGTTTCATGATTGCACTCAGTACTGAAGTGAATCGTCCCATAGTCAAATGTAATCTAAGGATTTCATCCAATCGCTTAAATGTATTCGCGAGAGATGAAGTTGGCCATTGTTTATCCTTATACTTGTATAAATAAACGTGCGTATTAAGTCATTTATACTAAGAAAGATAATGATAGTTCCAGTACAAGCTAAATATATTGGCTTGCAGGGCACTATCCCATCAATCTCCCACTTGCCCTAAAGCCAATCACAAACGTTTCAAGGACCCATCTTTTTAAAGATGCTCTTCGAACTCATTTCATGATATAGCCTTTTTTGGTGGATCCGCTAAGTTGTCTTCTGAGTCAACGCAATCCATTATGTGCGTTAACTCTACCAATGATTTTTCTAATCAAATGGTACCTTTCTTTCAATTGTGTTTAGATTTCTGGTGTGACCTCGAATGCTTTGCTTTAGCAATAGCTCCAATGTTATCATGGAAGATAATGATGAGCTTCGCAATGCTAGGCACTACATCCAATCATAGGATGATGTTTTATATCCAAACACTTTCTTGAGCCGCATTTAATGCTACATTTAATGCTGCAATATATCTTGCTTCAGTGGTTTTGATGGTTACGGTGATTTGCTTGTAATCCTTTCAAATTTACCGTTACCCCATTGAGGCAGGATAGTTATCCAAAAATGGATATATTTAATTCATCCACATCAGACTGAAAATTCGAATCAGTGAATCCTTCGAATTTTAATTCTCCACTACCACCATAGACCAAGAACAAATCCTTTAGTCTTTGTCAAGAGCTTAAGGATATCTTTTACGGTGGTCCAGTACTTCTTCACTGGAGTTTGACTAGCAACTGCTCGCGACACTTTGAGCATGTTCTACGTCTGGTCTAGTACATAGTAAAGCATGCTACATGCAACCTTTTGTTTGAAACATAAGGTATTTGAGACATTCTCCTTTATTCTCATTTGATGTAGTGCACATCGATTTTGGAACAAGGGATACATTATCTCACTGGAAGCAATCCTTTCTTGGATTCTTCATACTGAATATTTCCAGTATTGATTCTATGTACTTAGATTTAGAGAGTGTCAGCATCTTTTCTGATCTACTTCTATAGATACGTATCCCTATACGCAAGATGCATCTCCTAAATCTTTCATGGAGAATTTCATGGACAACCATGCTTTCGTCTGTGCTAACATTCCGATATCATACCAGATAGCCAGAACATTATCGACATATAAAATATGAGCTTCATCGCGCTCCCACTAATCCTTTTGTACACTCATGGTTCATACTCGTTTTGATGAAGTCAAATGTCTTGACTATCTCATCAGAACAAATGTGAATCTAAATGGATCCAGAGATTGATAATGGAGAAAAGGTTTCATCAATGTCTGTTCCAGAACATTGTGAATAACCTTTTTACTTCTAGTCAATTCTTAGAGGCAACACCTCTCCATTCATTCCAAGTTAGAAGATCCATTTACAACTTATAACCAACTTATAGGGATAAATCCCTCGGGTGGATCAATCAAGGTTTATACCTTGTTTGAATGAATGGGATCCATTTCGGGTTGCATGGCTTCGAGTCACGCATCCGAATCTATGTCTGACATCGCTTCTTGATAGGTCCTTGGATCACTTTCCACTTTCTCATTTTCGTGAATGAAACCAAATCGCTCTGGCTCCTTATGAATTCGATCAGACCTCCGAAGAGTAGGTGTACTAGTAGGTTCAGTAAATTCTGGATTAACTCCCACTATTTGCGGGGACGGGTCCAAATCTTGGACTTCATCAAGTTCCATGACGTTTCCATTTCCTTTGACGAGAACTTCATCAACAGAGGAACGGGTATCTAGGAGAAATGATTGTTCTCATTGTCGTGGAACAGGTATCCAATGGATTTCATTGGATACCCCACAATTATATACAAATTGGATCTACTAGCCAATTTATCTCCTTTCTCGTTTCTACCATCGGCAGGAGATCTCCATACTCAGAGGTAAGAGCATAGAGGTATTTTGCCATACCTTTCTTGGTAAAGCTTTGTAGGCACGAACTTTTGAAGGTACTTTGCTCAGTATCATCGATACAGTCAGGAGGACCAACTCCTAGAATGCATAAGGAAGCTTAACAAAACTCAATATGGATCGAACAATGCCTAACAATGTTAGATTCCATCTCTTTAGACATTTCAATAAGTTGAGGCGTCTTAGGAGGAGTTTGTTGTATGAGAATCTCATTCTCATTAAGATAATTGAGGAATCCTTGACAAGTATATCTCGATTAGATCGAATAATACTATGTCTTTGTTGATTCTCTACTTCGCATTGAAATACCTTTCTTGGTTTTTCGGATTTGCATCTCACTAGATTCATTTTTCACTAACGACCAAGGTCATTAGCAAAAAGTACGAAGTATGAGTAATCTCCTCTCACAGTAACCTTTAGTCATCCATACTCATGGATTAAATCCAGATTTTTTTTGGTTCGCTCTGGATTCCCTGTGACGGGAGATCTGGTCATATCTCATTTGAGACATGATTCGCAGGTTGGAAGTTCATCCAAGTTCTATTTTTCAAGAAGTTTAGGCGAAACCAACTTTTGAATCCTACTCTTGGAGATGTGTCCAAGTCTAGCGTACCAAAGTTATGGATTATTATCTTTGTATTAATTGAATTTCACACATTAATTCAATAAGATTGAGTCAATGGTTTAATCCAATTAATTTACTTCCTTTCAATTAACTTCTTTAATTGCTTCCTTTTTCCTTTTCAATTAACCCTTTAATTGAAACGTTGCTTAATTAATTAGATCTAATCAATTAAACATATCAGTGCCTTTCTTAGATCTAGTGGGATAATTCGACTTTTAGGCTACTTGCGTTCTTTTGACTACCTTTATGGTCGAATTAGAAGAGAATAAATTCTTCTTCATTTTACTCTTCTTTGACTTCGCAGTCCATGAAGTGTAAACGATCATTACAGGTTTATCCTATTTGCCTTTAACCAGTACTTTGGTTGATTCATGAAATGTGATCGACTTATCAAATAAGATCAGTGTATTTCAAGAGTCATTTGAACGAGCGGGAGGAGAATTTAGGAGGAAGTTAATGTTAAGATCACTTGCAGGCCTACGATTAATCCATCCAATTTTCAACTAGATTGATAAAACAAAGACAGTGATCCTTGACACTAGTTCCTTCATTTATTCTCGAGTTTTGAAACAATTCCTTAGAAGTCTCAAATCAAATCGATTCAAAACTACTCCTCAAAACAAGCCTTTTGAGGTGGAGGTTTGTTTCAGAAGACTGGTCCTCAAAACGGGCCTTTTGAGGTGGAAGCTTCAGACATGCTCCTCATGTTGCTACCATAGCTCGTTCAATCTTGATGCTTATTTGAGGAAACGATCATTAAGATTCCCATACTCTATAGGTGATTCGTTTCACTTTTGAGATTCATCTTTATAGGAGAACACGATCATTAATATTCCCATATTTTACGGGTGATTCGCTTTCTTTATTTTGACTTATCTCAGAAGCGCATAAGGCATATGCTTGTCGTTTAAGAACATCATTCCCACTTCTGGAATTTAAGACAATTCTCAAGTTTCTTGCCTAGTCGATATTTTGATCCAGTTATTTTATTTGTCGAGGATAAATAATAAAATGGATAATTACAGATATCTCAGTATCTAAAGAGAAGACAAACATTTAGTGGATTAGTTAATGAATAATACTTATAATCTACGAAGGTTGGACTTTCTATCGTAGAAGTTCTCCCACTATTTTATCGAAATAATTACCCCTTCAATTGTTCGGGAAATTATATTTCCTAGTAGGTATTGACGTCCCAGCGGCAATTAATTGCACCCACGACTCGTGGCCATACAACCAATTCCCCATGTAGGCATACTTATTGACAATTGTGTCACTCCACAACCTTCAAGCTATTTTGCCTCGGTTTTCGCACTTATCTAGCACTGCTACATCATAAGTGTTACTAATCGTTAAGTCTAACCCATCAATCATGATGAGCAACGGGCCCGGTCGTGAGTTCTCCGTAACTAGTTATCGGTCGATCCTCACATCCCGACCAGTCCTCACCCTTGTCGTGTTTAGTTAAAACAGGAGTCAAGGAATTTCGCGTATTGTCCCTTTCTTCGACTCGGGTGCCAGACTCTGGATCACCTCTATCGATAAGTAGACAACATACGCTAGTCCTTATTGATGGAAGGCTTGGATTTATATAAATACTTCATTTTATTTTAATCCAATATGACTTAATATTTAATTCAAGAGAGGATTTACTTGTTTGAAAGTTTAAGGCAAACTCTCTCGAGATCTCACCGCTTCAGTCATGCTTTATCTTTTATTACGATCTAGATTCTAGCGTGCATCTCATACAAGCTAAATATAAATCGACAAATAAATAAAAGTCATACAAGCCTATCATGCATACTACCACAATATGTTTTCGATCGGGAGCCTCCTATGCAGGCCATCATCGAGCCAATGATGTTGGCCCTATTGGTCAATCTAAAGGGTTCTCAAACAGGCCTATGCTAATACACAATGTACCACACATACATGGCCTTCATGTCCTTTTTGGGTTCCCACCTTGCTTGTAAACGGGCCTCCGTCCTAATCTAGGAAAGCAGTAAAGCCCTATTCTATTACAAAGGCTCAAAGTGGCCCAAAAAACATAATAGGCTCGCAGGCCCAATAAAAACCAAACAATAAATTAAACCAATCACATCTAGCCTAAGGTCAAGGCTCGGCTCGATTGAAAACCACGTAAACAATTCACGTAGAGCAAGAAACATGCAAACATCCTTTACCTATTTCTTTCTTAACTTTAAAACTATCTTTTAAAACTAATTTCCTATGATTCTTACTTTTTAGTCACTACTAATTATGACAAAATGAATATTCGGGTAAACAAAAATAAATTTTCTGCTCAAATTCAGATTCTGTTTTTCAACTTTTGAAAATTGCATTTTCGACCCTCCAACTTTCAAAAATTGCACTTTGACCCCAAAACTTTTAAAAGGTTACAAAAACACCCCTAAGCAGATTCGGGCAGCAGACCAGAAAATAATATTTTGAATTCTGAAAATTTTTGATTTTTCAAATAGACCCTTGAAGTTTCGGTAATTGCAAAACAGTCCCCAAATTTTCAAAAATTACAAAACGACCCCAAAAACCGTGCGATCAGATTTGCAAAGTAGTCCAGAAATTTTGAAATTTCCAGATCCAAAAATTTCGAATTTTCAGCCCCCTAAAAACCATGTATGCGATTTTTGCACAAAAAGTCCTGAAGTTTTCAAAAACTATAAAATCGGCACAGATCTGAAAAACCAGTTTTACCCAATCATAGATCCAGTCATAACAAGCAAGAATCAATTTACAGAACATAATTATCACGTGTTTACATATACATAATTAAACATATACGGTGAACACACATTATGTTCAGGCTTTTCGTATAATAATTATGTAGTTGGCTCTGATACCACTGTTGGGATAGTGGTTGGGTTGCCTCGATTGTCAGAACAACAAAAGTGCGGAATTTAAAATTTTTCGAAGCAACCAAGGTCCCATATAAGAATCTCCATATTATTTATACGCAAGCATGAAACAAAAACACACATTGAATTAAACAAGGGGGTTTTTGCGATTTACCTCACCACAGGCAAGGTGGTGGCAACCTTCAGTTCTGATTCTGAATCTGGATCTGGATCTGGTTCACAGAAGTGATCCAAGCGTCTCACCTCCAAAGATAGTCCACACCAACTGGATTCTGGTGACACCTCCTAGTCTTAGACTCAGAACTGGATCTAGGAGATTTGTTGTTGCAGGAGTGTGCAGATCAACTTGGCAAGGCAAGATCTAGCACGGTGGAACAAGGGAGAGGCGGCGGCGGCGCTTGGGCAGCTCACGGCAGCAAGGTGGCGGCGGCACAAGCTTGGCGGCGCAGAGAGAGGGGCGGCGGCTACTAGGTCAAAGGAGGCTAGGATTTTTGCTTAGGGTGTAGCTTTTTGAGCTCTAGTAGAACCCTATTTATAGACTCCCTTTTGACCTAAGTTTGCAAGACTCCTTATGGGCTTTTAATTAAAGGCCCATGTCTTGCAAGCCTTTAATTTAATTAATTACTTAATTAAATGCCCAATGCAATTAAATCAATATTTCTTTTATATAATTAATCAGCAACTCAATTAAGTATTTAATTAATTAAGTCAGCCAATTAATTAATCTCCCACTTGAATTAAATACTTTAATTCATTTAATTGATTTAATTACCTTTAAATCAATTAATTCCTTTAGTATCATTTTTCAACAGTCACTGTCCAATTGTATTGTGTGTGACACTCTGGGTTCACCATCAATTGGCAGCAGGCCCACGAATTCCTTGTGATTTAATTTATGAACAATAAAATGCTCCGGTCAATTAAACAACCTTTAATTGACCACTCCTAGAATCAAATCCTCTATTAACTCAGGAGTACCTACACTTCATGGTCGATGTCTAACCACAAGCTCATGAAGCCCAACTTCAGGTGAATTGATACTTGTGAACCTCGTCTCATATAATTGCCATGTACATACGGTCTTTCTATCAACTAATATTCCCGATCAAGACATAGGGTGTGTGAATTGATCGGCACCTCTAAATTTGTCTCGATAACTATACTTTCTAATTCAGGATAATATTCCAGTGTGACTGCTAAATTTGGAAACCCCTTCCCAAATCCGTCACCGACCACGGCCGTGGATTCCTTGGATATATTATCTAAGAATCGTATAGGAAATTCTCTCATCCATTACAATGAGTCAATAGATTCCATATTGGTACTAATCACCCGCGTACATGTCCATACGCACCCAACCTAGGCATGTTATGATCAAGCTAAGTGACCTATACCTAGATCTAAGTACGCACTTTCATGCACCGAATTCGCCATAGCACCTCAAGTCAAAGGACTAAATCGTACACTATTATAATCCTTGAGAAACATCCCATCACCGATATGCGACATGCGCTTCCACAATGGGTTTCTCTGTTCGGGTCGTTCGATGAGTTTAATCCTCCATTGAACCACCTACTCATATGCACTGGCCTCAAATGCCTTGCTCATGAAACGCTACAAATTCACTCCATGTGAATCATGCATACTTGTACAAGTCTTGGCGATTCCTACGATACCCCGTCTCGTTTGGAATCTATGACTTGGAACAGTTTTAAGATTACGACTTTTGAGACTGTTTCATTATTGCACTCAGTACTGAAGTGAATCGTCCCATAGTCAAATGTAATCTAAGGATTTCATCCAATCGCTTAAATGTATTCGCGAGAGATGAAGTTGGCCATTGTTTATCCTTATACTTGTATAAATAAACGTGCGTATTAAGTCATTTATACTAAAGAAAGATAATGATAGTTCCAGTACAAGCTAAATGTATTGGCTTGCAGGGCACTATTCCATCACAGATAAGTAATCTCCAATGATAAAGAATAAATACAAGACTTCCTAGGATTACAGAGTATCCTTGGATAGAAATGTGCATTTAATGTGAATGACATAACGGCACAGTGGACAAGACTGAAACAGTGACAGAACTGCCTGCAGACTTTATAGTCTTTTGAAGTTTTTAGAAGAAATATGGGCATCCTTGAATTTAGGATGGAATTTTAGGAAACTTTCAACGGACTTTAATTCCAAAACTCCTATAAATACTCGTGATTTCTTGTTTTGCATGCTCTTCCTTCGTTCTAGCTCGATTTTCCCCTAGATTGACAGATTTCTTATTTCTTTCTAAATAAAAGAGTTCATTTACGTTAACTATGGATTACGATTATCAATTTTCTTGTGCCTATTTGTGAATGATGTGCAAAATTTTATAAGGAAACAAAAAAGAAATAAGAACGAAGAGAAATAATTATGTATCTAAGAATTCATATCTTGATCAAATCAAAGCGCGAAAAGTTTTTTAAATGGTGTTAATATACCATGAGTATAACAAGAAGTTGACGGTACTCTATTGGCGAAATTAAAATTGTTACTTTTATTGGAAGTCAAAAGAATAATAATACACAATAATAGCCCAAAAAGATGATAAGAATCCACTAGTGTAGTTTTATTTTATATTTAAACACTTTAAGCCAATAATTACAGCATTAAATTATATCAATTCATAAATATTGTTTCACCTCAATAAATTGAGATCTTTGGTTCTCGGTTAGTTTGATGTATGAAGTTTTATTTATTAGGTTATTTTTTCCTAAAATTTGATCAAATTAGAGAAAACTCTTCATGCTTGAATTTATTTTGTGAAGACAAGATTAGATCGTTGTTCTTGGCATATCAATCAACATTTTGACACACAATTCTAGAACGTTTCCTTGTTAAAAACATTCACAAGTTCAACTTATATAGAATAGAGTTTTTACAATGTATTATAGACTTATAGTTCTTTTGTTCTCCTCATTGAAGCATGCCATAACCAATGGTTAGTATGATTTAGCCTAGATGAGTCCAAAACTAAGTTTCATGAAACTTGTATCCAAATATTTTTTGAATTGATGTTAGCGACCAATAATCAAACTATATCCTGAATTAGTTGTCCCTCTTAAGTAGACATCTTTTATAATTGGAATTAAAAATAATTCGTAAGATGTAGCGCACTAGTCCTTAGAATCCACCCTCATTAGTGACCAAATTTTGAATCAAACATTCACTGAACTCCGTTCATTGCAAAACATATTTTTTCAAAACACATTTCAATTTTTGGTTGGTTGATATGACTATTTATATCCCGGCATCAGAATTCAGAGTTAACTAAACATTAACTTTGGATTTTTCTTAATTTGGAAAATAAATGGTATTACGTGTAATGTGACTAACTGAGGTCAAAACTATATATTGGTAATTTTGAAATATTATAAGAATGGATAATCGAGTCTCTAAAAAAATAAAAAAAAAGAATGGATAATCGAGAGATTGATTGGAAATATAAGTTCAATAGAGAAACTTCTTGAGTCGGGGAAATCACGTTTAATGATCTCTCATTTCATTTATCCAAATGCTTTTCATTAATTGGGAATAACAATTTTGTTTCTCCGGATAGATCAATTTTCATTAATCTTTTTTTTTTTTTTTTTTTTTTTTTTTTTTTTTTCAGATTTGTGCTTGTTTGTTGTTAGTTTAGAATTTGTGAGTCAGTCGTGCTCATATATTTTAGAATTTTTGATCGATTGGAATCATGCCGCTATTGTCGGTTCTCCTCACACCAGTTACGTTTTGTGGTATTCTGCATTGAGAAGTAGCAGGCCTCTCGTTTTTGAGGTTGATAAAAAAAATACTCACAAATTTTCATTGAGTTTTTGCATGATGAAAATTAGTTTTGAGTCACTATGATATTTCATTTCTTCCAGAAAGAGATACTTCATAGAAAGCTAGTCATCTCCTATTATAGTGATACTAAATTTATTTTTTAAAATAAAATTTATTGTTCTTCTCGTTGTTGTTTTGGTCCCACATTTTACGATTTGGTTGTTGAGTTTAATTTGTTAAATATCACAAAAGTTGATATTTATAAGTTTGGGTAGTTTATCTTATGTAATGGAACATAATTTCTAATTTTATCCAAAAAACGAAAAATTGCTTTGACTTTTCCATTTTTCATTTTTGGATAAATAAATTAAATTTCCAACAAACTTTATCTACAACCTACCAGCATTTATTTAAATTTCCCAAATTTTTATAAAATTTCTTCCATTTCAGACCTATAATCCCCACTTGAATGCCTCTATCCTCCTATAGAAACCCTACGAATAAAGTACTCACACACTACTGACGAATTTTTATATGTGAATTTCTAGAAGAAAAACTCTATCTGAATTTTAAATGCTTAAATAAGTGCACCGATGGTTAGACACTGACATTTGGTATAGACAATTATATATATATACACGTACCAATGTGAAATAAAAGTAGATCAAAACCTCAAAACATACAAAAATAGAAATAAAATAATGAATATTGTAGCAGACATTATAATGTATTATCGCCTAAGCCTTTCAATTAAAATACCCAAAAACACTATGGTTGGGATATCGAACACCATTTCTTATAATGAGATACTGGAGCTAGTACGTATTTCCACTTTTGATCTTATATGTATTAAAAAAATAACGTGCATCCACTTTTTTAATGTTTTACAAGTACGTATTTACACTTTTGATATTATAAGTTTTCAAAAATCACCCTCATCCACTGTTGACTTCCCTTCCCCAACCCACCACCACCACATCCAAGTTCCTCATACCGTCGACAACGCCTGCCAGGCTGTCGGCAAAACTTTATTTAATTCTACTTTATTATAGAAAGTAAAATTATTTAAGAATAAGAAGTGGAATGTAATTGGTTGATTCCGTCTCTTTCCTCTTTATTTTTTTCTGAGATAAAAAGTAATAATCAAACCAAATTATTTGAAATTTTGTAAGAGTTTGATAAAAAAAAAAAAAAACTATTTTTGATTTTTAATACTTATTCATGAAAAGTAGAACTCATGACATTATCAATTGATAGTTTTGGGGTTAAATAAACTTTTGGTTCCCACCATATTAATTTATATATATAAAACAAGAGCAACATTATCACTTGATAGATTTGAGCCTCGATTCAAATTCTACTTAACACGTGATTCAAATTCAGTCGGAATAACCGGTCCGGTCTGGTTTAAAAATAAATGCTTTCCATATTAAAAAAAGGCAGAAATCCATTGAATGCTGCTGGTTAATTCCTCTTTATTTTCCATTTGTCCTTCATTGGTAAGGTATTAAATGAATTTATTGCAAAAATCCCTCTTAAATTTAGGGAAATATCTTGATGTAGGTTTGATTCAGAATACACACACATATATATATACATTTATGTATCCGTTGTCTCCAAAAAAATTCATGCTCCATAGCTCTCTTCGATGGCGGCTACATCTTCATCATCAAACTCTATTTTACCCAAGAAAGAACCCAAGCAAGAACTTATTTTACCTAATCAAGAACCCAATCAAGAACTTAAGCTAGAAATCAAGAAGGAATCACAACAGGTTTTATTCTTTTCTATGGTAATTTATTCAAAAATAAGAAAGTTCTAATTTTGGTGGATAATTTTTTATAAATGTTATCTATGAGATCTTTAATGGGTTTTACTTATTTTACATTTCTGTAATTTTTTAATTTTTCTTAATTTGAAGTTATCTAGGATGTTCCAAATGAAATCAGGGATACTAAAGAGGTGAAAAGAGAGCCAATTGAAGAACCATTTGAGTGAGTCATTTTCTTACTCGGGATTTATATAAAAATTGGGTCTTTTCACTTTATGATTGTGCTGCATTCTCAGGTTTCTAAGTGCTTTTATGTCATTATCTTTTTGTTTGCATGAGTTACTTTTTAACTTGTGGGATTTGCTTGGATTTCTGTTTGTTTGTCTTTCTGTTGTGGGTTTGTCAATTGTTGATCTTGATCCGCACTTAAAAAATGGTTTATTGATGATCCTAAATCAAGATATCGAATATTGGAATTGATTTCTCAGAGTTACTTTAAATGTAGTTATTGTAATTTCATGTAGTCTTTCGAACAATTAAAAATTGTTGGTTTTCGACCATGCAAGTAAGAACAACGATGCAATTAATAAAGTTAATAGTCAAATGAATGTGAGTCAACTAATTTTGCAGATGATCAATGGAAATAAAGTTCATATTTTTTTTATTAAGTGTAGTTATTGGGATCTTTGTGAATCTAATAGCAACTTGACCGAACCACTACTCCATATATATGACGACATGGCGCGTGTCTTCACTCCAGTGAATTGTACTACTAAGCAAGACTCGGTGATTTGAATTATTAAGCTATTTTAAGTTCCTTATTTTTAATTTTAAATTATAATTGTCTGCTAAAATGGTTAAAACACAGGGGATTCATCACCTTTATTAGCTGCAAAATGTGTTAGATATGTTCAACGATTTTCTTTGCAGGTAATTATTCAATAATTATTGCCTTTAATGTGACCAAATTCATGACCTGATTCATCAATCACTGATAATTAATCTTGTGTTGATGATAATTTCAATTTCTCGTGCTTTCAAGGTAATCAAATTGACATAGTATTTACTACTTTCACAAGACTTTTTGGTTCTAAATGTTGATTAGGCTTTCTTCATTTCAGCTTTTCTTCATTGCATTCCTGTCAGTAGAAGTTGTAATCTAATGGAGATTGAAAATAGTACCAATAATTGTGTTCGGGATCTAATATTAATGTTGATACGGTACCAATTTACTTTATTACCAAATGTGGCATTGATGGACGTCTTTGACATACATTGAAATGAAGGTCATAATTGTACTTTTACACAATGTGATGGAGTCCTCGTCCCCTTACCCTCTCTCTCACTCTCTCTCTCTCTCTCTCTCTCTATATATATATATATATATATACATACATTGACGACCCCGAAATCTCCAATCGTGCACCATCTCTTTTTCTCCTTAACGAGTTAGTATTTCCTCTTTCTACCAGGTAATAATTCGTCATCTTCTCTTGTACTTGCAACACAACATCACTAAAGGTTTTATTACTATTTTTTTTTCCTATGTCAAAAAGTCTATTCATTTTTTGTTTTTGTTATAAAACCAAGGGTTTATATGGATTGGTTTTTACTCGGTTTGGCTTGATTTTGGTTTCATAAAAAAAAAGGTTTGGCTGGTTTCAGTAAAATCTTGAAACACTATTCGGATTAAGTTTAGATGTTGAGTATTGTTCAAATAATCTAGATTTCTCCGTCTCATTCTACCAATTTTGTTTAGATCTATAGTTGTTTTTCTACTTGTGTTACTTTGTTACTTATGTGCTTCTCCCTTTGTTTTGGTTATGTTACTTATGTGCTTCATCTCTTTCATTGTCTACTAATCTTTAAAGTTTCGGTTAATGAAATTATTTCGAGATTCCTTTGTAAATTTGACAAATTTATTTTGAACAACCGTACGGGAAAGACTATATAATGTATGGATTTAGCAATGAGTTAGTGTTATATGGTCCATTAGAATATCACATTCCGTTGTTAGGCTATGCAATCCTGTAACCGGACATTTTATTACCCATTCCCCGCACCTCTTCGATGGCCTAGTTTCGGATAGTTGGGGTTTGGTTGCAAATGTCGAATTTGGAATTCTTATGAGTTACATTGTTGTGCATTTCTGAGCCTTTTCGGGGGGAATCAAGTAAGATTACTCAAGGTGAAGTATTTCTGTTTGAAATTAGTGAATGGGAAATATATGATGTGCATATGGACTTAGCTATTCATATTTTCAGTGCAATTCATTATAGTTCCTTCACCAGGCAACGAAATAATGCGTGCTTGATCAGGATATTTGCCGGGATCATATGCAATCAACAATGTTCTTCGAGCCAACAAATGCAAATTTCTATTAAGATTCACACACGCACTCGTGGGGTCAAAATGAATAGCTACATCCATATGCACATCATATATTTCCCATTCACCATTTTCAGACATAAATAATTCACCTTGAATAATCTTACTTGGTTCCCTTCGAAAAGGCAAATAGAAATGCACAACAATGTAACTCACAAGAATTCCATCTTCGACATTTGCAACCAAACCGCAACTATCCCAACTTTGGCCAACAAAGACGTGCGGGGGAAGGGTAATAAAAACCCTCGTTTTTCAATTTTCATTCTTTGAGTTAGCTATAAATCAAACATTTATTTGTGCAGGTTTGTTCCATTCCAATCTTATGCAGATCCTAAAGCTTTTCATGAACTGCTTACGAAGAATCAACATCAGCTGAAACAAAAGCAGATGCTGGTACATTAAACTGGAAGTCGTAGCTAAATGAAAATCTCGACTAAATTTCACCTATTATATGATATATTTATAAGGAACTTCACAACAAAGACTGAATATCATTTGATTTATAACTATGAATAGATTTAGTGATATGATTATGATGTTTTTCTTTTGTAATATTTGTGAGACTGTGACATTTATTAGCCCATTTTGAGGACTTTATAGACTGTGCACCAATAACATATTGTTGTGTATTGGAGTATTACATATTTGCAGGTCTCTGTGATATATACATTTTGAACTAATGCTCATGACATTGGAATGGAACATTAAATCCCATTATTTGAGATTTAGCTCGAGTTCAAGTAAAAAAAGTTTTTGATTTTGGATTCTTATACATGAAACTGTAATTTAAATAATGTTATCACTTTATAATATTGGCTTCAAATAAACTTGTAGGTAAGGGTGTAAACGAGCCGAGTAGTACGTATCGAGACATTGTGTAAGAATTCTTTTCATGAACTTATCAAGGAGTAAAATCTTTGTGTCGTTCAATGACTTATGAAACGATTCATCCACCATCGTTTGTGGCGTCCTTACGAACTTATCAAGCATTCTTGTGGCGTTCCAACTCATCAAACGATTCAGTCAACATCGTTTGTGGCGTCCTAATGAACTTATCAAGAAGACTTATCAAGCGATTCATCCATCATCTTTTGTGGCGTCTTCATTAAATTCATATAAACCTGATTGTCGAATGGTCCTAGGAGCCCTAGTAATTCGGGTCTCGTTACTCGTGGCGAGGTTCGTATCACATTTTCTCAATATTTCGTATGGAAATGTGTTTGATCACAAAAGCGACAATGTATTAAACGCTTTTTTATTGTGTAAGATTATTATACCAAACATGAGTATACTCATCTTTTTCCGAGCATTGAGTTTATGCCATGTTAATGGTTTTACTCATATTAAAAAAAGGGGGATAAATGAACTTCTACCATTCAAAATGTAATATCCACCAGAGGTTAATAACTTACAAAATAAGTGAATAAACTAAAATGGCATATGTAGGATAAATTTATTACTTCGAAATGCTAAACAACTAAGTGAGTTATAAAATTTTGATAATAACAAGCTAAGTCAGAAATAGATAATCAGAAAATTCATCAACGAAGTGAAGAGCTAAGGGATTGGCTTAGTTAATATTACCAGACAAAAGAATATTGAGAAGTCAGGTATCATGTTCGAGGTTTGATGATGACGGGTTAATCAATTTGGTTTGATCGATTAAGGGATTAAAATCTACCAACTAAATTTAAATGAAGACAGTCGAGGGTAGTCAACATCAAAGTGCTTAGTAGAAAAAGCCGAGTATCAAACAACAGGGTTATTTGATCAGCCAAGTCAAGGACACCTGAGTATCTAATAGCCGAGAAGAGTTTTGATCCCTGAAGTTCAAGAGCTGAATTTAAAAAATCCATGTAACTTTATTAGATGATTAAAGTTGACACCTTAATTATTATCTTAAATGCCCTGGGATCAGATAAGTAATCTCCAATGATAAAGAATAAATACAAAACTTCCTAGGATTACAGAGTATCCTTGGATAGAAAGGTGCATCTAATGTGAATGACATAACGGCACAGTGGACAAGACTGAAACAGTGACAGAACTGCCTGCAGACTTTATAGTCTTTTGAAGTTTTTAGAAGAAATATGGGCATCCTTGAATTTAGGATGGAATTTTAGGAAACTTTCAACGGACTCTAATTCCAAAACTCCTATAAATACTCGTGATTTCTTGTTTTGCATGCTCTTCCTTCGTTCTAGCTCGATTTTCCCCTAGATTTCTTATTTCTTTCTAAATAAAAGAGTTCATTTACGTTAACTATAGTTTACGATTATCAATGTTCTTATGCCTATTTGTGAATGATGTGCAAAATTTTATGAGGAAACAAAAAAGAAATAATAACGAAGAGAAATAATTATGTATCTAAGAATTCATATCTTGATCAAATCAAAGCGCGAAAAGTTTATTAAATGGTGTTAATCTACCATGAGTATAACAAGAAGTTGACGGTACTCTATTGGCGAAATTAAAATTGTTACTTTTATTGGAAGTCAAAAGAATAATAATACACAATAATAGCCCAAAAAGATGATAAGAATCCACTAGTGTAGTTTTATTTTATATTTAAACACTTTAAGCCAATAATTACAGCTTTAAATTATATCAATTCTTAAATATTGTTTTACCTCAATAAATTGAGATCTTTGGTTCTCGGTTAGTTTGATGTATGAAGTTTTATTTATTAGGTTATTTTTTCCTAAAATTTGTTCAAATTAGAGCAAACTCTTCATGCTTGAATTTATTTTGTGAAGACAAGATTAGATCGTTGTTCTTGGCATATCAATTAACATTTTGCCACACACTTCTAGAAGGTTCCCTTGTTAAAAACATTCACAAGTTCAACTTATATAGAATAGAGTTTTTACAATGTATTATAGACTTATAGTTCTTTTGTTCTCCTCATTGAAGCATGCCATAACCAATGGTTAGTATGATTTAGCCTAGATGAGTCCAAAACTAAGTTTCATGAAACTTGTATCTAAATATTGTTTGAATTGATGTTAGCGACCAATAATCAAACTATATCCTGAATTAGTTGTCCCTCTTAAGTAGACATCTTTTATAATTGGAATTAAAAATAATTCGTAAGATGTATCGCACTAGTCCTTAGAATCCACCCTCATTAGTGACCAAATTTTGAATCA
Source organism: Penstemon barbatus (assembly GCA_003313485.2). Classification (NCBI taxonomy): domain Eukaryota; kingdom Viridiplantae; phylum Streptophyta; class Magnoliopsida; order Lamiales; family Plantaginaceae; genus Penstemon; species Penstemon barbatus. The sequence goes on from CM064883.1 coordinate 37,755,613, forward strand.
AACATTCATTGAACTCCGTTCATTGCAAAACATATTTTTTCAAAACACATTTCAATTTTTGGTTGGTTGATATGACTATTTAGCATCATAATTCAGAGTTAACTAAACATTAACTTTGGATTTTTCTTAATTTGGAAAATAAATGGTATTACGTGTAATGTGACTAACTGAGGTCACAACTATATATTTGTAATTTTGAAATATTATAAGAATGGATAATCGAGTCTCCAAAAAAATAAAAAAAAGAATGGATAATCGAGAGATTGATTGGAAATATAAGTTCAATAGAGAAACTTCTTGAGTCGGGTAAATCGCGTTAAATTGATCTCTCATTTCATTTATCCAAATCCTTTTCATTAATAGGGAATAATAATTTTGTTTCTCCGGATAGATCAATTTTCATTAATCTTTTTTTTTTTCAGATTTGTGCTTGTCTGTTGTTAGTTTAGAATTTGTGAGTCAGTCGTGTTCATATATTTTAGAATTTTTGGTCGATTGGAATCATGCCGCTATTGTCGGTTCTGTTCACACCAGTCTTGTTTTGTGGTATTCTGCATTGAGAAGTAGCAGGCCTCTCGTTTTTGAGGTTGATAAAAAAAATACTCACAAATTTTCATTGAGTTTTTGCATGATGAAAATTAGTTTTGAGTCACTATGATATTTCATTTCTTCCAGAAAGAGATACTTCATAGAAGGCTAGTTATCTCCTATTATAGTGATAGTAAATTTATTTTTTAAATTAAATTTATTGTTCTTCTCGTTGTTGTTTTGGTCCCACATTTTACGATTTGGTTGTTGAGTTTAATTTGTTAAATATCACAAAAGTTGATATTGATAAGTTTGGGTAGTTTATCTTATGTAATGGAACATAATTTCTAATTTTATCCAAAAAAGGATAAATTGCTTTGACTTTTCCATTTTTCATTTTTGGATAAATAAATTAAATTTCCAACAAACTTTATCTACAACCTACCAGCATTTATTTAAATTTCCCAAATTTTTACAAAATTTCCTCCATTTCAGCCCTATAATCCCCACATGAATGCCTCTATCCTCCTATAGAAACCCTACGAACAAAGTACTCAAACACTACTGACGAATTTTTATATGTGAATTTCTAGAAGAAAAACTCTATCTGAATTTTAAATGCCTAAATAAGTGCACTGATGGTTTGACACCGACATTTGGTATAAACAATTATATATATATATATACACGTACCAATGTGAAATAAAAGTAGATCAAAACCTCAAAACATACAAAAATAGAAATAAAATAATGAATATTGTAGCACACATTATAATGTATTATCGCCTAAGCCTTTCAATTAAAATACCCAAAAACACTATGGTTTGGATATCGAACACCATTTCTTATAATAAGATACTGGAGCTAGTACGTATTTCCACTTTTGATCTTATATGTATTAAAAAAATAACTCGTATCCACTTTTTTAATGTTTTAAAAGTACGTATTTACACTTTTGATATTATAAGTTTTCAAAAATACTCTCATCCACTTTTGACTTCCCTTCTTAAACTCGTGATTTTTGTTTATAAAAAAGGAAAATATACAGATTTATTAATTCGAATTTTCATAAAGTTAAAAAAAAAAAAAAAAAAAAAAAACCCCACATCACCAGCCTCCCTTCCCCTAACTCGCCACCACCACCTCCAAGTTCCTCATACCGTGGACAACGCCTGCCAGGCTGACGGCAAAAGTTGGGTTAATAACCGTATCGTCGTCGACCTGAGATTGAAAATTTCAACTAAATTTTTCATATTTATGAATTAATATATTAAAATTTTATTTAATACTACTTTATTATAGAAAGTAAAATTATTTAAGAATGAGAAGTGGAATGTAATTGGTTGATTCCGTCTCTTTCCTCTTTATTTTTTTCTGAGATAACAAGTGAAAATCAAACCAAATTATTTGAAATTTTGTAAGAGTTTGATAAAAAAAAAAAAAACTATTTTTGATTTTTTAATACTTATTCATGAAAAGTAGAACTCATGACATTATCAATTGATAGTTTTGGGGTTAAATAAACTTTGGGTTCCCACCGTATTAATTTATATATATAAAACAAGAGGAACATTATCACTTGATAGATTTGAGCCTCGATTCAAATTCTACTTAACACGTGAAATAAAAGATAAAATGTATAAAATATTATCAAATTTATTGATTTCATTATTCATTTGTCATTTGAATTCAGTTAATTAAAATCAAATTAAATTCAAACAAAGCAAAACAATATTAGATTAATTTAAACTATGTGTGTTTTACTATAATGTATGAATAATCCTAAAATTAATCACTTTACGTGATGACGAATAACTGAGAGACACATGTATATTCAATCACCGGTCAAAAAGGCTAATAGCTATAACATGTTTAGGACAACAAAAAAATTTATTTCGTAACATTTCTAAGTCTAGGGTAAATTATTATAAATTATTTTTAATATTTCTCAGAAAAGTTTGAATTATTAAGAAACTAATGAACTTTTTTCTATTTATTTAATTTCCAAAAAGGAAAACAAAAAAATTTCTCAATGAACAAAAAAAGATTTTGTATTTTCATACTATCTATTCTGGATAATCTCATATATTTCGGATCGGTTTGGTGTTCAGTTAGCAGTTGAATCAGTTGGAATAACCGGGCCGGTTTGGTTTAAAAATAAATGCTTTCCATATAAAAAAAAAGGCAGAAATCCATAGAATGTTGCTGGTTAATTCCTCTTTATTTTCCATTTGTCCTTCATTGGTAAGGTATTAAATGAATTTATTGAAAAAATCCCTCTTAAATTTAGGGAAATATCTTGATGTAGGTTTGATTCACAATACACACACATATATATACACATTTATGTATCCGCTGTCTCCAAAAAAATTCACGCTCCATAGCTCTCTTCGATGGCGGCTACATCTTCATCATCAAACTCTATTTTACCCAAGAAAGAACCCAAGCAAGAACTTATTTTACCTAATCAAGAACCCAATCAAGAACTTAAGCTCGAAATCAAGAAGGAATCACAATAGGTTTTATTCTTTTCTAAGGTAATTTATTCAAAAATAAGAAAGTTTTAATTTTGGTGGATAATTTTTTTATAAATGTTATCTATGAGATCTTTAATGGGTTTTACTTCTTTTACATTTCTATAATTTTTTAATTTTTCTTAATTTGTGGTTATCGAGGATGTTCCAAATGAAATCAGGGATACTAAAGAGGTGAAAAGAGAGCCAATTGAAGAACCATTTGAGTGAGTCATTTTCTTACTCGGGATTTATATAAAAATTGGGTCCTTACACTTTATGATTGTGCTGCATTCTTAGGTTTTTAAGTGCTTTTATGTTATTATCTTTTTGTTTGCATGAGTTGCTTTTTATCTTGTGGGATTTGCTTGGATTTTTGTTTGTTTGTCTTTCTGTTGTGGGTTTGTCAATTGTTGATCTTGATACGCACTTAAAAAATGGTTTATTGATGATCCTAAATCAAGATATCGAATATTGGAAGTGATTTCTCAGAGTTACATTAAATGTAGTTATTATAATTTCATGTAGTCTTTCGAACAATTAAAAATTATTTGTTTTCGACCTTGCAAGTAAGAACAACGATGCAATTAATAAAGTGGTGGTTTAATTCAATGGTGTTTAACAACGATGTAATTAATAAAGTTAATAGTCTAATGAATGTGAGTCAACTAATTTTGCAGATGATTAATGGAAATAAAGTTCATATTTTTTTTATTAAGTGTAGTTATTGGGATCTTTGTGAATCTAATAGCAACTTGACCGAACCACTGCTCCATATATATGATGACATGGCGCGTGTCTTCACTCCAGTGAATTGTACTACTAAGCAAGACTCGGTGATTTGAATTATTAATCTATTTTAAGTTCCTTGTTTTTAATTTTAAATTATGATTGTCTGCTAAAATGGTTAAAACACAGAGGGATTCATCACCTTTATTAGCTGCAAAATGTGTTAGATATGTTCAACGATTTTCTTTGCAGGTAATTAATCAATAATTATTGCCTTTAATGTGACCAAATTCATGACCTGATTCATCGATAATTAATCTTGTGTTGATGATAATTTCAATTTCTCCTGCATTCAAGGTAATCAAATTGACATAGTATTTACTACTTTCACAAGACTTTTTGGTTCTAAATGTTGATTAGGCTTTCTTCATTTCAGCTTTTCTTCATTGCATTCCTGTCAGTAGAAGTTGTAATCTAATGGAGATTGAAAATTGTACCAATAATTGTGTTCGGGATCTAATATTAATGTTGATACGGTACCAATTTACTTTATTACCAAATGTGGCATCGATGGACGTCTTTGACATACATTGAAATGATGGTCATAATTGTACTTTTACACAATGTGATGGAGTCCTCGTCCCCTTACCCTCTCTCTCTCTCTCTCTCTCTCTCTCTCTCTCTCTCTATATATATATATATATATATATATATATATATATACATTTACGACCCCGAAATCTCCAATCGTGCACCATCTCTTTTTCTCCTTAACGAGTTAGTATTTTCCTCTTTCTACCAGGTAATAATTCGTCAACTTCTCTTGTACTTGCAACACAACATCACTAAAGGTTTAATTACTATTTTTTTTTTCTATGTCAAAAAGTCTATTCATTTTTTGTTTTTGTTATAAAACCAAGGGTCTATATGGATTGGTTTTTACTCGGTTTCGCTTGATTTTGGTTTCATAAAAAAAGGTTTAGCTGGATTCAGTAAAATCTTGAGACACTATTCAGATTAAGTTTAGATGTTGAGTATTGTTCAAATAATCTTTAAAGTTTAGGTTATTGAAATTATTTCGAGATTCTTTGTAAATTTGACAAATTTATTTTGAACAACCGTACGGGAAAGACTATATAAAATATGGATTGAGCAATGAGTTAGTGTTATATGGTCCATTAGAATATCACACTCCGTTGTTAGGCTATGCAATCTTGTAAGCGGACATTTTATTACCCATTCCCCGCACCTCTTCGATGGCCTAGTTTCGGATGGTTGGGGTTTGGTTGCAAATGTCGAACATGGAATTCTTATGAGTTACATTGTTGTGCATTTCTGTGGCTTTTCGGGGGGAATCAAGTAAGATTACTCAAGGTGAAGTATTTCTGTTTGAAATTGGTGAATGGGAAATATATGATGTGCATATGGACATAGCTATTCATTTTGACCCCACGAGTGCGTGTGTGAATCTTAATGGAAATTTGCACTGGCTGGCTCAAAGAACATGGTTGATAGCATATGATCCCCGCAAATATCCTGATCAAGCACGCATTATTACGTTGCCTAGTGAAGGAACTCTAACGAATTGCAATGATTATATGATTATGTTGTTTATAATACGTCAGTTGTAGTTGATGCGAATCAGTCATATTATCAATGCAATTCATTATAGTTCCTTCACCAGGCAACGTAATAATGCGTGCTTGATCAGGATATTTGCGGGGATCTTATGCAATCAACAATGTTCTTCGAGCCAACCAATGCAAATTTCCATTAAGATTCACACACGCACTCGTGGGGTCAAAATGAATAGCTACATCCATATGCACATCATATATTTCCCATTCACCATTTTCAGACATAAATAATTCACCTTGAATAATCTTACTTGGTTCCCTCCGAAAAGGCAAATAGAAATGCACAACAATGTAACTCACAAGAATTCCAACTTCGACATTTGCAACCAAACCGCAACTATCCCAACCTTGGCCAACAAAGACGTGCGGGGGGAAGGGTAATAAAAACCCTCATTTTTCAATTTTCATTCTTTGAGTTTGCTATAAATAAAACATTTATTTGTGCAGGTTTGTTCCATTCCAATCTTATGCAGATCCTAAAGCTTTTCATGAACTGCTTACGAAGAATCAGCATCAGCTGAAACAAAAGCAGATGCTGGTACATTAAACTGGAAGTCGTAGCTAAATGAAAATCTCGACTAAATTTCACCTATTATATGATATATTTATAAGGAACTATACAACAAAGACTGCATATCATTTGATTTATAACTATGAATAGATTTAGTGATATGATTATGATGTTTTTCTTTTGTAATATTTTTGAGACTGTGACATTTATTAGCCCATTTTGAGGACTTTATAGACTGTGCACCAATAACATATTGTTGTGTATTGGAGTATTACATATTTGCAGGTCTCTGTGATATATACATTTTGAACCAATGCTCATGACATTGGAATGGACCATTAAATCCCATTATTTGAGATTTAGCTCGAGTTCAAGTAAAAAAAGTTTTTGATTTTGGATTCTTATACATGAAACTGTAATTTTAATAATGTTATCACTTTATAATATTGGCTTCAAATAAACTTGTAGGTAAGGGTGTAAACGAGCCGAGTAGTACGAATCGAGACATTGTGTAAGAATTCTTTTCATGAACTTATCAAGGAGTAAAATATTTGTGGCGTTCAATGACTTATGAAACGATTCATCCATCATTGTTTGTGGCTTCCTTACGAATTTATCAAGCATTCTTGTAACGTTCCAACTCATCAAACGATTCAGTCAACATCGTTTGTGGCGTCCTAATGAACTTATCAAGAAGACTTATCAAGCGATTCATCCATCATCTTTTGTGGCGTCTTCATCAAATTCATATAAACCTGATTGTCGAATAAACTTATCAAGAAGACTTATCAAGCGATTCGGGTCTCGTTATTCGTGGCGAGGTTCGTATCACATTTTCTCAATATTTCATATGGACATGTGTTTGACCACCAAAGCGACAATGTATTAAACGCTTTTTTATTGTGTAAGATTATTATACCAAACATGAGTATACTCATCTTTATCCGAGCATTGAGTTTATGCCATGTTAATGGTTTTACTCATATTAAAAAAAGGGGGATAAATGAACTTCTACCATTCGAAATGTAATATCCACCAGAGGTTAATAACTTACAAAATAAGTGAACAAACTAAAATGGCATATGTAGGATAATTTTATTACTTCGAAATGCTAAACAACTAAGTGAGTTATAAAATTTTGATAATAACAAGCTAAGTCAGAAATAGACAATCAGAAAATTCATTAACGAAGTGAAGAGCTAAGAACTGCCTGCAGACTTTATAGTCTTTTGAAGTTTTTAGAAGAAATATGGGCATCCTTGAATTTTAGGATGGAATTTTAGTAAACTTTCAACGGACTTTAATTCCAAAACTCCTATAAATACTCGTGATTTCTTGTTTTGCATGCTCTTCCTTCGTTCTAGCTCGATTTTCCCCTAGATTGATAGATTTCTTATTTCTTTCTAAATAAAAGAGTTCATTTACGTTAACTATGGTTTACGATTATCAATGTTCTTGTGCCAAATTGTGAATGATGTGCAAAATTTTATAAGGAAACAAAAAAGAAATAAGAACAAAGAGAAGAATTCATATCTTGATCAAATCAAAGCGCGAAAAGTTTATTAAATGGTGTTAATCTACCATGAGTATAACAAAAAGTTGACGGTACTCTATTGGCGAAATTAAAATTGTTACTTTTATTGGAAGTCAAAAGAATAACAATACACAATAATAGCCCAAAAAGATGATAAGAATCCACTAGTGTAGTTTTATTTTATATTTAAACACTTTTAGCCAATAATTACAACATTAAATTATATCAATTCTTAAATATTGTTTTACCTCAATAAATTGAGATCTTTGTTTCTCGGTTAGTTTGATGTATGAAGTTTTATTTATTAGGTTATTTTTTCCTAAAATTTGTTCAAATTAGAGCAAACTCTTCATGCTTGAATTTAATTTGTGAAGACAAGATTAGATCGTTGTTCTTGGCATATCAATCGACATTTTGCCACACACTTCTAGAAGGTTTCCATGTTAAAAACATTCACAAGTTCAACTTATATAGAATAGAGTTTTTACAATGTATTATAGACTTATAGTTCTTTTGTTCTCCTCATTGAAGCATGCCATAACCAATGGTTAGTATGATTTATATGACTATTTATATCCCGGCATCAGAATTCAGAGTTAACTAAACATTAACTTTGGATTTTTCTTAATTTGGAAAATAAATGGTATTACGTGTAATGTGACTAACTGAGGTCACAACTATATATTGGTAATTTTGAAATATTATAAGAATGGATAATCGAGTCTCTAAAAAAATAAAAAAAAGAATGGATAATCGAGAGATTGATTGGAAATATAAGTTCAATAGAGAAACTTTTTGAGTCGGGGAAATCGCGTTTAATGATATCTCATTTCATTTGATGAGGGGTATTTCGGATTCCTTTCTTCGTCCAGCATGAGAGCTCGGAAAAGCATCTATCTCGACCAAGGGAGATCGAACGGAATAGGATAGATGGCTACAGGTCCAAAGTTACTGTTGGGCCGAGCCCTGATCCAAAGTTATGGGCCGGGAAATGCAGACCTGTGGATGGATCACCTAAACCCTACCTTCAGCTATAAATACCCCGCGCATTTATAACGACGACACAACTTCCCAGGTGCTCCCTACTCGAAGCTACCGCTCGGAATTTAGGCCTAGGACCTTTATATGTAATTCGCCCTCTAGCTTTGTACGGCATTCAATAGGGCTCGAATAGGACTCCGATTCATTGTATTCAAGTAACCTTGTAATTGAACTACTTGAATACAATAATATTGATCTTCTATATTTATTATTAAGCATTTGATCGACCACACCACGCACGAACATCACGTACGAAATTCGGTAAGATCAATTGGCGCCCACCGTGGGGCCTTATTCGAGTCTTAGATCGAAATATGCCTACTACGAGGAGAAATACGTACAATAGAGGAGAGCCTTCCCATGCAGTGGGAGCACAAAATTCTGTCAACAATGAGCCCGATAATCTGTCACGCGCAGCTCAACAACAACCAGAAGTACCGCCTGCGGTTCCTCAAGATAACATTCCGATACACACGACCATGGGTGACTTAAGATCTATAATAGGCACGATGTGCAGGGAATTCATGAACAGCGGAAGGGCAGATCAATCGCCTGTCGACCAACCAGGAGTTCA
>CM064883.1:37790405-37846065 GCA_003313485.2 Penstemon barbatus
ATTTTTCTTTTGCCTTTATCAGCAGGGGCTGGTCCAGCAGATGATATAGGATCAGCAGCTATAGGATGGATGATTTGGACATCTGGATCTTCTTGAGGTTGAGCAACCTCAGCTGTTGGTGTGACTTGACTTGGCTGTTGCTCATCAGCTTTGTCAGTTCAACAGTCTCAACTGTTTCGCAGGCCTTTCAGCAGCTTCAGGGTCTTCCCTAGCTACATTTTCCAGTTCGGTAGGTTTTTCAATAAAGGTCATCTGCTTTCTAGCAGACTTCTTTGTTCTTCCCTCACGATAAGTAGTTGTAGCTGTATCTCTCTGTTGACTTCTTGTTCTTTGAGAGATACCTTCAGCAGGCCTTTCTGCTGATGGAGTTCGTGATGGTGATGCAGGGGATCCAGTCCTTACATCAGCAATTATGTTCAATAATTTTAGTGGCTTCAGCAGCAGAAGTCACTTTCTCCACCTTCTTAGGAACCTTTTCCTTAGGCTTATCAGCAGCCTTCTTCTTTCTGGACTCAACAGCTAAATCAGCAGTTTTTACCAGTTTCCTCTGCCTTTTGGCAGGAACTTCTTTTGGTTCCTCATCAGCAGCGTCCTCGGGCTCATCAGCCTTTCTTTTCAGAACTGGCAGATATTTGTTCATGGCTTTGGATTTGTGAATTTCTTTGCCATTCTTCATAGGACACCTCAGTTTGAACAGCAGATAACTGAGCGTAATCCTGTGATTGGTGTGAGGACCCTTTCCTTTCTTGTCATCCAGGAAATCAGCCAAGATGTACCATACTATGATGGACCAGTTGACTTCCATTACATAGTAAATGGCAGCCATGATGCTGAACCTTTTCATAGTAACAGCATCCAGAGAAAAAGTGCAATTTTCAATCAGCTTTGACACCATATCAGCCATCCACTGATATTCATCCTTCAGTTGCTTCTTCCTTATATTTCCAGAAAATACTTCTCCCTCTTTGGCGCAGATCGCCCAGAACTGTTGGTGCTTATCCTCCGTCAGTATAGTGACGTCATGTCTTCCATGGTTAGGAAGCCCAAACGTCTCGTGAAGAACAGCTGGGGTGATGGTGATAGAATTTTCTCCCACTGTAGCCTTAATCTCCAGTGAGTTGTAGTCAGCTTTCGCTGTGTTGTAGTACTCCATCACTTGGTCAGTCCAGATAACTCCTTCGTGGTATTCCATGAAGTTCACCAGCGAAGCAGCTTTGAACTTTTCGAGCAGCTCTTTCATCAGATTCGTACCGGATTGGTAGTAGGAATCATACACGAGGTACATACCTTCAGCAGCCATTTCAGATCTGTAGGAATTAGGAAGAAAAACGAAGAGATTTTTGCAGAAAAATTGCTCAAAATTCTCACAAGTACTTTTGAAAATTTAGGGTGCGTAAAGAACGACTCGACTGATCAGATGGGAATTTATAGAGTTGGGGGTATGTCGGTTTCCGTGATATCCGCCAACCGTTAGATCCGTTTTTCTGTCAGTGCTGATCGTGTGGCTTCAGTTACGACCTTTCAAATTCAAAAGATATTTTAATGAAGAGCGGGAATATGTACCGCCCGACAGTTTCTTATAAAAGCGTGTTTTGAATAAAACGTTTTGAATAGCTCGCTTTTACTTAAGTAATCAGATGAGTATAATAAACACTTATCTGATGGACTACTGTCCTGATGACAATGTTGTTATCAGAGAATGCCAATAGCTGATAACCTTCCTCAGCTGTTTGTCAATCCAGCTAGATAAAATACTTTTGTTCTTCGATAGTTGAGTCTTCTGTTGAAAACATAACTTCAACTAACTGTCATTAACAAATTTCATCTTTAATTCAGAAGTACCGCTAGTCTTACACGTTCCCCCTGAGTTTAAGAATTCATAAGTTAACTAGTCTGTTGAAAGTTAATCCTTGAAGATAAGTAAGATGAGTAAGCTGTTGAACTCTAGTCTTCTGATGAGTTCCCCCTCAGCTTATGCATCTAATTTTAATAATCCCAGTTCAGCTCTTAGAGTTGAAAACCTTGTCTCACTTAGAGGTTTTGTGAAGATGTCAGCAATCTGATTTTCAGTAAACACATATTCTATCATGACATTTCCTTTCTCCACGTGGTCTCTAATAAAATGATGTTTGATCTCAATATGTTTAGTCCTTGAATGACTTGTAGTATTCTGAGTGAGACTGATTGCACTTGTATTGTCACAGTAGATTGGTATTCCACTGATTTTGATGTTGTAGTCTTCTAGTTGATGTTTCAACCATAAGATTTGTGCACAGCAAGCTCCAGCAGCTATATACTCAGCTTCAGCAGTAGATATGGATACTGAAGTCTGTTTCTTACTCATCCATGAGATCAGACGACTGCCTAAGAACTGACAGGCACCTGTTGTACTTTTTCTGTCAATCTTGCAGCCTGCAAGGTCAGAATCTGAATATCCAATTAGCTCAAATCCAGACTCTCTAGGGTACCATAATCCCAATTCTTGAGTGCCCTTAATATATTTCAATATTCTCTTGGCAGCTAAGAGATGAGATTCTTTGGGGTTTGATTGGAATCTTGCACAGACCCGAACATAGTACATGATATCAGGTCTGCTGGCTGTTAGATATAATAGTGACCCAATAATGCCTCTGTATTTGGTTATGTCTACTGATTTGCCATCTTCATCTTTATCCAAACGAAGACTTGTAGACATTGGAATTGTAGCAGTAGAGCTAGTTTCCATACCAAATTTCTTGAACAGATCCTTTGTGTATTTTGCTTGGCTGATGAAAATTCCATCAGGCAACTGTCTAACTTGCAAACCAAGAAAATAGTTAAGTTCTCTCATCATGCTCATTTCAAACTTGTTCTGCATCAGCTTTGAGAACTTATCACACATCTGTTGATTAGTTGAACCAAAAATAATATCGTCCACATAAATTTGCACAAGCAAAATATGTTCTTCCCATTCAATAGTGAACAAGGTCTTGTCAACTTTACCTTTGCGAAATCCTTTAATTAAAAGAAAGTCAGATAAAGTATCATACCATGCTCTTGGAGCCTATTTCAGTCCATAAAGAGCTTTCTTCAGACGATATACTTTGTCCTCTTCTTGATAAGCTTCAAATCCAGGAGGTTGTTCAACATAAACTTCTTCTTGCAATTCTCCATTGAGAAAAGCTGATTTCACATCCATCTGATAGACTGTGAAATTCTTGTGAGCAGCGTAGGCAAGAAAGAGTCTGATTGCCTCTAGCCTTGCTACTGGTGCAAAAGTTTCATCAAAGTCTATGCCTTCTTCTTGGCAGTAACCCTTGGCCACTAATCTTGCTTTGTTTCTGGTGACTTCACCATCTTCATTCATTTTATTTCTGAATACCCACTTAGTGCCAATGACTCTTTGATGACTTGGTCTAGGAACTAAGTACCAGACTTCATTCCTTTCAAATTGATTTAGCTCCTCCTGCATAGCTTCAATCCAGTTGGAGTCACTAAGAGTTTCTTCAATCTGTTTAGGCTCAATTTGAGATAGAAAACTAGCAAACATAGCATCTTGTGCAGCAGCTCTTCTTGTTTTCACTCTGTCTAAAGGATCACCAATCACTAATTCTGGTGGGTGATTTCTGAGCCATCTGAGATCAGGTTGCAAATCATAATGTTGTCCTTTGTCTTGATCTTGCAACACTACTGTTGGAGAATCAGTAGTAGTCTGTTGAACATTTGCAGTCTGTTGAACAGTCTCTGGTCTATCAGCTGTTTGCAACTCATCTGTTAGACAATCAACTCTGTGATTTTGAACAGCACTTGAGTTATCAGCTGAGTTGAGATCAGGTAGTATGATGGGTATATATTCTTCATTCTTTCCAACATTCATCTTCTGTAAATCAGTAGACAGATCTTGATTAACATTTTGATTCTTTTCAGAAGATTGACTAGGCTCATCAAATACTACATGAATGGATTCTTCTATTAGTAATGTTCTTTTATTGAAAACTCTATTAGCCTTACTAACAGATGAGTATCCTACAAAGACAGCTTCATCAGCCTTTTCTGCAAATGCAGTAAGGTGATTTTTACCATTATTTAAAACATAGCATTTACAACCAAATATCTTAAAGTAATGGATGTTTGGCTTCCTATTGTTCCAAACTTCATATGGAGTCTTGTTTTGGTGCTTGTTGATCATGCATCTGTTTTGGGTAAAACATGCTGTATTTGTTGCTTCTGCCCAAAATCTTTGTGGCAGCTTTGCTTCAGCTATCATGGTTCTGACAGCTTCTTTTAGTGTTCTGTTTCTCCTTTCAGCAACACCATTCTGTTGAGGGGTTCTAGCAGCTGAATACTCATGATGTATTCCTTTGACATTACAATACTCTTCAACAGTAGAGTTTGTGAACTCTGTCCCTCTATCTGATCTGATCTTCAATATTTTGATACTCTTCTCATTCTGGATCAGTTCCATCAGATTGGTAAGATGTTCCTTGGTTTCACTTTTCTTCTTCATGAAAATCACCCAAGTATATCTTGAATAATCATCCACAACAGCTAGGCAGTATTTCTTTCCACCATTGCTGACTGGATCAATGGGTCCAAATAAGTCCATATGTAGTAGCTCCAATATTCTTCCAGAAGATTGATGCTTCTTGCTTTTGAACGATGACTTGATTTGTTTACCCTTCTGACAGGCGTCACAGAGCTTATCTTTGCTCATGACTGTTTTAGGAATCCCTTCTACCAAATCATTCTTGATTAATCTGTTGATGGTCTTGAAGTTTAAATGATTCATTCTCTTGTGCCATAGCCAACTAACTTCACTTGGTGCAGATGCCACCAAACAAATACTTGAATTCTTGTCAACAGAATCCCAGTCGACTATGTAGATATTTCCTTGTCTTCTTCCAGATAAAATTACCTTCTTTGTACCAATCTGTTCAACATAGCACTTATCTGTTGAGAAGATGACTGAATATCCCTTGTCACAAAATTGACTTATGCTCAGCAGATTATATTTGAGGCCTTTGACATATGAGACGTCAGATATCTCTATGTTTCCTCTGATTAACCTTCCTTTAGCTTTAATCTTGCCTTCTTTGCTGTCTCCAAATGTAACACTTGGACCATCCACAGCAACTGCATCAGTCAGCTCATGTATGTTTCCACACATGTGTCTTGAACATCCACTGTCCAAGTACCAAATCTTCTCTACTTTACTCCTACTCCTAATCCTATCCTACAAAACAAAAATAAAATTGTTTTAGGTACCCTTATTGAGAGGGTCCTGAAGGATTAGTTCCACCTTTGACAACCCAAGATGTTGAAGTCTTAGGCTTCTTAGGTTTCTGAGTTTTCACAGGAGCTTGAACAGTTTTATTTTCATCATAATTATCAGATAAGTCATGTTGATGATTAGTATGATAAGAATAGTGTTCATAAGCAGGGTAAGGTGCATGATAAGCAGGATATGCATGCATTGGATGAGCAGGATAAGGTGCATAGTAACTAGGAAATTGAGGTGCATGATACATAGGATGATATGCAGCAGGTTGCACATAATATGACTCATTTCCATACCAAGCATTTTGATTTTTCTTGTTCTTATGCTTCTTTGGTTTACTAACAGTTTGCTCATTAACAGACGACTTAGTTTTCTCACTAGTCTGAATAGTCTTAACCTTATCAGAAGACTTCCTAGGACTCTTCTGTTTGGGTTTACTAGTCTGTTTTCCTACACTAGGCTCTTTGCTCTTTTTAGCCTTAGGAGATTTCTTCTCCTTTAATACTTTCTCAGATGAGGTAGGTTTAGAAGTTTGAACATACAGAATGACCTTACTATTGTCAGCAGAAATGAATTTTTCAGTATGGTTCAATTCTAGTTTATCCTTTTCTAAAGGTGTCTCCTGTTTACTAGATGTAGGCATGGATGCAACAGTTGACTTATCATGAGACTCGATAATTTTCTCAAGTTCCATGATTTTTCCTTTATAGACCTCACATTCAGCTTTCGGAGATTCATGCTCTTGCTCAAGCTGTTTATACTCAGCTGATTCTTTAGGCTTTTCAGCTTTAAGTTTCAGTGAGTTATTTTGCTCTTTTAGCAAGCTCATCTCTTCCTTAAGCTTAA
Source organism: Penstemon barbatus (assembly GCA_003313485.2). Lineage (NCBI taxonomy): Eukaryota > Viridiplantae > Streptophyta > Magnoliopsida > Lamiales > Plantaginaceae > Penstemon > Penstemon barbatus. The sequence goes on from CM064883.1 coordinate 37,796,509, forward strand.
CAAATTCTCCAGCAATAGTAGTATTATTTAACATCATTTGCTCTAGAGAATCAAACAATTCATTATTTGGAGGAGTTACCTCATCCTCGGAGTCATCAGATTCCTTAGCCATCAGGCAGAGGAGAGCAGGTTTCTCTTCATCAGAAGATTCTTCATCAGACGTGTCTGAATCTGAATCAGATGAGTAGACAGCAGCAAGCTTTTCTGCTTCAGCTACCATTGCTTTCCCTCTTTGATGCTTTCTTTCCTTTCTGATTCTCTTCTCTTCCTCAGTGTATTTTTCTGCTTTTGGATATGGACAGTCCCTGATGAAATGTCCCAATTTCCTGCAGTTATAACACATTAGTTTTGCTTTATAATCATCTTTCTCTTGAGAAGAAGAGTTAGGTTTAGAAGTAGAAGCAGCATGATTGTATTTGTTTTTCATCTTTCTCTTATAGAACTTCTTGAAGTTGTTCATCAATAATGCTACATCTCCAGCAGTGTACTCCTTTTTGTTGAGTAAAGATGCTTCATCAGATGAGTCCACATCTTTGCTTTTGTGAGCTGGTCTTCTTGGATTTTCAGCAGCAACAAGTGCAGCTGTGGGACTTGAAGTTGAGGTTTCTTCAACACCCATTCTAGGCAGTTTATACTCATACGCCTTGAGTACGGAGAACATCTCTGTAAGAGAAATCTTCCCCAGATCTCTTGATTCTTCCATAGCTGTCACCTTCATATTGAACTTGGGGGGCAGGGCCTTCAGAACTCTGACGGTGATCTCCTTGTCAGTAAAGGTCTTTCCCAGCTTTAGAACTTCATTCAATGTTCTGGTAAACCTGGTATCCATCTGATCAATGGTCTCTCCAGATTTCATCTTGAAGTTGTCCAGCTTCTCCAAGGCAACACTGAGCTGATGCTCTTTGATGGCGTCGTTTCCTTCACTCATGTCACGAACCTTGTCCCACATCTCTTTTGCAGTTTTGCAATGTTTTACCTTGTCGAACCGATCATTATCCAGGGCTTTGGTCATGATGAAACGGCCAACTTTATCCAGATTGAACAGCTTTATTTCTTCGGCTGTCATCTCTGTCAGATCTTTTTCCACCACCATTTCAGCTTCATCAACTATAATGGTCTTGGTGAATTTGAATGGACCTTTAATGATACATGTGTACATGTTGTCATTATAGGCTGCTAGAAAGATTTCCATTCTAATCTTCCAGTCCTCAAAGGACGTACCAGCAATGTGGGGAACATGACTGATACAATCCATTTTTCAAAAAGTTTTGATTTTTCAAAAATATGCTCTTTTGAAAAAGTTTGAAAACCTTTGAAAAGCACTTGGATCAAGCTCGTTGATCAGGCAGCTGATTCAAATGAACCACCTGCTCTGATACCACTTGTTGGTCCCAAGTGGTCAGAAGAGGTTTAGAGGGGGGGGGTGAATAAACCTCTTTAAAAATTTTCTTCAAAATTTAACTTTAAAACTTTCACTTTAACTGAACAGACTAAGCTGATCAGATTAGTTAGTTACAACTCTGTTCGCGAACAAATCTTTGAACAGCCTTGTTGACCACTCTTCTGATTGTTACTTAGCTGATTTTGCTAAAATCAGTTTTAATACTTAGAGTACTTGCAGCGGATTTTCAAAGTGTTTTTCACAAGTAATCTTAGTGGTTTGAAAAATGTTTCCCCAGTTTTATAAACTCCTTTAAATTTCTTTTCAAACAGTTAAGTCAATATGTTTTATGCAAACTGAAAATATGCAAGTAAAAACAAATAAAAACACAAACAATTTTTATAGTGGTTATATGGATTTGAATATCCTTTAGTCCACTCTTCCAAGTCACACAGATCTTGGGTTATACTATAATCACAAAGTTTACAGTATACTCTGCTTGCGCCAATCAACAAATGAAACGGCCACAAGTGCGCAGTAAGAAATCACAAAGAAATCCTACTTCTCTGAAGTAATATCACTCACTTAGACGGATATCTACTTCTCACAACACTCTTGATTACAAAATCACTCAGAAGATGTATTTTTCTTGATTCTTCAACTCTGCTTTCGTCAACAAATGACTCGGCTGATGAGTGAGCTGTTCTTGAGACTTAAAGAATTTTGCTTCGGAAATTTCTCTCAGAAAGTGTGTTGCTTCTTCTTCTTCGTCTCTTTCAGCTATTTATACTTGAGGATTGAAAAATGTCCGTTGAAGAGAGACAAGATTCAAATTCCTCGAGTACTGGTCCTTAAAATCCGCGAACGGCTCTTTTGCAGTCTGACCGTACTATGAACAGTACTATTCTGCAGGCAGCATTAAATGCACCCAGCTGATGTGAAGCATTTCTTCAATCATTTGTCTTTAATAACCTTGTACTTCAGCATTTATTACTCCAAGGGGCATTTATTACCGTTGGGAACACTTCATGATCTTCTTCACTTGGCTGACGAAAGTACACGTCTGATGGCGAACTCGGCTGATCTCAAACTTGAACAAATCTGATTTGAGTTGGCTGATCTTCATCAGTCTGATAACTTTACTTCAGAAGATCAGAAGTCTTGGACCTTGAAATTTTGACTCTTCTGATGTCTTCTTTACTTAGTCAAAATTCCTTGATAAGTTTATCAGCTAAGTTACTCCATACTTAGCCAATCTTGAAGTTTTGGAATCCTTCAAAACCTCCCTTATCAAACTTCCTTTGGAGCCTTCATCTTCATCCTTATCCAACATAAAATATTATCAGATTTATTGATTTCATTATTCATTAAAATCAAATTAAATTCAAACAAAGTAAAAAAATATTAGATTAATTTAAACTATGTGTGTTTTATTATAATGTATGAATAATCCTAAAATAAATAACATTACGTGATGACGAATTACTGAGAGACACATGTATATTCAATCACCGGTCAAAAAGGTTAATAGCTATAACATGTTTAGGACAACAAAAAAATTTATTTCGTAACATTTCAAAGTCTAAGGTAAATTATTATAAATTAATTTTAATATTTCTCAGTAAAGTTTGAATTATTAAGAGACTAGTTTGCATTTTCATACTATATATTCTAGATAATGTCATATATTTCGGATTGGTTTGGTTTCCAGTTAGCAATTGAATCAGTCGGAATAACAGGTCCGGTCTGGTTTAAAAATAAATGCTTTCCATATAAAAAAAAGGTAGAAATCCATAGAATGTTGCTGGTTAATTCTTCTTTATTTTCCATTTGCCCTCTATTGGTAAGGTATTAAATGAATTTTTTGCAAAAATCCCTCTTAAATTTAGGGAAATATCTTCATGTAGGTTTGATACACAATACACACACATATATACACACATTCATGTATCCACTGTCTCCAAAAAAATTCACGCTCCATAGCTCTCTTCGATGGCGGCTACATCTTCATCATCAAAATCTATTTTACCCAAGAAAGAACCCAAGCAAGAACTTATTTTACATAATCAAGAACCCAATCAAGAACTTAAGCTAGAAATCAAGAAGGAATCAAAACAGGTTTTATTAGTTTCTAAGGTAATTTATTCAAACATAAGAAAGTTTTAATTTTGGTGGATAATTTTTTATAAATGTTATCTATGAGATCTTTTAATGGGTTTTACTTCTTTTGAATTTCTGTAATTTGTTAATTTTTCTTAATTTGTGGTCATCGAGGATGTTCCAAATGAAATCTTGGATACTAAAGAGGTTAAAAGAGAGCCAATTGAAGAACCATTTGAGTGAGTCATTTTCTTACTCGGGATTAATATAAAATTGGGTCTTTTCACTTTATGATTGTGCTGCATTCTTAGGTTTTTAAGTGCTTTTATCTTATTATCTTTTTGTTTGCATGAGTTGCTTTTTATCTTGTGGGATTTGCTTGGATTTTTGTTTGTTTGTCTTTCTGTTGTGGGTTTGTCAATTATTGATCTTGATCCGCACTTAAAAAATGGTTTATTGGTGATCCTAAATCAAGATATCAAATATTGGAAGTGATTTCTCAGAGTTACATTAAATGTAGTTATTGTAATTTCATGTAGTCTTTCGAACAATTAAAAATTGTTTGTTTTCGACCATGCAAGTAAGAACAACGATGCAATTAATAAAGTTAATAGTCTAATGAATGTGAGTCAACTAATTTTGCAGATGATCAATGGAAATAAAGTTCATATTTTTTTTATTAGGTGTTGTTATTGCGATCTTTGTGAATCTAATAGCAACTTGACCAAACCACTGCTCCATATATATGACGACATGGCGCGTGTCTTGACTCCAGTGAATTGTATTACTAAGCAAGACTCGGTGATTTGAATTATTAAGCTATTTTAAGTTCCTTATTTTTAATTTTAAATTATGATTGTCTGCTAAAATGGTTAAAACACAGGGGGATTAATCTCCTTTATTAGCTGCAAAATGTGTTGGATATGTTCAACGATTTTCTTTGTAGGTAATTATTCAATAATGATTGCCTTTAATGTGACCAAATTCATGACCTGATTCATCGATCACTGATAATTAATCTTTTGTTGATGATCATTTCAATTTCTCGTGCTTTCAAGGTAATCAAATTGACATAGTATTTACTACTTTCAACGATTTTATTTATTAGGTTATTTTTTCCTAAAATTTGTTCAAATTAGAGCAAACTCTTCATGCTTGAATTTATTTTGTGAAGACAAGATTAGATCGTTGTTCTTGGCATATCAATCAACATTTTGCCACACACTTCTAGAAGGTTTCCATGTTAAAAACATTCTCAAGTTCAACTTATGTAGAATAGAGTTTTTACAATGTATTATAGACTTATAGTTCTATTGTTCTCCTCATTGAAGCATGCCATAACCAATGGTTATAGTATGATTTAGCCTAAATGAGTCCAAACCTAAGTTTCATGAAACTCGTATCTAAATATTGTTTGAATTGATGTTAGCGACCAATAATCAAACTATATCCTGAATTAGTTGTCCCTCTTAAGTGGACAACTTTTACAATTGGAATTAAATATTAATTCGTAAGATGTAGCGCACTAGTCCTTAGAATCTACCCTCATTAGTGACCAAATTTTGAATCAAACATTCATTGAACTCTGTTCATTGGAAAACATATTTTTTTCAAAACACATTTCAATTTTTGGTTGGTTGATATGACTATTTATATCCCGGCATCAGAATTCAGAGTTAACTAAACATTAACTTTGGATTTTTCTTAATTTGGAAAATAAATGGTATTACGAGTAATGTGACTAACTGAGGTCACAACTATATATTGGTAATTTTGAAATATTATAAGAATGGAGAATCGAGTCTCTAAAAAAATAAAAAATAAAAAGAATGGATAATCGAGAGATTGATTGAATATATAAGTTCAATAGAGAAACTTCTTGAGTCGGGGAAATCACGTTTAATGAATTCTCATTTCATTTATCTAAATGCTTTTCATTAATTGGGAATAACAATTTTGTTTCTCCTGATAGATTCCTTTTCATTAATCTTTTCTTTTTTTTTTTTTCAGATTTGTGCTTGTCTGTTGTTAGTTTAGAATTTGTGAGTCAGTCGTGTTCATATATTTTAGAATTTTTGATCGATTGGAATCATGCTGCTATTGTCGGTTTTGTTCACACCAGTCATGTTTTGTTGTATTCTGCATTGAGAAGTAGCAGGCCTCTCGTTTTTGAGGTTGATAAAAAAAATACTCACAAATTTTCATTGAGTTTTTGCATGATGAAAATTAGTTTTGAGTCACTATGATATTTCATTTCTTCCAGAAAGAGATACTTCATAGAAGGCTAGTTATCTCCTATTATATTGATAATAAATTTATTTTTTAAAATAAAATTTATTGTTCTTCTCGTTGTTGTTTTGGTCCCACATTTTACGATTTGGTTGTTGAGTTTAATTTGTTAAATATCACAAAAATTGATGTTGATAAGTTTGGGTAGTTTATCTTATGTAATGGAACATAATTTCTAATTTTATCCAAAAAAGGGAAAATTGCTTTGACTTTTCCATTTTTCATTTTTGGATATATAAATTAAATTTCCAACAAACTTTATCTACAACCTACCAGCATTTATTTATATTTCCCAAATATTTTTAAAATTTCCTCCATTTCAGCCCTATAATCCCCACATGAATGCCTCTATCCGCCTATACAAACCCTACGAACAAAGTACTCACACACTACTGACGAATATTGATATGTGAATTTCTAGAAGAAGAAAAAAACTCTATCTGAATTTTAAATGCTTAAATAAGTGCACTGATGGTTAGACACCAACATTTGGTTTAGACAATTATATATATATATATATATATATATATATATATATATATATATATACACATACCAATGTGAAATAAAAGTAGATCAAAACCACAAAACATACAAAAATAGAAATAAAATAATGAATATTGTAGCACACATTATAATGTATTATCGCCTAAGCCTTTCAATTAAAATACCCAAAAACACTATGGTTGGGATATCGAACACCCTTTCTTATAATGAGATATTGGACCTAGTACGTATTTCCACTTTTGATCTTATATGTATTAAAAAAATAACTCGCATCCACTTTTTTAATGTTTAACAAATACGTATTTACACTTTTGATATTATAAATATTCAGAAATCACTCTCATCCACTTTTGACTTCCCTTCTTAAACTCGTGATTTTTTTTTAATAAAAAGGAAAATATACAGATTTATTAATTTGAATTTTCATATAGTTAAAAAAAAACCCACATCACCACCCTCCCTTCCCCCAACCCGCCACCACCACCTCCAAGTTCCTCATACCGTCGACAACGCCTGCCAGGCTGTCGGCAAATGTTGGGTTAATAACCGGGTCGTCGTCGAACTGGGATTGAAAATTTCAAGTAAATTTTTCATATTTATGAATTAATATATTAAGATTTTATTTAATACTATGTTATTATAGAAAGTAATTGGAATGTTGCTGGTTAATTCCTCTTTATTTTCCATTCGCCCTTCATTGGTAAGGTATTAAATGAATTTATTGCAAAAATCCCTCTTAAATTTAGGGAAATATCTTGATGTAGGTTTGATACACAATACACACACATATATACACACATTTATGTATCCACTGTCTCCAAAAAAATTCACGCTCCATAGCTCTCTTCGATGGCTGCTACATCTTCATCATCAAACTCTATTTTACCCAAGAAAGAATCCAAGCAAGAACTTATTTTACCTAATCAAGAACCCAATCAAGAACTTAAGCTAGAAATCAAGAAAGAATCACAACAGGTTTTATTAGTTTCTTAGGTAATTTATTCAAAAATAAGAAAGTTTTAATTTTGGAGGATAATTTTTTATAAATGTTATCTATGAGATCTTTAATGGGTTTTACTTCTTTTGAATTTCAGTAATTTTTTAATTTTTCTTAATTTGTGGTCATCGAGGATGTTCCAAATGAAATCTGGGATACTAAAGAGGTCAAAAGAGAGCCAATTGAAGAACCATTTGAGTGAGTCATTTTCTTACTCGGGATTAATATAAAAATTGGGTCTTTTCACTTTATGATTGTGCTGCATTCTTAGGTTTTTAAGTGTTTTTATGTTATTATCTTTTTGTTTGCATGAGTTGCTTTTTATCTTGTGGGATTTGCTTGGATTTTTGTTTGTTTGTCTTTCTGTTGTGGGTTTGTCGATTATTGATCTTGATCCGCACTTTAAAAATGGTTTATTGATGATCGTAAATCAAGATATCAAATATTGGAAGTGATTTCTCAGAGTTACATTAAATGTAGTTATTGTAATTTCATCTAGTCTTTCGAACAATTAAAAATTGTTTGTTTTCGAACATGCAAGTAAGAACAACGATGCAATTAATAAAGTTAATAGTCTAATGAATGTGAGTCAACTAATTTTGCAGATGATCAATGGAAATAAAGTTCATATTTTTTTTATTAGGTGTAGTTATTGCGATCTTTGTTAATCGAATAGTAACTTGACCGAACCACTGCTCCATATATATGACGACATGGCGCGTGTCTTGACTCCAGTGAATTGTATTACTAAGCGAGACTCGGTGATTTGAATTATTAAGCTATTTTAAGTTCCTTATTTTTAATTTTAAATTATGATTGTTTGCTAAAATGGTTAAAACACAGGGGGATTAATCACCTTTATTAGCTGCAAAATGTGTTGGATATGTTCAACGATTTTCTTTGTAGGTAATTATTCAATAATGATTGCCTTTAATGTGACCAAATTCATGACCTGATTCATCGATCACTGATAATTAATCTTGTGTTGATGATAATTTCAATTTCTCGTGCTTTCAAGGTAATCAAATTGATATAGTATTTACTACTTTCACAAGAATTTTTTGTTCTAAATGTTGATTAGGCTTTCTTCATTTCAGCTTTTCTTCATTGCATTCCTGTCAGTATGAGTTGTAATCTAATAGAGATTGAAAATAGTACCAATAATTGTATTCGGGATCTAATATTAATGTTGATACGGTACCAATTTACTTTATTTCCAAATGTGGCATCAATGGACGTCTTTGACATACCTTGAAATGAAGGTCATAATTATACTTTTACACAATGTGATGGAGTCCTCATCCCCTTACCCATATATATATATATATATATATATATATATATATATATATATATATATATATATATATATATATATATATATATATATATTAATTGATGACCCAGAAATCTCCAATCGTGCACAGTCCCTTTTTCTCCTTAACGAGTTAGTATTTTCCTCTTTCTACCAGGTAATAATTTGTCAACTTCTCTTGTACTTGCAACACAACATCACTAATGGTTTTATTACTATTTTTTTTCCTATGTCAAAAAGTCTATTCATTTTTGTTTTTGTTATAAAACCAAGGGTCTATATGGATTTCTTTTTACTCGGTTTCGCTTGATTTTGGTTTCATAAAAAAAGGTTTGGCTGGTTTCAGTAAAATCTTGAAACACTATTCGGATTAAGTTTAGATGTTGAGTATTTTTCAAATAATCTAGATTTCTCCTTCTCATTTTACCAATTTTGTTTAGATCTATACTTGTTTATCTACTTGTGTTACTTTGTTACTCAGGTGCTTCTCCCTTTGTTTTGGTTGTGTTACTTATGTGCTTCATCTCTTTCATTGTCTCCTAATCTTTAAAGTTTCGGTTAATGAAATTATTTCGAGATTCCTTTGTAAATTTGACAAATTTCTTTTGAACAACCTTACGGGAAAGACTATATGATATATGGATTGAGCAATGAGTTAGTGTTATATGGTCCATTAGAATATCACACTCCGTTGTTAGGCTATGCAATCCTGTAACAGGATATTTTATTACCCATTCCCTGCACTTCTTCGATGGCCAAGTTTGGGATAGTTGGGGTTTGGTTGCAAATGTCGAACTTGGAATTCTTATGAGTTACATTGTTGTGCATTTATGTGCCTTTTCGGGGGGAATCAAGTAAGATTACTCAAGGTGAAGTATTTCTGTTTGAAATTGGTGAATGGGAAATATATGATGTGCATATGGACTTAGCTATTCATTTTGACCACACGAGTGCGTGTGTGAATCTTAATGGAAATTTGCATAGGCTGGCTCAAAGAACATGGTTGATAGCATATGATCCCCGCAAATATACTGATCAAGCACGAATTATTATGTTGCCTGGTGAAGGAACTCTAAAGAATTGCAATGATTATATGATTCTGTTGTTGATAATACGTCAGTTGTAGTTGATGCGAAACAGTCAAATTATCAATGCAATTCGTTATAGTTCCTTCACCAGGCAACGTAATAATGCGTGCTTGATCAAGATATTTGCGGGGATCATATGCAATCAACCATGTTCTTCGAGCCAACCATTGCAAATTTCCATTAAGATTCACACACGCACTCGTGGGGTCATAATGAATAGCTACGTCCATATGCACATCATATATTTCCCATTCACCATTTTCAGACATAAATAATTAACCTTGAATAATCTTACTTGGTTCCCTTCGAAAAGGCAAATAGAATTGCACAACAATGTAACCCACAAGAATTCCATCTTCGACATTTGCAACCAAACCCCAACTATCCCAACCTTGGCCAACAAAGACGTGCAGGGTAAGGGTAATAAAATTCCCGGTTAGAGGATTGTATAGCCTAACAACGACAATGTGATATTCTAATGGACCATATAGCACTAACCCATTGCTCAATCCTTATATCATATAGTCTTTCCCGTATGGCTGTTCAAAAGAAATTTGTCAAATTTACAAAAGAATCTCGAGAAAATTCCATTAACCAGGCATGTTTAATCCTGCAGCGAAATGCATCCCAACCAAGAACTCGAGAAATTCAAGAGGTATGAGCCCGATATGAAACATTATTTGATTGAAAAAAACTTTTCTAACAAGAACGTGTACGGAGGAAATATATTTGATGTTAAAGATGTTCCTATGTCAAAAAGTCTATTCATTTTTGTTTTTGTTATAAAACCAAGGGTCTATATGGATTGGTTTTTACTCGGTTTCGCTTGATTTTGGTTTCATAAAAAAAGGTTTGGCTGGTTTCAGTAAAATCTTGAAACACTATTCGGATTAAGTTTAGATGTTGAGTATTTTTCAAATAATCTAGATTTCTCCTTCTCATTTTACCAATTTTGTTTAGATCTATACTTGTTTATCTACTTGTGTTACTTTGTTACTCAGGTGCTTCTCCCTTTGTTTTGGTTGTGTTACTTATGTGCTTCATCTCTTTCATTGTCTCCTAATCTTTAAAGTTTCGGTTAATGAAATTATTTCGAGATTCCTTTGTAAATTTGACAAATTTCTTTTGAACAACCTTACGGGAAAGACTATATGATATATGGATTGAGCAATGAGTTAGTGTTATATGGTCCATTAGAATATCACACTCCGTTGTTAGGCTATGCAATCCTGTAACAGGATATTTTATTACCCATTCCCTGCACTTCTTCGATGGCCAAGTTTGGGATAGTTGGGGTTTGGTTGCAAATGTCGAACTTGGAATTCTTATGAGTTACATTGTTGTGCATTTATGTGCCTTTTCGGGGGGAATCAAGTAAGATTACTCAAGGTGAAGTATTTCTGTTTGAAATTGGTGAATGGGAAATATATGATGTGCATATGGACTTAGCTATTCATTTTGACCACACGAGTGCGTGTGTGAATCTTAATGGAAATTTGCATAGGCTGGCTCAAAGAACATGGTTGATAGCATATGATCCCCGCAAATATACTGATCAATCACGAATTATTATGTTGCCTGGTGAAGGAACTCTAAAGAATTGCAATGATTATATGATTCTGTTGTTGATAATACGTCAGTTGTAGTTGATGCGAAACAGTCATATTATCAATGCAATTCGTTATAGTTCCTTCACCAGGCAACGTAATAATGCGTGCTTGATCAAGATATTTGCGGGGATCATATGCAATCAACCATGTTCTTCGAGCCAACCATTGCAAATTTCCATTAAGATTCACACACGCACTCGTGGGGTCATAATGAATAGCTACGTCCATATGCACATCATATATTTCCCATTCACCATTTTCAGACATAAATAATTAACCTTGAATAATCTTACTTGGTTCCCTTCGAAAAGGCAAATAGAATTGCACAACAATGTAACCCACAAGAATTCCATCTTCGACATTTGCAACCAAACCCCAACTATCCCAACCTTGGCCAACAAAGACGTGCAGGGTAAGGGTAATAAAATTCCCGGTTAGAGGATTGTATAGCCTAACAACGACAATGTGATATTCTAATGGACCATATAGCACTAACCCATTGCTCAATCCTTATATCATATAGTCTTTCCCGTATGGCTGTTCAAAAGAAATTTGTCAAATTTACAAAAGAATCTCGAGAAAATTCCATTAACCAGGCATGTTTAATCCTGCAGCGAAATGCATCCCAACCAAGAACTCGAGAAATTCAAGAGGTATGAGCCCGATATGAAACATTATTTGATTGAAAAAAACTTTTCTAACAAGAACGTGTACGGAGGAAATATATTTGATGTTAAAGATGGAAAAATTACAATGGCAAGTAGGTAACAAAATTGAACATATTCTAAAGCCCTCGTTTTTCATTTTTCATTCTTTGAGTTTGCTATAAATCAAACATTTATTTGTGCAGGTTGGCTCCATACCAATCTTATGCATATCCTAAAGCTTTTCATGAACTGCTTAAGAAGAATCAGCATCAGCTGAAACAAAAGTAGATGCTTGTACATTAAACTGGAAGTCGTAGCTAAATGAAAATCTCGACTAAATTTCACCTATTATATGACATATTTATAAGGAAATTCACAACCAAGATTACATATCATTTGATTTCATAACTATGAATAGATTCAGTGATATGATTATGATGTTTTTCTTTTGTAATATTTTTCAGACTGTGACATTTATTAGCCCATTTTGAGGAATTTATAGACTTTGCACCAATAACATATTGTTGTGTATTGGAGTATTACATATTTGCAGGTCTCTGTGATATATACATTTTGAACCATTGCTCATGACATTGGAATGGACCATCAAATCCCATTATTTGAGATTTAGCTCTAGTTCAAGTAAAAAAAGTGTTTGATTTTGGATTCTTATACATGAAACTGTAATTTTAATAATGTTATCACTTTATAATATTGGCTTCAAATAAACTTGTAGGTAAGGGTGTAAACGAGCCGAGTAGTACATATCGAGACATTGTGTAAGAATTCTTTTCATGAACTTATCAAGGAGTAAAATCTTTGTGGCGTTCAATGACTTATGAAACGATTCATCCACCATCATTTGTGGCGTCCTTACGAACTTATCAAGCATTCTTGTGGCGTTCCAACTTATCAAACGATTCAGTCAACATCGTTTGTGGCGTCCTAATGAACTTATCAAGAAGACTTATCAAGCGATTCATCCATCATCTTTTGTGGCGTCTTCATTAAATTCATATAAACCTGATTGTCGAATGATCCTAGGAGCCCTAGTAATTCGGCTCTTGTTATTCATGGCGAGGTTCGTATCACATTTTCTCAATATTTCATATGGAAATGTGTTTGACCTCCAAAGCGACATTGTATTAAACGCTTTTTTATTTAACCAAAAATGAGTATACTCATCTTTTTTCGAGCATTGAGTTTATGCCATGTCAATGTTTTACTCATATAAAAAAAGGGCGATAAATGACCTTCTACCATTCAAAATGTAATATCCACTTGATGTTAATAACTTACAAATAAGTGAACAAACTAAAATGGCATCCGTAGGATAAATTTATTACTTCAAAAATCTAAACAACTAAGTGAGTTATAAAATTTTGATAATAACAAGCTAAGTCAGAAATAGACAAGCAGAAAATTCATCAGCGAAGTGAAGAGCTAAGTGATTGGCTTAGTTAATATTTTCAGACAAAAGAATATTGAGAACTCAAGTATCATGTTCGAGGTTTGAAGATGACGGGTTAATCAATTTGGTTTGATCGATTAAGGGATTCAAATCTACCAACTTAGTTCAAATGAAGACAGTCGAGGGTAGTCAACATCAAAGTGCTTAGTAGAAAAAGCCGAGTATCAAACAACAGGGTTATTTGATCAGCCAAGTCAAGGACACCTGAGTATCTAATAGCCGAGAAGAGTTTTGATCCCCGAAGTTCAAGAGCTAAATTTAAAAAATCCATGTAACTTTATCAGATGATTAAAGTTGACACCTTAATTATTATCTTAAATTCCCTGGGGATCAGATAAGTAATCTCCAATGATAAAGAATAAATACAAGACTTCCTAGGATAACATAGTATCCTTGGATAGAAAGGAGCATTTAATGTGAATGACATAACGGCACAGTGGACAAGACTGAAACAGTGACAGAACTGCCTGCAGACTTTATAGTATTTTGAAGTTTTTAGAAGAAATATGGGCATCCTTGAATTTAGGATGGAATTTTAGGAAACTTTCAACGGACTTTAATTCCAAAACTCCTATAAATACTCGTGATTTCTTGTTTTGCATGCTCTTCCTTCGTTCTAGCTCGATTTTCCCCTAGATTGATAGATTTCTTATTTCTTTCTAAATAAAAGAGTTCATTTACGTTAACTATGGTTTACGATTATCAATGTTCTTGTGCCTATTTGTGAATGATGTGCAAAATTTTATAAGGAAACAAAAAAGAAATAAGAACGAAGAGAAGTAATTGTGTATCTAAGAATTCATATCTTGATCAAATCAAAGCGCGAAAAGTTTATTAAATGATGTTAATCTACCAGGAGTATGACAAGAAGTTTACGGTACTCTATTGGCGAAATTAAAATTGTTACTTTTATTGGAAGTCAAAAGAATAATAATACACAATAATAGACCCAAAAGATGATAAGAATCCACTAGTGTAGTTTTATTTTATATATAAACACTTTAAGCCAAAAATTACATCATTAAATTATATCAATTCTTAAATATTGTTTTACCTCTATAAATTGAGATCTTTGGTTCTCGGTTAGTTTGATGTATGAAGTTTTATTTATTAGGTTATTTTTCCTAAAATTTGTTCAAATTAGAGCAAACTCTTCATGCTTGAATTTATTTTGTGAAGACAAGATTAGATCGTTGTTCTTGGCATATCAATCAACATTTTGCCACACACTTCTAGAAGGTTTCCATGTTAAAAACATTCACAAGTTGAACTTATATAGAATAGAGTTTTTACAATGTATTATAGACTTATAGTTCTTTTGTTCTCCACATTGAAGCATGCCATAACCAATGGTTAGTATGATTTAGCCTAGATGAGTCCAAGCCTAAGTTTTATGAAACTCGTATCTAAATATTGTTTGAATTGATGTTAGCGACCAATAATCAAACTATATCCTGAATTAGTTGTCCCTCTTAAGTTGACATCTTTTATAATTGGAATTAAAAATTAATTCGTAGGATGTAGCGCACTAGTCCTTAAAATCCACCCTCATTAGTGACCAAATTTTGAACAAACATTCATTGAACTCCGTTCATTGCAAAACATATTTTTTCAAAACACATTTCAATTTTTGGTTGGTTTATATGACTATTTATATCCCGGCATCAGAATTCAGAGTTAACTAAACATTAACTTTGGATTTTTCTTAATTTGGAAAATAGATGGTATTACGTGTAATGTGACTAACTGAGGTCACAACTATATATGGGTAATTTTGAAATATTATAAGAATGGATAATCGAGTCTCTAAAAAACTGAAAAAAAGAATGGATAATCGAGAGATTGATTGGAAATATAAGTTCAATAGAGAAACTTCTTGAGTCGGGGAAATCGCGTTTAATGATCACTCATTTCATTTATCCAAATGCTTTTCACTAACTGGGAATGACATTTTTGTTTCTCCGGATAGATCCATTTTCATTAATCTTTTCATTTTTTGTTTCAGATTTGTGCTTGTCTGTTGTTAGTTTAGAATTTGTGAGTCAGTCGTGTTTATATATTTTAGAATTTTTGATCGATTGGAATCATGCCGCTATTGTCTGCTCTATTCACACCAGTCATGTTTTGTGGTATTCTGCATTGAGAAGTAGCGGGCCTCTTGTTTTTTATTTTGATAAAAAAAATACTCACAAATTTTCATTAAGTTTTTGCATGATGAAAATTAGTTTTGAGTCACTATGATATTTCATTTCTTCCAGAAAGAGATACTTCATAGAAGGCTAGTTATCTCCTATTATAGTGATAGTAAATTTATTTTTTAAAATAAAATTTATTGTTCTTCTCGTCGTTGTTTTGGTCCCACATTTTACGATTTGGTTGTTGAGTTTAATTTGTTAAATATCACAAAATTTGATGTTGATAAGTTTGGGTAGTTTATCTTATGTAATGGAACATAATTTCCAATTTTATCCAAAAAAGGAAAAATTGCTTTGACTTTTCCATTTTTCATTTTTGGATAAATAAATTAAATTTCCAACAAACTTTATCTACAACCTACCAGCATTTATTAAAATTTTCCAAATTTTTACAAAATTTCCTCCATTTCAGCACTATAATCCCCACATGAATGCCTCTATCCTCCAATAGAAACCCTATGAACAAAGTACTCACACACTACTGACGAATTTTTATATGTGAATTTCTAGAAGAAAAAAAAACTCTATCTGAATTTTAAATGCTTAAATAAGTGCACTGATGGTTAGACACCGACATTTGGTATAGACAATTATATATATATACACGTACCAATGTGAAATAAAAGTAGATCAAAACCTCAAAACACACAAAAATAGAAATAAAATAATGAATATTGTAACACACATTATAATCTATTATCGCCTAAGCATTTCAATTAAAATACACAAAAACTCTATGGTTGGGATATCGAACACCATTTCTTATAATGAGATATTGGACCTAGTACGTATTTCCACTTTTGATCTTATATGTATTAAAAAAATAACTCTCATCCACTTTTTTAAAGTTTTACAGGTTCGTATTTACACTTTTGATATAATAAGTATTCAAAAATCACTCTCATTCACTTTTGACTTCCCTTCTTAAACTCGTGATTTTTCTTTATAAAAAAGGAAAATATACATATTTATTAATTTGAATTTTCATAAAGTTAAACAAAAAAAAAAAAAAAAAAAAAAACCACATCACCACCCTCCCTTAACACGTGAAAGAAAAGATAAAATGTATAAAATATTATCATATTTATTGATTTCATTATTCATTTCTCATTTGAATTCAGTTAATTAAAATCAAATTAAATATAAACAAAGTAAAACAATATTAGATTAATTTAAACTATGTGTGTTTTACTATAATGTATGAATAATCCTAAAATAAATAACATTACGTGATGACGAATTACTGAGTGACACATGTATATTCAATCACCGGTCAAAAAGGCTAATAGCTATAACATGTTTAGGACAACAAAAAAAATTATTTCGTAACATTTTAAATAATTATTATTAAATAATTTTAATATTTCTCAGTAAAGTTTGAATTATTAAGAAACTAGTTTGCATTTTCATACTATCTATTCTGGATAATGTCATATATTTCAGATCGGTTTGGTGTCCAGTTAGCAGTTGAATCACTCGGAATAATCGGTCCGGTCTGGTTTAAAAATAAATCCTTTCCATATAAAAAAAAAAGGCAGAAATCCATAGAGTTAATTCCTCTTTATTTTCCATTTGTCCTTCTTTGGTAAGGTATTAAATGAATTTATTGCAAAAATCCCTTTTAAATTTAGGGAAATATCTTGATGTAGGTTTGATACACAATGCACACACATATATATACACATTTATGTATCCGCTGTCTCCAAAAAATTCACGCTCCATAGCTCTCTTCGATGGCGGCTACATCTTCATCATCACACTCTATTTTACCCAAGAAAGAACCCAAGCAAGAACTTATTTTACCTAATCAAGAACCCAATCAAGAACTTTAGCTAGAAATCAAGTAGGAATCACAACAGGTTTTATTCTATTATAAGGTAATTTATTCAAAAATAAAAAAGTTTTAATTTTGGTGGATAATTTTTTATAAATGTTATCTATGAGATCTTTAATGGGTTTTACTTCTTTTGAATTTCAGTAATTTTTTAATTTTTCTTAATTTGTGGTCATCGAGGATGTTCCAAATGAAATCTGGGATACTAAAGAGGTCAAAAGAGAGCCAATTGAAGAACCATTTGAGTGAGTCATTTTCTTACTCGGGATTAATATAAAAATTGGGTCTTTTCACTTTATGATTGTGCTGCATTCTTAGGTTTTTAAGTGTTTTTATGTTATTATCTTTTTGTTTGCATGAGTTGCTTTTTATCTTGTGGGATTTGCTTGGATTTTTGTTTGTTTGTCTTTCTGTTGTGGGTTTGTCGATTATTGATCTTGATCCGCACTTAAAAAATGGTTTATTGATGATCGTAAATCAAGATATCAAATATTGGAAGTGATTTCTCAGAGTTACATTAAATGTAGTTATTGTAATTTCATCTAGTCTTTCGAACAATTAAAAATTGTTTGTTTTCGACCATGCAAGTAAGAACAACGATGCAATTAATAAAGTTAATAGTCTAATGAATGTGAGTCAACTAATTTTGCAGATGATCAATGGAAATAAAGTTCATATTTTTTTTTATTAGGTGTAGTTATTGCGATCTTTGTTAATCTAATAGTAACTTGACCGAACCACTGCTCCATATATATGACGACATGGCGCGTGTCTTGACTCCAGTGAATTGTATTACTAAGCGAGACTCGGTGATTTGAATTATTAAGCTATTTTAAGTTCCTTATTTTTAATTTTAAATTATGATTGTTTGCTAAAATGGTTAAAACACAGGGGGATTAATCACCTTTATTAGCTGCAAAATGTGTTGGATATGTTCAACGATTTTCTTTGTAGGTAATTATTCAATAATGATTGCCTTTAATGTGACCAAATTCATGACCTGATTCATCGATCACTGATAATTAATCTTGTGTTGATGATAATTTCAATTTCTCGTGCTTTCAAGGTAATCAAATTGATATAGTATTTACTACTTTCACAAGAATTTTTGTTCTAAATGTTGATTAGGCTTTCTTCATTTCAGCTTTTCTTCATTGCATTCCTGTCAGTATGAGTTGTAATCTAATAGAGATTGAAAATAGTACCAATAATTGTATTCGGGATCTAATATTAATGTTGATACGGTACCAATTTACTTTATTTCCAAATGTGGCATCAATGGACGTCTTTGACATACCTTGAAATGAAGGTCATAATTATACTTTTACACAATGTGATGGAGTCCTCATCCCCTTACCCATATATATATATATATATATATATATATATATATATATATTAATTGATGACCCAGAAATCTCCAATCGTGCACAGTCTCTTTTTCTCCTTAACGAGTTAGTATTTTCCTCTTTCTACCAGGTAATAATTCGTCAACTTCTCTTGTACTTGCAACACAACATCACTAATGGTTTTATTACTATTTTTTTTCCTATGTCAAAAAGTCTATTCATTTTTGTTTTTGTTATAAAACCAAGGGTCTATATGGATTGGTTTTTACTCGGTTTCGCTTGATTTTGGTTTCATAAAAAAAGGTTTGGCTGGTTTCAGTAAAATCTTGAAACACTATTCGGATTAAGTTTAGATGTTGAGTATTTTTCAAATAATCTAGATTTCTCCTTCTCATTTTACCAATTTTGTTTAGATCTATACTTGTTTATCTACTTGTGTTACTTTGTTACTCAGGTGCTTCTCCCTTTGTTTTGGTTGTGTTACTTATGTGCTTCATCTCTTTCATTGTCTCCTAATCTTTAAAGTTTCGGTTAATGAAATTATTTCGAGATTCCTTTGTAAATTTGACAAATTTCTTTTGAACAACCTTACGGGAAAGACTATATGATATATGGATTGAGCAATGAGTTAGTGTTATATGGTCCATTAGAATATCACACTCCGTTGTTAGGCTATGCAATCCTGTAACAGGATATTTTATTACCCATTCCCTGCACTTCTTCGATGGCCAAGTTTGGGATAGTTGGGGTTTGGTTGCAAATGTCGAACTTGGAATTCTTATGAGTTACATTGTTGTGCATTTATGTGCCTTTTCGGGGGGAATCAAGTAAGATTACTCAAGGTGAAGTATTTCTGTTTGAAATTGGTGAATGGGAAATATATGATGTGCATATGGACTTAGCTATTCATTTTGACCACACGAGTGCGTGTGTGAATCTTAATGGAAATTTGCATAGGCTGGCTCAAAGAACATGGTTGATAGCATATGATCCCCGCAAATATACTGATCAAGCACGAATTATTATGTTGCCTGGTGAAGGAACTCTAAAGAATTGCAATGATTATATGATTCTGTTGTTGATAATACGTCAGTTGTAGTTGATGCGAAACAGTCATATTATCAATGCAATTCGTTATAGTTCCTTCACCAGGCAACGTAATAATGCGTGCTTGATCAAGATATTTGCGGGGATCATATGCAATCAACCATGTTCTTCGAGCCAACCATTGCAAATTTCCATTAAGATTCACACACGCACTCGTGGGGTCATAATGAATAGCTACGTCCATATGCACATCATATATTTCCCATTCACCATTTTCAGACATAAATAATTAACCTTGAATAATCTTACTTGGTTCCCTTCGAAAAGGCAAATAGAATTGCACAACAATGTAACCCACAAGAATTCCATCTTCGACATTTGCAACCAAACCCCAACTATCCCAACCTTGGCCAACAAAGACGTGCAGGGTAAGGGTAATAAAATTCCCGGTTAGAGGATTGTATAGCCTAACAACGACAATGTGATATTCTAATGGACCATATAGCACTAACCCATTGCTCAATCCTTATATCATATAGTCTTTCCCGTATGGCTGTTCAAAAGAAATTTGTCAAATTTACAAAAGAATCTCGAGAAAATTCCATTAACCAGGCATGTTTAATCCTGCAGCGAAATGCATCCCAACCAAGAACTCGAGAAATTCAAGAGGTATGAGCCCGATATGAAACATTATTTGATTGAAAAAAACTTTTCTAACAAGAACGTGTACGGAGGAAATATATTTGATGTTAAAGATGGAAAAATTACAATGGCAAGTAGGTAACAAAATTGAACATATTCTAAAGCCCTCGTTTTTCATTTTTCATTCTTTGAGTTTGCTATAAATCAAACATTTATTTGTGCAGGTTGGCTCCATACCAATCTTATGCATATCCTAAAGCTTTTCATGAACTGCTTAAGAAGAATCAGCATCAGCTGAAACAAAAGTAGATGCTGTACATTAAACTGGAAGTCGTAGCTAAATGAAAATCTCGACTAAATTTCACCTATTATATGACATATTTATAAGGAAATTCACAACCAAGATTACATATCATTTGATTTCATAACTATGAATAGATTCAGTGATATGATTATGATGTTTTTCTTTTGTAATATTTTTCAGACTGTGACATTTATTAGCCCATTTTGAGGAATTTATAGACTTTGCACCAATAACATATTGTTGTGTATTGGAGTATTACATATTTGCAGGTCTCTGTGATATATACATTTTGAACCATTGCTCATGACATTGGAATGGACCATCAAATCCCATTATTTGAGATTTAGCTCTAGTTCAAGTAAAAAAAGTGTTTGATTTTGGATTCTTATACATGAAACTGTAATTTTAATAATGTTATCTCTTTATAATATTGGCTTCAAATAAACTTGTAGGTAAGGGTGTAAACGAGCCGAGTAGTACATATCGAGACATTGTGTAAGAATTCTTTTCATGAACTTATCAAGGAGTAAAATCTTTGTGGCGTTCAATGACTTATGAAACGATTCATCCACCATCATTTGTGGCGTCCTTACGAACTTATCAAGCATTCTTGTGGCGTTCCAACTTATCAAACGATTCAGTCAACATCGTTTGTGGCGTCCTAATGAACTTATCAAGAAGACTTATCAAGCGATTCATCCATCATCTTTTGTGGCGTCTTCATTAAATTCATATAAACCTGATTGTCGAATGATCCTAGGAGCCCTAGTAATTCGGGTCTTGTTATTCGTGGCGAGGTTCGTATCACATTTTCTCAATATTTCATATGGAAATGTGTTTGACCTCCAAAGCGACATTGTATTAAACGCTTTTTTATTTAACCAAAAATGAGTATACTCATCTTTTTTCGAGCATTGAGTTTATGCCATGTTAATGTTTTACTCATATAAAAAAAGGGCGATAAATGACCTTCTACCATTCAAAATGTAATATCCACTTGATGTTAATAACTTACAAATAAGTGAACAAACTAAAATGGCATCCGTAGGATAAATTAATTACTTCAAAAATCTAAACAACTAAGTGAGTTATAAAATTTTGATAATAACAAGCTAAGTCAGAAATAGACAAGCAGAAAATTCATCAGCGAAGTGAAGAGCTAAGTGATTGGCTTAGTTAATATTTTCAGACAAAAGAATATTGAGAACTCAAGTATCATGTTCGAGGTTTGAAGATGACGGGTTAATCAATTTGGTTTGATCGATTAAGGGATTCAAATCTACCAACTTAGTTCAAATGAAGACAGTCGAGGGTAGTCAACATCAAAGTGCTTAGTAGAAAAAGCCGAGTATCAAACAACAGGGTTATTTGATCAGCCAAGTCAAGGACACCTGAGTATCTAATAGCCGAGAAGAGTTTTGATCCCCGAAGTTCAAGAGCTAAATTTAAAAAATCCATGTAACTTTATCAGATGATTAAAGTTGACACCTTAATTATTATCTTAAATTCCCTGGGGATCAGATAAGTAATCTCCAATGATAAAGAATAAATACAAGACTTCCTAGGATAACATAGTATCCTTGGATAGAAAGGAGCATTTAATGTGAATGACATAACGGCACAGTGGACAAGACTGAAACAGTGACAGAACTGCCTGCAGACTTTATAGTATTTTGAAGTTTTTAGAAGAAATATGGGCATCCTTGAATTTAGGATGGAATTTTAGGAAACTTTCAACGGACTTTAATTCCAAAACTCCTATAAATACTCGTGATTTCTTGTTTTGCATGCTCTTCCTTCGTTCTAGCTCGATTTTCCCCTAGATTGATAGATTTCTTATTTCTTTCTAAATAAAAGAGTTCATTTACGTTAACTATGGTTTACGATTATCAATGTTCTTGTGCCTATTTGTGAATGATGTGCAAAATTTTATAAGGAAACAAAAAAGAAATAAGAACGAAGAGAAGTAATTGTGTATCTAAGAATTCATATCTTGATCAAATCAAAGCGCGAAAAGTTTATTAAATGATGTTAATCTACCAGGAGTATGACAAGAAGTTGACGGTACTCTATTGGCGAAATTAAAATTGTTACTTTTATTGGAAGTCAAAAGAATAATAATACACAATAATAGACCCAAAAGATGATAAGAATCCACTAGTGTAGTTTTATTTTATATATAAACACTTTAAGCCAAAAATTACATCATTAAATTATATCAATTCTTAAATATTGTTTTACCTCTATAAATTGAGATCTTTGGTTCTCGGTTAGTTTGATGTATGAAGTTTTATTTATTAGGTTATTTTTCCTAAAATTTGTTCAAATTAGAGCAAACTCTTCATGCTTGAATTTATTTTGTGAAGACAAGATTAGATCGTTGTTCTTGGCATATCAATCAACATTTTGCCACACACTTCTAGAAGGTTTCCATGTTAAAAACATTCACAAGTTGAACTTATATAGAATAGAGTTTTTACAATGTATTATAGACTTATAGTTCTTTTGTTCTCCCCATTGAAGCATGCCATAACCAATGGTTAGTATGATTTAGCCTAGATGAGTCCAAGCCTAAGTTTTATGAAACTCGTATCTAAATATTGTTTGAATTGATGTTAGCGACCAATAATCAAACTATATCCTGAATTAGTTGTCCCTCTTAAGTTGACATCTTTTATAATTGGAATTAAAAATTAATTCGTAGGATGTAGCGCACTAGTCCTTAAAATCCACCCTCATTAGTGACCAAATTTTGAACAAACATTCATTGAACTCCGTTCATTGCAAAACATATTTTTTCAAAACACATTTCAATTTTTGGTTGGTTTATATGACTATTTATATCCCGGCATCAGAATTCAGAGTTAACTAAACATTAACTTTGGATTTTTCTTAATTTGGAAAATAGATGGTATTACGTGTAATGTGACTAACTGAGGTCACAACTATATATGGGTAATTTTGAAATATTATAAGAATGGATAATCGAGTCTCTAAAAAACTGAAAAAAAGAATGGATAATCGAGAGATTGATTGGAAATATAAGTTCAATAGAGAAACTTCTTGAGTCGGGGAAATCGCGTTTAATGATCACTCATTTCATTTATCCAAATGCTTTTCACTAACTGGGAATGACATTTTTGTTTCTCCGGATAGATCCATTTTCATTAATCTTTTCATTTTTTGTTTCAGATTTGTGCTTGTCTGTTGTTAGTTTAGAATTTGTGAGTCAGTCGTGTTTATATATTTTAGAATTTTTGATCGATTGGAATCATGCCGCTATTGTCTGCTCTATTCACACCAGTCATGTTTTGTGGTATTCTGCATTGAGAAGTAGCGGGCCTCTTGTTTTTTATTTTGATAAAAAAAATACTCACAAATTTTCATTAAGTTTTTGCATGATGAAAATTAGTTTTGAGTCACTATGATATTTCATTTCTTCCAGAAAGAGATACTTCATAGAAGGCTAGTTATCTCCTATTATAGTGATAGTAAATTTATTTTTTAAAATAAAATTTATTGTTCTTCTCGTCGTTGTTTTGGTCCCACATTTTACGATTTGGTTGTTGAGTTTAATTTGTTAAATATCACAAAATTTGATGTTGATAAGTTTGGGTAGTTTATCTTATGTAATGGAACATAATTTCCAATTTTATCCAAAAAAGGAAAAATTGCTTTGACTTTTCCATTTTTCATTTTTGGATAAATAAATTAAATTTCCAACAAACTTTATCTACAACCTACCAGCATTTATTAAAATTTTCCAAATTTTTACAAAATTTCCTCCATTTCAGCACTATAATCCCCACATGAATGCCTCTATCCTCCAATAGAAACCCTATGAACAAAGTACTCACACACTACTGACGAATTTTTATATGTGAATTTCTAGAAGAAAAAAAAACTCTATCTGAATTTTAAATGCTTAAATAAGTGCACTGATGGTTAGACACCGACATTTGGTATAGACAATTATATATATATACACGTACCAATGTGAAATAAAAGTAGATCAAAACCTCAAAACACACAAAAATAGAAATAAAATAATGAATATTGTAACACACATTATAATCTATTATCGCCTAAGCATTTCAATTAAAATACACAAAAACTCTATGGTTGGGATATCGAACACCATTTCTTATAATGAGATATTGGACCTAGTACGTATTTCCACTTTTGATCTTATATGTATTAAAAAAATAACTCTCATCCACTTTTTTAAAGTTTTACAGGTTCGTATTTACACTTTTGATATAATAAGTATTCAAAAATCACTCTCATTCACTTTTGACTTCCCTTCTTAAACTCGTGATTTTTCTTTATAAAAAAGGAAAATATACATATTTATTAATTTGAATTTTCATAAAGTTAAACAAAAAAAAAAAAAAAAAAAAACCACATCACCACCCTCCCTTAACACGTGAAAGAAAAGATAAAATGTATAAAATATTATCATATTTATTGATTTCATTATTCATTTCTCATTTGAATTCAGTTAATTAAAATCAAATTAAATATAAACAAAGTAAAACAATATTAGATTAATTTAAACTATGTGTGTTTTACTATAATGTATGAATAATCCTAAAATAAATAACATTACGTGATGACGAATTACTGAGTGACACATGTATATTCAATCACCGGTCAAAAAGGCTAATAGCTATAACATGTTTAGGACAACAAAAAAAATTATTTCGTAACATTTTAAATAATTATTATTAAATAATTTTAATATTTCTCAGTAAAGTTTGAATTATTAAGAAACTAGTTTGCATTTTCATACTATCTATTCTGGATAATGTCATATATTTCAGATCGGTTTGGTGTCCAGTTAGCAGTTGAATCACTCGGAATAATCGGTCCGGTCTGGTTTAAAAATAAATCCTTTCCATATAAAAAAAAAAAGGCAGAAATCCATAGAGTTAATTCCTCTTTATTTTCCATTTGTCCTTCTTTGGTAAGGTATTAAATGAATTTATTGCAAAAATCCCTTTTAAATTTAGGGAAATATCTTGATGTAGGTTTGATACACAATGCACACACATATATATACACATTTATGTATCCGCTGTCTCCAAAAAATTCACGCTCCATAGCTCTCTTCGATGGCGGCTACATCTTCATCATCACACTCTATTTTACCCAAGAAAGAACCCAAGCAAGAACTTATTTTACCTAATCAAGAACCCAATCAAGAACTTTAGCTAGAAATCAAGTAGGAATCACAACAGGTTTTATTCTATTATAAGGTAATTTATTCAAAAATAAAAAAGTTTTAATTTTGGTGGATAATTTTTTATAAATGTTATCTATGAGATCTTTAATGGGTTTTACTTCTTTTGAATTTCAGTAATTTTTTAATTTTTCTTAATTTGTGGTCATCGAGGATGTTCCAAATGAAATCTGGGATACTAAAGAGGTCAAAAGAGAGCCAATTGAAGAACCATTTGAGTGAGTCATTTTCTTACTCGGGATTAATATAAAAATTGGGTCTTTTCACTTTATGATTGTGCTGCATTCTTAGGTTTTTAAGTGTTTTTATGTTATTATCTTTTTGTTTGCATGAGTTGCTTTTTATCTTGTGGGATTTGCTTGGATTTTTGTTTGTTTGTCTTTCTGTTGTGGGTTTGTCGATTATTGATCTTGATCCGCACTTAAAAAATGGTTTATTGATGATCGTAAATCAAGATATCAAATATTGGAAGTGATTTCTCAGAGTTACATTAAATGTAGTTATTGTAATTTCATCTAGTCTTTCGAACAATTAAAAATTGTTTGTTTTCGACCATGCAAGTAAGAACAACGATGCAATTAATAAAGTTAATAGTCTAATGAATGTGAGTCAACTAATTTTGCAGATGATCAATGGAAATAAAGTTCATATTTTTTTTATTAGGTGTAGTTATTGCGATCTTTGTTAATCTAATAGTAACTTGACCGAACCACTGCTCCATATATATGACGACATGGCGCGTGTCTTGACTCCAGTGAATTGTATTACTAAGCGAGACTCGGTGATTTGAATTATTAAGCTATTTTAAGTTCCTTATTTTTAATTTTAAATTATGATTGTTTGCTAAAATGGTTAAAACACAGGGGGATTAATCACCTTTATTAGCTGCAAAATGTGTTGGATATGTTCAACGATTTTCTTTGTAGGTAATTATTCAATAATGATTGCCTTTAATGTGACCAAATTCATGACCTGATTCATCGATCACTGATAATTAATCTTGTGTTGATGATAATTTCAATTTCTCGTGCTTTCAAGGTAATCAAATTGATATAGTATTTACTACTTTCACAAGAATTTTTTGTTCTAAATGTTGATTAGGCTTTCTTCATTTCAGCTTTTCTTCATTGCATTCCTGTCAGTATGAGTTGTAATCTAATAGAGATTGAAAATAGTACCAATAATTGTATTCGGGATCTAATATTAATGTTGATACGGTACCAATTTACTTTATTTCCAAATGTGGCATCAATGGACGTCTTTGACATACCTTGAAATGAAGGTCATAATTATACTTTTACACAATGTGATGGAGTCCTCATCCCCTTACCCATATATATGATGACCCAGAAATCTCCAATCGTGCACAGTCTCTTTTTCTCCTTAACGAGTTAGTATTTTCCTCTTTCTACCAGGTAATAATTCGTCAACTTCTCTTGTACTTGCAACACAACATCACTAATGGTTTTATTACTATTTTTTTTCCTATGTCAAAAAGTCTATTCATTTTTGTTTTTGTTATAAAACCAAGGGTCTATATGGATTGGTTTTTACTCGGTTTCGCTTGATTTTGGTTTCATAAAAAAAGGTTTGGCTGGTTTCAGTAAAATCTTGAAACACTATTCGGATTAAGTTTAGATGTTGAGTATTTTTCAAATAATCTAGATTTCTCCTTCTCATTTTACCAATTTTGTTTAGATCTATACTTGTTTATCTACTTGTGTTACTTTGTTACTCAGGTGCTTCTCCCTTGTTTTGGTTGTGTTACTTATGTGCTTCATCTCTTTCATTGTCTCCTAATCTTTAAAGTTTCGGTTAATGAAATTATTTCGAGATTCCTTTGTAAATTTGACAAATTTCTTTTGAACAACCTTACGGGAAAGACTATATGATATATGGATTGAGCAATGAGTTAGTGTTATATGGTCCATTAGAATATCACACTCCGTTGTTAGGCTATGCAATCCTGTAACCGGACATTTTATTACCCATTCCCCGCACTTCTTCGAAGGCCAAGTTTGGGATAGTTGGGGTTTGGTTGCAAATGTCGAACTTGGAATTCTTATGAGTTACATTGTTGTGCATTTCTGTGCCTTTTCGGGGGGAATCAAGTAAGATTACTCAAGGTGAAGTATTTCTGCTTGAAATTGGTGAATGGGAAATATATGATGTGCATATGGACTTAGCCATTCATTTTGACCCCACGAGTGCGTGTGTGAATCTTAATGGAAATTTGCATTGGCTGGCTCAAAGAACATGGTTGATAGCATATGATCCCCGCAAATATCCTGATCAAGCACGAATTATTATGTTGCCTGGTGAAGGAACTCTAATGAATTGCAATGATTATATGATTATGTTGTTGATAATACGTCAGTTGTAGTTGATGCGAAACAGTCATATTATCAATGCAATTCATTATAGTTCCTTCACCAGGCAACGTAATAATGCGTGCTTGATAAGGATATTTGCGGGGATCATATGCAATCAACCATGTTCTTCGAGCCAACCAATGCAAATTCTAATTAAGATTCACACACGCACTAGTGGTGTCAAAATGAATAGCTACGTCCATATGCACATCATATATTTCCCATTCACCATTTTCAGACATAAATAATTCACCTTGAATAATCTTACTTGGTTCCCTCCGAAAAGGAAAATAGAAATGCACAAGAATGTAACTCACAAGAATTCATTCTTCGACATTTGCAACCAAACCCCAACTATCCCAACCTTGGCCAACAAAGACGTGCGGGGGAAGGGTAACTAAATGCCCGATTAGAGGATTGTATAGCCTAACAACGATAATGTGATTTTCTAATGGACCATATAACACTAACCTATTACTCAATCCATATATCATATAGTCTTTCCCGTACAGCTGTTCAAATTTTTTTGTCAAATTTACAAAAGAATCTCGAGAAAATTCCATTAACTAGGTATGTTTAATCCTACAGCGAAATGAATCCCAACCAAGACCTCGAGAAATTCAAGAGGTATGAGCCCGATATGAAACATTATTTGAATGAAAAAAACTTTTCTAACAAGAACGTGTACGGAGGAAATATATTTGATGTTAAAGATGGAAAAAGTACAATGGCAAGTAGGTAACAAAATTGAACATATTCTAAAACCCTAGTTTTTCATTTTTGATTCTTTGAGTTTGCTATAAATCAAACATTTATTTGTGCAGGTTGGCTCCATACCAATCTTATGCAGATCCTAAAGCTTTTCATGAACTGCTTACGAAGAATAAGCATCAGCTGAAACAAAAGCAGATGCTGGTACATTAAACTGGAACTCGTACCTAAATGAAAATCTCGACTAAATTTCACCTATTATATGATATATTAATAAGGAAATTCACAACAAAGACTACATATCATTTGATTTTTTAACTATCAATAGATTCAGTGATATAATTATGATCTTTTTCTTTTGTATATTTGTGACACTGTGACATTTATTAGCCCATTTTGAGGACTTTATAGATTGTGCACCAATAGCATATTGTTGTGTATTGGAGTATTACATATTTGCAGGTCTCTGTGATACATACATTTTGAACCATTGCTCATGACATTGGAATGGACCATCAAATCCAATTATTTGAGATTTAGCTCGAGTTCAAGTAAAAAAGGTGTTTGATTTTGGATTCTTATACACGAAACTGTAATTTTAATAATGTTATCACTTTATAATATTGGCTTCAAATAAACTTGTAGGTAAGGGTGTAAACGAGCCGAGTAGTACATATCGAGACATTGTGTAAGAATTCTTTTCATGAACTTATCAAGGAGTAAAATTTTTGTGGCGTTCAATGACTTATGAAACGATTCATCCACCATCGTTTGTGGCATCCTTACGAACTTGGCGTCCCAATGAACTCATCAAGAAGACTTATCAAGCGATTCATCCATCATCTTTTTTGGCGTCTTCATTAAATTCATATAAACCTGATTGTCGAATGATCCTATGAGTCGTAGTAATTCGGGTCTCGTTATTCGTGGCGAGGTTCGTATCACATTTTCTCAATATTACATATGGAAATGTGTTTGACCTCCAAAGCGACGATGTATTAAACGCTTTTTTATTGTTTAAGATTATTATGAAAAAAAATGAGCATACTCATCTTTTTCCGAGCATTGAGTTTATGCCATGTTAATGGTTTTACTCATAAAAAAAGAAGGGCGATAAATGAACTTCTACCATTCAAAATGTAATATCCACCAGAGGTTAATAACTTACAAAATAAGTAAACAAACTAAAATGGCATCCGTAGGATAAATTTATTACTTCAAAAATCTAAACAACTAAGTGAGTTATAAAATTTTGATAATAACAAGCTAAGTCAGAAATAGACAAGCAGAAAATTCATCAGCGAAGTGAAGAGCTAAGTGATTGGCTTAGTTAATATTTTCAGACAAAATAATATTGAGAAGTCAAGTATCATGTTCGAGGTTTGAAGATGACTGGTTAATCAATTTGGTTTGGTCGATTAAGGGATTAAAATCTACCAACTATGTTCAAATGAAGACAGTCGAGGGTAGTCAACATCAAAGTGCTTAGTAGAAAAAGCAGAGTATCAAACAATAGGGTTATTTGATCAGCCAAGTAAAGGACACCTGAGTATCTAATAGCCGAGAAGAGTTTTGATCCCCAAAGTTCAAGAGCTGAATTTAAAAAATCCATGTAACTTTATCAGATGATTAAAGTTGATACCTTAATTATGATCTTAAATGCCCTGGGGATCAGATAAGTAATCTCCAATGATAAAGAATAAATACAAGACTTCCTAGGATAACATAGTATCATTGGATAAAAAGGTGCATTTAATGTGAATGACACGGTGGACAAGACTGAAACAGTGACAGAACTGCCTGCTGACTTTATAGTCTTTTGAAGTTTTTAGAAGAAATATGGGCATCCTTGAATTTAGGATGAAATTTTAGGAAACTTTCAACGGACTTTAATTCCAAAACTCCTATAAATACTCGTGATTTCTTGTTTTGCATGCTCTTCCTTCGTTCCAGCTCCATTTTCCCCTAGATTGGTAGATTTCTTATTTCTTTATAAATAAAAGAGTTCTTTTACGTTAACTATGGTTTACGATTATCAATGTTCTTGTGCATATTTGTGAATGATGTGCAAAATTTTATAAGGAAACAAAAAAGAAATAAGTACGGAGAGAAGTAATTGTGTATCTAAGAATTCATATCTTGATCAAATCAAAGCGCGAAAAGTTTACTAAATGGTGTTAATCTACCATGAGTATGACAAGAAGTTGACGGTACTCTATTGGTGAAATTAAAATTGTTACTTTTATTGGAAGTCAAAAGAATAATAATACACAATAATAGCCCAAAAAGATGATAAGAATCCACTAGTGTAGTTTTATTTTATATTTAAACACTTTAAGCCAAAAATTACAGCATTAAATTATATCAATTCTTAAATATTGTTTTACCTCTATAAATTGAGATCTTTGGTTCTCGGTTGTTTGATGTATGAAGTTTTATTTATTAGGTTATTTTTTCCTAAAATTTATTCAAATTTGAGCAAACTCTTCATGCTTGAATTTATTTTGTGAAGACAAGATTAGATCGTTGATCTTGGCATATCAATCAACATTTTGCCACACACTTCAAGAAGGTTTCCTTGTTAAAAACATTCACAAGTTCAACTTATATAGAATAGAGTTTTTACAATGTATTATAGACTTTTAGTTCTTTTGTTCTCCTCATTGAAGCATGCCATAACCAATGGTTAGTATGATTTAGCCTAGATGAGTCCAAGCCTAAGTTTCATGAAACTCGTATCTAAATATTGTTTGAATTGATGTTAGAGACCAATAATCAAACTATATCCTGAATTAGTTATCCCTCTTAAGTGGACATCTTTTATAATTGGAATTAAAAATTAATTCGTAAGATGTAGCGCACTAGTCCTTAGAATCCACCCTCATTAGTGACCAAATTTTGAATCAAACATTCATTGAACTCCGTTCATTGCAAAACATATTTTTTCAAAACACATTTCAATTTTTTTTTGGTTGATATGACTATTTATATCCCGGCATCAGAATTCAGAGTTAACTAAATATTAACTTTGGATTTTTCTTAATTTGGAAAATAAATGGTATTAAATGTAAAGTGACTAACTGAGGTCAAAACTATATATTGGTAATTTTGAAATATTATAAGAATAGATAATTGAGTCTCTAAAAAAATAAAAAAAAGAATGGATAATCGAGAGATTGATTGGAAATATAAGTTCAATAGAGAAACTTCTTGAGTAGGGGGAATCGCGTTTAATGATCTCTCATTTCATTTATCCAAGTGCTTTTCATTAATTGGGAATAACATTTTTGTTTCTCCGGATAGATCAATTTTCATTAATCTTTTTTTTTTTTCTTCAGATTTGTGCTTGTCTGTTGTTAGTTTAGAATTTGTGAGTCAGTCGTGTTCATATATTTTAGAATTTTTGATCGATTGGAATCATGCCGCTATTGTCGTTTCTCTTTACACCAGTCATGTTTTTTGGTATTCTGCATTGAGAAGTAGATGGCCTCTCGTTTTTTAGGTTGATAAAAAAAAATACTCACAAATTTTCATTGAGTTTTTGCATGATGAAAATTAGTTTTGAGTCACTATGATATTTCATTTCTTCCAGAAAGAGATATTTCATAGAAGGCTAGTTATTTCCTATTATAGTGATAGTAAATTTATTTTTTAAAATAAAATTTATTGTTCTTCTCGTTGTTGTTTTGGTCCCACATTTTACGATTTGGTTGTTGAGTTTAATTTGTTAAATATCACAAAAGTTTAATTTTAAATATCACAAAACTCTATCTGAATTTTAAATGCTTAAATAAGTGCACTAATGGTTAGACACCGACATTTGGTTAAGACAATTATATATATATATATATATATATATATATATATATATACACACGTACCAATGTGAAATAAAAGTAGATCAAAACCTCAAAACATACAAAAATAGAAATAAAATGATGAATATTGTAGCACACATTATAATGTATTATCGCCTAAGCCTTTCAATTAAAATACCCAAAAACACTATGGTTGGGATATCGAACACCATTTCTTATAATGAGATATTGGAGCTAGTACGTATTTCCACTTTTGATCTTATATGTATTAAAAAATTAACTCGCATCCACTTTTTTTTAATGTTTTACAAGTACGTATTTACACTTTTGATATTATAAATATTCAAAAATCACTCTCATCCACTTTTGACTTCCCTTCTTAAACTCGTGATTTTTTTTATAAAAAAGGAAAATATACAGATTTATTAATTTGAATTTTCATAAAATTAAAAAAAAAAAAAAAAAAAAACCCACATCACCACCCTCCCTTCCCCCAACCCGCCACCAACACCTCCAAGTTCCTCATACGGTCGACAATGCCTGCCAGGCTGTAGGCAAAAGTTGGAACGTAATTGGTTGATTCCTCAAGTAAATTTTTCATATTTATGAATTAATATATTAAAATTTTATTTAATACTATGTTATTATAGAAAGTAAAATTATTTAAGAATGAGAAGTGGAATGTAATTGGTTGATTCCGTCTATTTCCTCTTTATTTTTTTCTGAGATAACAAGTGAAAATTAAATCAAATTATTTGAAATTTTGTTAGAGTTTGATAAAAAAAAAAACTATTTTTGAATTTTTAATACTTATTAATGAAAAGTAGATCTCTTGACATTATGAATTGATAGTTTTTGAGTTAAATAAACTTTTGGTTCCCACCGTATTAATTTATATATATAAAACAAGAGGAATATTATCACTTGATAGATTTGAACCTCGATTCAAATTATACTTAATACATGAAAAAAAAGATAAAATGTTTAAAATATTATCAGATTTATTGATTTCATTATTCATTTCTCATTTGAATTCAGTTAATTAAAATCAAATTAAATTCAATCAAAGTAAAACAATATTAGATTAATTTAAATTATGTGTGTTTTACTATAATGTATGAATAATCCTAAAATAAATAACATTACGTGATGACGAATTACTGAGAGATACGTGTATTTCCAACCCCGGTCAAAAAGGCTAATAGCTATAACATGTTTAGGACAACAAAAAAATTTATTTCATAACATTTCAAAGTCTAATGTAAATTATTATAAAATAATTTTAATATTTCTCAGTAAAGTTTGAATTATTAAGAAACTAGTTTGCATTTTCATACTATCTATTCTAGATAATGTCATATATTTCGGATCAATTTGGTTAGCAGTTGAATCAGTCGGAATAACCGGTCCGGTCTGGGTTAAAAATAAATGCTTTCCATATAAAAAAAGGGCAGAAATCCATAGAATGCTGCTGGTTAATTCCTATTTATTTTCCCTTTGTCCTTCATTGGTAAGGTATTAAATAAATTTATTGCAAAAATTCCTCTTCAATTTAGGGAAATATGTTGATGTAGGTTTGATACACAATACACACACATATATATACGCATTTTTGTATCCGCTGTCTCCAAAAAAATTCACGCTCCATAGCTCTCTTCGATGGCGGCTACATCTTCATCATCAAACTCTATTTTACCCAAGAAAGAACCCAAGCAAGAACTTATTTTACCTAATCAAGAACCCAATCAAGAATTTAAGCTAGAAATCAAGCAGGAATCACATGAGGTTTTATTCTTTTCTAAGGTAATTTATTCAAAAATAAGAAAGTTTTAATTTTTGTGGATAATTTTTTATAAATGTTATCTATGAGATCTTTAATGGGTTTTACTTCTTTTGAATTTCTGTAATTTTTTAATTTTTCTTAATTTGTGGTTATCGAGGATGTTCCAAATGAAATCAGGGATACTAAAGAGGTGAAAAAAGAGCCAATTGAAGAACCATTTGAGTGAGTCATTTTCTTACTCGGGATTAATATAAAAATTGGGTATTTTCACTTTATGATTGTGCTGCATTCTTAGGTTTTTAAGTGCTTTTTGTTATTATCTTTTGTTTGCATGAGTTGCTTTTTATCTTGTGGGATTTGCTTGGATTTCTGTTTGTTTGTCTTTCTGTTGTGGGTTTGTCAATTGTTGATCTTGATCCGCACTTAAAAAATGGTTTATTGATGATCCTAAATCAAGATATCAAATATTGGAAGTGATTTCTCAGAGTTACATTAGATGGAGTTATTGTAATTTCATGTAGTCTTTCGAACAATTAAAAATTGTTTGTATTCGACCATGAAAGTAAGAACAACAATGCAATTAATAAAGTTAATAGTCTAATGAATGTGAGTCAACTAATTTTGCAGATGATCAATGGAAATAAAGTTCATATTTTTTTTTATTAAGTGTAGTTATTGGGATCTTTGTGAATCTAAGAGCAACTTGACCGAACCACTGCTCCATATATATGACGACATGGCGCGTGTCTTCACTCCAGTGAATTGTATTACTAAGCAAGACTCGGTGATTTGAATTATTAAGCTATTTTAAGTTCCTTATATTTAATTTTATATTATGATTGTCTGCTAAAATGGTTAAAACACAGGGGGAATTCATCACCTTTATTAGCTGCAAAATGTGTTGGATATGTTCAACGATTATCTTTGCAAGTAATTATTCAGTAATGATTGCCTTTAATGTGACCAAATTCATGACCTGATTCATCGATCACTGATAATTAATCTTGTGTTGATGATAATTTCAATTTCTCGAGCTTTCAAGGTAATCAAATTTACATAGTATTTACTACTTTCACAAGACTTTTTGGTTCTAAATGTTGATTAGGCTTTCTTCATTTCAGCTTTTCTTCATTGCATTCTTGTCAGTAGAAGTTGTAATCTAATGGAGATTGAAAATAGTACCAATAATTGTGTTCGGGATGTAATATTAATGTTGATACTGATATGATAGTGCCCTGCAAGCCAACAAAATTGCTTGTAATAGGAACATTATTTTATCTTGAAAGAATCTTTGATTTATCAATTAATACGAACTGTTTATTTTATTGAGAATTCATATTATAAACAAATGGCCATCTTCATCTTTCGCGAACACATTTAAGCGATTGGTTGAAACCCTGAGATCACTCATGACTATGGGACTATTTACTTCAGTATTGGGTGCGATTAATCATGAAACAGTCTCAAAGGTCGTGATCTCAAAAATGTTCCAAGTCATAGATTCATATCGAGACGGGGTATCGAGTGAATCGTCAAGACTTGTACGATTATGCATTATTCACTTAAAGTGAATTTGTTGTTGTTTCATGAACTAGACATTGTTAATGTCAGTGCATATGACTAGGTGGTTCGATAGGGGATCGGACGCATCGAACGACCCGAACAGAGAGACCCATTGTGGAAGTGCGTAAAAAGCATATCGGTGATGGGATGTATCTCAAGACTTATAACAGTGTACGATTTAGTCCTTAGACTTGAGATGCTAGGGCGAATTGGTATACGGGTGTGCGTACTTTGATTTAGGAGCCGGGCACATAGCTTGTCCATTGTGCGCCTACGTTGGGTACGTATAGTCGTATGCGCGGATGGTTAGCATCAATATAGGATCTACCGACTCATTGTAATGAATGAGGGAATTTCCTGTACATTCTTCGATGATACATTCCGAGAAATCCATGGCCATGGTCAGTGACGGATTTGGAAAGGGGTTTCCAGATTTAGCAGTCACACTGGAAGTATTATCCTGAATTAGAAAGTACATAATCGAGATGATTAGAGGTGCCGACCAATTCACACACCCTAGGTCTCGATCGGGAAATTAGTCGTTAGAGGGACCGTAGGTAATGGTACTTATAAGAGGTTTAAGGTTCACTGAAGTCAATTCACCTGAAGTTGGGCCTCATGGGCTTGTGGCTAGACATCGACCATGAGGTATGGGTACTCCTAAATTGATGGTAGATTAATTCTGGAGTGGTCAATTGAAAGTAGTTTAATTGATCGGAGCGATTAATTAAATAATTAATTGCTTATTAATTAAATCATAGAAATATGAGCATGCGGCCAATTGATGGTGAACCTAGAGGGTCACACACAAAAGCTGGAACTGTGATAGTCAGTTGTAGAACGAAATGATTTAAAGGATTTAAATCAAGGTAAGTAATTAAAGGGTTAATTCTTGGAGAGAGAAAATTAATTAGATTTATCTGATTAATTAAATCTTTAATTAGATTTATTAGCTTATTTAATTAAAGTATTAATTAAATAAATGGGCCATTTAATTAAAGTAGTTAATTAAATGACTTGGGCTATTTAATTAAAAGGACTAATTAAATAGAGGGATGGGCCAACTTATCTGATGGCCCATTAGCTAAGAGAAGATAGGATTAGGGATAGGGTTTGAACTCTCCTATAAAAAGGAGTCTTGGAGAATCAAAACCCTAAGCAAGCAAAATACCTAAACCCTAATCTTTCCTCTACTAGCCGCCGCCCTCTCTCCCTCACTAGCCCTAGCCGCCGCCGCTGTGGTTGAGGAAAAGGGACGAGCACCTCTCTCCTTCTTCCGATCCGCATCTAGAGTTGGATCTAAGTCCAACTCTCGAATCTGAACTGCTTCTCTCCTAGTTCTCAGCATGTGGATTGAAGTGATTGCAGATCCAGCTGGTGTGGACTATTCTCTAGAGGCACAACACTTGGGGTGCTCTAGTGATCCGAAAAGAAGACCGGAGAAACCACCACCTTGCCTGTGGTGAGTTAAAATGCAATTTTACCACTTTAATTTATTTTAGTATTTGTATGCTGAAATGAATTCAACCTTATTCATATGTGCTAATAAGATCCCTGGGATGTGGATATAAAAATTTTAAATTCCGCACCGTTGTAGTTGACAATTATACCCACAAAATCCCAATAGATACGGTACCAATTCACTTTATTTCCAAATGTGGCATCGATGGACATCTTTGACATACCTTGAAATGAAGGTCATAATTGTACTTTTACACAATGTGATGGAGTCCTCGTCCCCTTACTCTCTCTCTCTCTCTCTCTCTCTCTCTCTCTCTATATATATATATATATATATATATATATATATTGACGACCCATAAATCTCCAATCGTGCACCATCTCTTTTTCTCCTTAACGAGTTAGTATTTTCCTCTTTCTACGAGGTAATAATTCGTCAACTTCTCTTGTACTTGCAACACAACATCACTAAAGGTTTTTGATGGGGGCTATTTCGCACCCCTTTTTAATATTCAGTTCGACTCAGAATATAAGGTCGATTCGACCAGACAAGTCAGTTCGGGATCTTCTTTTGACCAGATAGAATACGAACCTCCTCAACAAGCTGATTACTATCCGGACTCAAGAAGGACAACTGGGCCGAGTCCTACTAGAACTATGTTTCCTTGTAAAGCTAGGTTTAATATGATATAAATACCTAGTTTATCATAGTATTACACACATCTTGACATACACAGCTTACGCCTGTAAACAAAACAATCTGAGATTATTGAATAGAAAAGCTTTAATATTCGCGGTTTTGTCTTTATTATCATATTCGCGATTTTGTCTTTAATATTGATTGTTCCATCTGATTGTTCTTCCTTGAGATTGATCCATCCAGAATAAAGTAACAGAGCCCTTTCAATCATATATATTGAGAATCCCCAATATCACATATTCACTGACATAATTAACCCGACGAAAACCAGTTAAATTAGTTGGCGCCCACCGTGGGGCTAGGTTAATTATTCGATCGACATATGGCTCGCCCAAGGAAGAGCGCTCGTATTGGAGCAAGAAGTAACACAACTACCGCTCATAACACATCTGAAGATCCACAAGACAATACCGATAATAACGCCCCTGAGACCAACGAAAATTTGCAGGGACCTCTTCCGCATCAGCAGGAACCCCAAGGAAATCTTACCGGTACAATACCGGAAGAACCTGTAGTTCCAGCGATCCCCGTTCCTCTCCCAGACGCTCAGGAGAAATTGCGACATATTGCTATGCTTTTTAAATCACTCAGCCCAGAGGAACTACTCGTACTCGAACAGGTTCCTCGAAACCCTAGACCTACTAGGGTAAATCCAATTCACAGGACGCCGAGGCAAAATGATCAAATCTCACAACTAGCTGATAGCCCGGTTAGCGAGCAGCGCTCGTTACACAGTCCGCAAAAGGGGAACTCAAAACCCTCCGATAACAATCCCCGAAGAAAATCGGGTCAAAGAAAGCCACAGCCGGGACGCAGCGGGTCCAAGGAACATACGATAATCCCTATCGAGGATGACATAGACGATGCAATCCCAGATCGACCACGAACTATGCGGTTCTCGGAAAGAGAAATCGAAAAGATGGTACATGAACGACTTGAACAACGCTTACGATCTGTTCAAAACCCGTGGGCCCGAACCACGGAACTCTAGGAGAGCTTTGCGGCCTGTTCTCCCTTTTGCAGAGAAATAAAAGAGGCACAGTCAATCGGACAGGTTCCGGGTAGACTACCCAGATACGACGGAACCACTGATCCAGATGACTATATCTTTAGTTTCACAAACATAATGAACTTGTATTCTCACTCGGCGGAGTTCACCGCTAAGCTAATGGTGACCACGTTAGAAGGATTAGCTTTGGACTGGTTCGCCAAACAACCAGCCAATTCCATATTCAGTTTTCAAGAATTATGTAACAAACTAACACAGCAGTTCGCCAGTCAAAAGAGACAAAAATTGCCAATGAGCTATTTAGGAACCATTTATCAACAAGAAGGCGAATCTTTAAGGAACTGTTGGCAAGATTTAATGTCGAATTACTCAAAATCGATTCCCCCAATATTGATTACATAATCTCGATTCTCTTCGACCTCACAAAGAATAGGCAGTTTGGAAACGCCCTCAGCCGAAAACAACCAAGAACGTTCGCGGACATCATGAGCCTGGCTTCTAAGTATATGACCCAGGAAGAGATGAATACTTTTAAATATAAGAACAAAAACAAAGCTATGGCCTCGGGCCCCAAACGGCAAGATAGAATTCCTGCCCAAAGATCCATGGACTATGAACGATCTTTTGGAAAAGGCAACGTCTTCCATCGATTATAATACAATAAAAATGACCAGGATAGACAACCTAACATCTATCAAAGACCGAGAATCAGCGAACCGGCAATCCGGAGCAGGGTCAATCAAGTGGAGCACCCAAGACTAACCGTTCCAATAGAAGAAATCTTGGATGTACTAGAAAGGAATAATTGGATCCCAGAAGCAAAGAAAATCGCTCAGCCCAGACCAGGTGGACGAAACTATGACTTATACTGCAAGTAACACCGGGCACACGGGCACCGCACTGAAGATTGTTTTCACCTTAAAAAAGAAATCGAAAAGCTGATCGAACAAGGAAAACTAAATGACTATTTGTAGCGGGATATCCGCAAGCGAGGAAGAAGCAGGAGTCCTCGGTATAACAACCAAAGAAGAAATTCCCGTAGAAGGTCCCCTAATGAAGGTCCCCCACCGGAACTAAATAATGATCAGATCAACGGAACCATCCACACAATCTCAGGGGTACCCGCAGGGGGAGATAGTCGTAATGCTCGTCGAAGGACCGCTAGATCCATAATCGGAAGCCTAAAATACCCGAAAGAAATATGGACCCTAGAAAACAAAGCAACGACGCACCAGCTAATTAGTTTCAACGAAGGCGAAGTACCCAAAAACCTTGTTTGGGACACGAAAGAGGATAGCCCCGACTTCCCGATGGTAGTATCCCTAGTAATAGCAAATTACAACGTCAAAAGAATCCTAATTGATAATGGAAGCTCTGCAAATATCATCTCTGAAGAGGTACTAGCCCAGATGGATTTGGGACAAATAATATTCCAAAGAGTAGCCATGCCTTTAGTAGGATTCGGGGGATCGGAGATTGTCCCCAGTGGCACAATAACTTTAAGTGTCTCACTCGGGAAGAAACCGTATCGGACGGTGAAGATAGTAAAATTTTTAGTAGTAGAAACTCCCTTTCCCTACAATGCTATACTAGGGCGACCAGCACTCAATCTATTCCGAGCTGTAGTTTCAA
Organism: Penstemon barbatus; assembly: GCA_003313485.2. Classification (NCBI taxonomy): domain Eukaryota; kingdom Viridiplantae; phylum Streptophyta; class Magnoliopsida; order Lamiales; family Plantaginaceae; genus Penstemon; species Penstemon barbatus. Next base: position 37,837,576 of record CM064883.1, read on the forward strand.
CATACCATCAGAATATAAAGTTTCCAATTGACGCAGGGATCGGAGAAATAGTGAATGATCATTGCATGGCATGGGACTGCTACAGCACATCGCTAACCTTGGGAAATCGCCCAGGATCGATTACCCCAAGCAAAAGAAAGCTTGAAGACGACAATGATAGAATCGAAGTTGATATCCCTAGCACCGACAGAATGGACAAGAAGGGAAAGGAACCAGTGGATTTAGCTTTAAAACCACCGGAACACAAAGATGTCCTATTGGTACAAGGGGACCCAACAAAAACGACAAGAATAGGAACTGAATTAAGCAAAGAAGGGGAAGTAATGTTGATCAACTTTCTCATAAATAATATAGATATTTTCACCTGGAGCGCGAACGACATTGAAGGGATTGACCCCCGGGTAATCAGTCATTCGCTAAAAATCGACCCTCTGGCAAAGCCTGCTAGGCAAAAGAAGAGGAATCACGGACCAATAAAGGACAAAATAATTAAAGCCGAAGTAGAAAGGCTACTCAAAGCAAAACAAATTCGAGAAATACACTTCTCAGAGTGGCTATGTAATGTCGTGCTAGTAGCAAAGGGAGACAAAAAAGATAACAAATGGAGGATGCCCGCGGGATCCATATCCTCTCCCAAGGATCGACTTATTAGTCGACTCCACCGCTGGTTTTGCAATTTTCAGTATGATGGATGATTTCCAAGGTTTCTATCAAATATACATGGATGAGCAAGACCAAGTGTTGGATAAGGATGAAGATGAAGGCACTGAAGACAAATTCAGAAGGGAGGTTTTGATGCATTCCAAAACTTCAAAATCTGCTAAGTATGGAGTAACTTAGATGATGATCCCTTTGAAAGGAATTTTGACTAAGTACAAGAAGACATCAGAAGAGTCAAAATTTCAAGACTTCTGATCTGCTGAAGGGAAGTTATCAGACTGATGAAGATCAGCCGACTCAAATCAGATTAGTTCAAGTTTGAGATCAGCTTAGTTCGCCATCAGACTTGCACTTCCGACAACCAAGTGGAAAAGATCATAAAGTCTTCCCAACGGTAATAAATTGTTGGGATAGTGGTTGGGATGCCTCGATTGTCAGAACAACGACAGTGCGGAATTTAAAATTTTTCGAAGCACCCAAGGTCCCATATATTTGAATCTCCATATTATATATACAAAAGCATAGAACAAAACACACAAAGTAATAAAACAAAGGGAGTTTTGCGATTTACCTCACCACAGGCTAGGTGGTGGCAACCTTCAGTTCTGATTTTGAATCTGGATCTGGTTCACAGAAGTGATCCAAGCGTCTCACCTCCAAAGTTAGTCCACACCAATTGGATTCTGGCAACACCTCCTAGTCTTAGGCTCAGAACTGGATCTAGGAGATTCGTCAATGGAGGACTGTGCAGATCTACTTGGCAGAGCAAGATCCAGCACGAAGGAACAAGGGAGGATGTGCGGCGGCACTATAGCAGCTCACGGCCAGCAATGGACGGCGGCTATTGGTGGCGGCGCAGGAGAGGGGCGGCGCTTAAGTGCGGAGAAAGTGGCTAGGGTTTTTTTTGCTAGGTTGTTCTCTTTCTGAGCTCTGGTAGAACTCTATTTATAAGAGTTCCTTTTGACCTAGGTTTGCAAGACTCCTTATGGGCTTTTAATTAAAGGCCCATGTCTTGCAAGCCTTTCATTTAATTAATTACTTAATTAAATGCCCAATCCAATTAAATCATTATTTATTTTATATAATTAATTAGCAACTCGATTAAGTATTTAATTAATTAAGTCAGCCAATTAATTAATCTCCCACTTGAATTAAATACTTTTAATTCATTTAATTGATTTAATTACCTTTAAATCAATTAATTCCTTTTGTATCCTTTTCAACAGTCACCGTCCAATTGTATTGTGTGTGACCCTCTGGGTTCACCATCTATTGGCAGCAGGCCCACAAATTCCTCGTGATTTAATTTATGAACAATAAATTGCTCCGGTCAATTAAACAACCTTTAATTGACCACTCCTAGAATCAAATCCTCTATTAACTCAGGAGTACCTACACTTCATGGTCGATGTCTAGCCAAAAGCCCATGAAGCCCAACTTCAAGTGAATTGATACTTGTGAACCTCGTCTCATATAATTACCATGTACATACGGTCCTTCTATCGACTAATATTCCCGATCAAGACATAGGGTGTGTGAATTGATCGACACCTCTAAATTTGTCTTGATAACTATACTTTCTAATTCAGGATAATATTCCAGTGTGACTTCTAAATTTGGAAACCCCTTTCCAAATCCGTCACCGACCGTGGCCACGGGTTTCTCGGATATATTATCTAAGAATCGTATAGGAAATTCTCTCATCCATTACGATGAGTCAATAGATTCCATATTGGTACTAACCACTCGCGTACATGTCCATACGCACCCAACCTAGGCATGTTATGATCAAGCTAAGTGACCTATACCTAGATCTAAGTATGCACTTTCATGCACCGAATTCGCCCTAACACCTCAAGTCAAAGGACTAAATCGTACACTATTATAATCCTTGAGAAACATCCCATCACCGATATGCGACATGCGCTTCCACAATGGGTTTCTCTGTTCGGGTCGTTCGATTCGTTCAATCCTCCATTGAACCACCTACTCATATGCACTGGCCTCAAATGCCTTGCTCATGAAACGCTACAAATTCACTCCATGTGAATCATGCATACTCGTACAAGTCTTAGCGATTCCTACGATACCCCGTCTCGTTTCGGAATCTATGACTTGGAACAGTTTTGGGATTACGACCTTTGAGACTGTTTCATGATTGCACTCAGTACTGAAGTGAATCGTCCCATAGTCAAATGTAACCTAAGGATTTAAACCAATCGCTTAAATGTATTCGCGAGAGATGAAGTTGGCCATTGTTTATCCTTATACTCGTATAAATAAACGTGCGTACTAACTCATTTATACTAAAGAAAGATAATGATAGTTCCAGTACAAGCTAAATGTATTGACTTGCAGGGCACTATTCCATCAATCTCCCACTTGCCCTAAAGCCAATCACAAACGTTTCTAGGATCCATCCTTTTAAAGATGTTCTTCGAACTCATTTCATGATATAGCCTCCTTTTGGTGGATCCGCTAAGTTGTCTTCTGAGTCGACACGATCCATTACGCGCGTTAACTCTACCAATGATTTTTCTAATCAAATGGTACCTTTCTTTCAATTGTGTTTAGATTTCTGGTAAGATCTCGAATGCTTTGCTTTAGCAATAGCTCCAATGTTATCATAGAAGATAATCATGAGCTTCGCAATGCTAGGTACTACATCCAACCATAGGATGAAGTTTTATATCCAAACACTTTCTTAAGCCGCATTTAATGCTACATTTAATGCTGCAATATATCTTTCTTCAGTGGTTTAGATGGTTACGGTGATTTGCTTGGAACCCTTTCAAATTCACCGTTACCCCATTGAGGCGGGATATGTATCCTAAAATGGATGTATTTAATTCATCCACATCAGACTGAAAATTCAAATCAGTGAATCCTTCGAATTTTAATTCTCCACTACCACCGTAGACCAAGAACAAATCCTTAGTCTTTGTCAAGAGCTTAAGGATATCTTTTACGGTGGTCAGTACTTCTTCACTGGATTTTGACTAGCAACTGCTCGCGACACTTGAGCATGTTCTACGTCTGGTCTAGTACATAGTAAAGCATGCCACATGCAACCTTTTGTTTGAAACATAAGGTATTTGAGACATTCTCCTTTATTCTCATTTGATGTAGGGCACATCAATTTTGGAACAAGGGATACAGTGTCTCACTAGAAGCAATACTTTCTTGGATTCTTCATACTGAATATTTCCAGTATTGATTCTATGTACTTAGATTTAGAGAGTGTCGGCATCTCTTTCCGATCTATTCTATAGATACGTATCCCAATAGGCAAGATGCTTCTCCTAAATCTTTCATGGAGAATTGCATGTCGTCTGTGCTAACATTCTGATATCATACCAGATAGCCAGAACATTATCGACATATAAAATATGAGCTTCATCGCGCTCCCACTAATCCTTTTGTACACTCATGTTTCATACTCGTTTTGATGAAGTCAAATGTCTTGACTATCTCATCAGAACAAATGTGAATCTAAATGGATTCAGACATTGCTAATGGAGAAAAGGTTTCATCAAAGTCTGTTCAAGATCATTGTGAATAGCCTTTTTACCACTACTCAATTCTTAGAGGCAACACCTCTCCACTCATTCCAAGTTCGAAGATCCATTTATAACTTATAACCAACTTATAGGGATAAATCCCTTAGGTGGATCAATCAAGGTTATACCTTGTTGGAATGGATGGGATCCATTTTGGTTTGCATGGCTTCGAGCCACGCACCCGTTTCTATGTCTGACATCGCTTTCTTGATAGGTCTTTGGATTACTTTCCACATTCTCGTTTTCGTGAATGAAACCAAATCGCTCTGGCTCCTTACGAATTCGATCAGACCTTCGAAGAGTAGGTGTACTAGTAGGTTCAGTAAATTCTGGATTAACTCCCACTGTTTGCGAGGACGGGTCCAAATCTTGGACTTCATCAAGTTCCATGACGTTTCCATTTCCTTTGACGAGAGATTCATCAACAGAGGAACGGGTATCTAGAAGAAACGATTGTTTCTTATTGTCGTGGAACAGGTATCCAATGGATTTCGTTGGATACCCCACAATTATATACAAATTGGATCTACTAGCCAATTTATCTCCTTTCTTGTTTCTACCATCGGCAGGAGATCTCCATACTCAGAGGTAAGAGCATAGAGGTATTTTGCCATACCTTTCTTGGTAAAGCTTTGTAGGCACGAACTTTGAAGGTACTTTGCTCAGTATCTTCGATGCAGTCAGGAGGACTAACTCCTAGAATGCATAAGGAAGCTTAACAAAACTCAATGTGGATCGAACAATGTTAAACAATGTTAGATTCCATCTCTTTAGACACTTCAATAAGTCGTGACGTCTTAGGAGGAGTTTGTTGTATGAGAACCCCATTCTCAATGAGATAATTGAGGAATCCTTGACAAGTATTTGCTATCTCAATTAGATCGAATAATACTATGTCTTTGTTGATTCTCTACTTCGCATTGAAATACCTTCTTGGTTTTTCGGATTTGCATCTCACTAGAATCATTTTTCACTAACGACCAAGGTCTTCAGCAAAAGGTACGAAGTATGAGTAATCTCCTCTCACAGTAACTTTTAGTGATCCATATTCATGGATTAAATCCAGATTTTGTTTGGTTCGCTCCGGATTCCCTGTGATGGGAGATCTGGTCATATCTCCTTTGAGACATGATTCGCAGGTTGGAAGTTCATCCAAGTTCTATTTTTCAAGAAGCTTAGGTGAAACCAACTTTTGAATCCTACTCTTGGAGATGTGTCCAAGTCTAGCGTACCAAAGTTATGGATTATTATCTTTGTATTAATTGAATTTCACACATTAATTCAATAAAATTGAGTTAATGGTTTAATTCAATTAATTTACTTCCTTTCAATTAACTACTTTAATTGCTTCCTTTTTCCTTTTCAATTAACCCTTTAATTGAAACGTTGCTCAATTAATTAGATCATCTAATCAATTAAACATATCAGTGCCTTTCTTAGATCCAGCGGGATAATTCGACTTTTAGGCTACTTGTGTTCTTTTGACTACCTTTATGGTCGAATTTAGAAGAGAATTAATTCTTCTTCATTTTACTCTTCTATGACTTTGCAGTCCATGAAGTGTGAACGATCATGACAGGTTTATCCTATTTGCCTTTAACCATTACTTTGGTTGATTCATGAAATGTGATCGACTTATCAAATAAGATCAGTGTATTTCAAGAGTCGTTTAAATGAGCGGGAGGAGAATTTAGGAGGAAGTTAATGTTAAGATCACTTGCAGGCCTACATTTAATTGATCCAGTTTTCAACTAGATTGATAAAACAAAGACAGTGATCCTTGACACTAGTTCCTTCATTTATTCTCGAGTTTTGAAACAATTCCTTAGAAGTCGAATCAAATCGATTCAAAACTTCTCCTCAAAACAAGCCTTTTGAGGTGGAGGTTTGTTTCAGAAGACTGGTCCTCAAAACGGGCCTTTTGAGGTGGAAGCTTCAGACATGCTCCTCATGTTGCTTCCATAGCTCGTTCAATCTTGATGCTTATTTGAGGAAACGATCATTAAGATTCCCATACTTCATAGGTGATTCGTTTCACTTTTGAGATTCATCTTTATATGAGGAAACGATCATTAATATTCCCATATTCTACGGGTGATTCGTTTCTCCTTTATTTTGACTTATCTCGGAAGCGCATAAGGCATAGGCTCGTTGTTTAAGAACATCATTCCCACTTCTGGAATTTAAGACAATTCTCAAGTTTCTTGCCTAGTCGATATTTTGATCCAGTTATTTTATTAGTCGAGGATAAATAGTAAAATGGATAATTACAGATATCTCAGTATCCTAAAGAGAAGACAAACATTTAGTGGACTAGTTAATGAATAATACTTATAATCTACGAAGGTTGGACTCTCTATCGTAGAAGTTCTCCCACTATTTTATCGAAACAATTATCCCTTCAATTGTTTGGGAAATTCTATTTCCTAGTAGGTCTTGACGTCCCAGCGGCAATTAATTGCACCCACGACTTGTGGCCATACAACCAATTCCCCAGGTAGGCATACTTATTGCCAATTGTGTTACTCCACAACCTTCAAGCTATTTTGCCTCGGTTTTCGCACTTATCTAGCACTGCTACATCATAAGTGTTACTAATCGTTAAGTCTAACCCATCAATCATGATGAGCAACGGGCCCGGTCGTGAGTTCTCCGTAACTAGTTATCGGTCGATCCTCACATCCCGACCAGTCCTCACCCTTGTCGTGTTTAGTTAAAAACAGGAGTCAAGGAATTTCGCGTATTGTCCCTTTCTTCGACTCGGGTGCCAGACTCTAGATCACCTCTATCGATAAGTAGACAACATACGGTAGTCCCTATTGATGGAAGGCTTGGATTTATATAAACACTTCATTTTATTTTAATCCAATATGACTTAATATTTATTCGAGAGGGGAATTTCTGGTTTGAAAGTTATACTAACTCTCCTCGAGATCTCACCGATTCAGTTATGCTTTATCTTTTATTACGATCTAGATTCTAGCGCGCATCTCATACAAGCTAAATATAAATCGACAAAATAAATAAAAGCCATACAAGCCTAGCATGCATACTACCACAATATGTTTTCGATCGGGAGCCTCCTATGCAGGCCATCATCGAGCCAATGATGTTGGCCCTATTGGTCAATCTAAAGGGTTCTCATGAAGCCCTATGCTATTACACAATGTACCATGCATACATGGCCTTCATATCTTCTTGGGCTCCCACCTTGCTTGTAAACGGGCCTCCATCCTAAACTAGGAAAGCAGTAAAGCCCTATTCTATTACAAAGGCTCAAAATGGCCCAAAAATAATAATAATAGGCACGCAGGCCCAATAAAAAACCAAACAATAAATTAAACCAATCACATCTAACCTAAGGTCAAGGCCCTGCTCGATCGAAAACCACGTAAGCAATTCACATAGAGCAAGAAACAAGCAAACATCCTTTACCTATTTCTTTCTTAATTTTAAAACTACCTTTTAAAACTAACTTCCTATGATTCTTACTTTTTAGTCACTACTAATTATGACAAAATGAATATTCGGGTAAACAAAAATAAATTTTCTGCTCAAATTAAGATTCTGTTTTTCAACTTTTGAAAATTGCATTTTCGCCCCTCAACTTTCGAAAATTGCACTTTGACCCCAAAACTTTTAAAAAGTTACAAAAACACCCCTGGGCAGATTTGGGCAGATACCATAAAATAATATTTTGAATTCTGAAAATTTTTGATTTTTCAAACAGACCCCTGAAGTTTCGGTAATTGCAAAATAGTCCCTAAACTTTTGGAAATTACAAAATGACCCCAAAAACCGTGCGATCAGATTTGCAAAGTAGTCCAGAAATTTTGAAATTTCCAGATCCAAAAATTTTGAATTTTCAGCCCTCTAAAAACCCTGTATGCGATTTTTGCACAAAAAGTCCTGAAGTTTTCAAAAACTATAAAATCGGCACAGATCTAAAAAAGCAGATTTACCCAATCATAGATCCAGTCATAACAAGTAAGAATCAATTTACAGAACATAATTATCACGTGTTTACATATACATAATTAAACATATACGGTGAAAACACATTATGTTCAGGCTTTTCGTATAATAATGGGAAATTTACATAGACACCCCCTGACTTTTACCCTAATTACAAGAAATTACCCTACTGTTTGAAATATTACAAAAACACCCCCTCAACCAAAAATTGTATTACAAGGACACCCCCTTGTTACACAAAAAATATTACCAAGGACACCCCCTTGTTACACAAAAAATATTACCAATTTGATCC
>CM064883.1:38323849-38376035 GCA_003313485.2 Penstemon barbatus
GAAATATTTAAGTACAAAGATTGTTAGACACCAACAATCTTAAGACAATACCATTTGTTTAACAAATCTGTTTTCCGTATGATAAATTAAATCATGATCCGGAGAAATTTAATCAATGATTTCCTTATTATATAAAAGTTGTCAGAATGATGAATATATATATATATATATATATATATATATGTTGAAATATGTTGAACCTTTAAAAGTTTTTCATCTCAAAGGAATTTTTTTTTAAGTATCACTGGATTAGTACCTTTATTTTACTTGGCACAAAGATGCAAGTACAAAGATGCAAGTGAAGCGGTGAATTTGCAATTACTCTATGATTGTTATATGGAGAAGAATATTGCATAATCATGTAATTAAAGATGCATATATATTGTCAGAGTTAAAATCTGAATAATGTGCATATACTGAAAGTAGATGGACATATTGGGATGAGATTTCACTAAGACTAAATGATTAATGAGAATCATTTATTTCCAAAAATTGGAAAGAATCAATTGAGACAAAAACTGGTGTCTTCAGTGGAGATGAGGTTCTTCACATTGTGTTCATAATCATTGAATACTATTTAAATGTTAGTATTGAATCGGTGCCTAATATTTATATACTAACAAATGAACAAGTGTGTTCACTATGTTGGAAGCGTTTCCTTATTTTTTCGGAAAATTCTAGGGTGCCGCTATATTAGGTGCCGCTAATACCACATTAAGAGGTATTACCATACAATGTGTATCACATTGTATGGTACATGATCACATTACATAGTATTAACTCCATATATTTAATATGATCCCCACATCATGTAGTATTTATTCCAAATTAGGTGGTATTACCACGCAATGTGTGACACATTCTATGGTATAAATTATACTCATTATACCATATAATGTGATACACATTGTGTGATAATACCACCTAATGTGGTATTAGCGGCACCCTAGAATCCCCCTTTTTTTTCCAATGACTGCTATTCTTTGAATTGGCAGTTATAATTTAATGCATTAATTATATGCTGAGATATAATTTTTTCCAAATATATTTGTATTTACCCCCACAGTTTGGATATAAGAATTATAATTTTCTTATTCCATTAATTAGGATTTGTATTTCACAAATGCATCTCTATGTATTTCGCAAATACTTTTATTGCCTCTTGTTTATTATTCAATAAATGGCGCAATAAAATATATGTGATCAAATACATTTTAAACTCCACGAGTTAGTAATGATTTAAAATCACATAATTAGTCCAAAATTTTGAACTCTTACACACATGATAATTAGTTTCGCATACAAAACAAATTATAATTATTTCACAAATAATTTATAATTATCAATATATTCTCAAATAACATAATGGTATAAAAATAAATTATAATTGTTTCACAAACTAAACATAATTATTTTTCACACTTTTATTATCAATATTTTCTCAAATAAAATATTGATTTGAAAATAAATTGTATTTATTTCGCAAATAAATTATAAATATTTTCAAACATAAATAATCAATCTCAAATAAAATATTAGTATGAGATTAATATTAATTGATCCATTATCTCCATATTAAGGATATTGGTAAATTTATATGCTTTTAACATGTCTCTCATATATAAGTCGCATTGATTAAATGAGCTATGAATCACATACTCATATATGAGGTTAATACTTCAATGCTTATGTCAGTAAAACTTTATTTAAAATCATTACCTACATGTAATGACCCAATAATGCATATATGATTTTCTTCAACTACTAAAATAAATTAGCGCACCACTAAAATATTTATATATGAAGTAATTCATATCGAGTATAATGAAAACGCCTTTCATTTTAGTAATTTAAATAGATGAATATTTTAGAGTGATTTTCTACTAATTTAATTCACAATTCAAACAAAAAATAACACATATTACACTCTATACTTTTAATCACCCGCGTGACCGCGTAACATTTCAGCAATTTAAATTACCGTTAACCAATAACTCAATGTTAATTCAAAAGATTCAACACATACATATACTAATGTTTCACTTAGTATGATTCTTATGATGAAGACTATCAGTCTATTGCATCATAAAAAATTTATTTCCAAATAGGGGAATTCTCTTTTATAAGTTCCCGATTTATTGGAAACCCAAAGAGGTTCGTTTCTTTTTCAAGGGAGTGAATATTAGCAATTCAGATTTTTTTTTTTTTTACATAATAAATCTCTTTGATTTGTTGGTGCACCGATTCGCATGTAATTGTGCATTTTCCTTTTCGTAATTTTCAAATACAAAATTATATCTCAGCATATAATTAATGCATTAAATTATAACTGCCAATTTGAATAATAAACAAGAGGCAATAAAAGTATTTGCGAAATACATAGAGATGCATTTGTGAAATACAAATCCTAATTAATGGAATAAGAAAATTATAATTCTTATATCCAAATTGTGGGGGTAAATACAAATATATTTATTTACACAAACGTGTGTTAAATTGAAAATAATTTACCTAGCTCAACTCAATTGAATTTGGTAGCTAAAATTACAGAATTCTAAGATGTGATTAAAAGTCAATCTTTAAATTCAGGTTTACTTGACAACTTGTGGGGGAAAGCTCGTTAGATGTCTACACATACTAAGACGAGTTTCATACAAGAAAGTCAATTATCATTCCATATGAGTTATGGAAGGGAAGAAAAACCAAATATCTTAAAATGTGGGAGTATTTAGGTCAGATTTCGGTTTCACCACCGAAAAAGAAAATCACTTAAAAATATTAATTACTACTACTACTAGCATATGCGATAGATAGTAGTAGCTCATATTTTTTGTATTTAAATCTTACTTAATTGTAATCATGTGAACCGAGTCACATGATGTAACATTCATCGAGAATGCAAGAAGGATTTGAGAATCATTTCTCATAAATTGATCTTTCTTTTGTTTCATATTTATTTTCAGTAAGAGTGATTTACTGATATTAAAAATATGATCAAGTAATATTATTTATTATATTACTTATATAAACCTTTTTACAATTTATAATTAGAGTTAGTTATAAATCATTTATTATGTGAGAATAAACAATATAGTCTAACCCATTTTACACTAGAATATTTTTTAAAATATTATTGAATATTTTGCGAAAATATTTAATTGATTTTGATCAAGAGGATCAACTATATTCTGCGAAAATATACATATGAATCGCTTACTTCAACATGAGTTTGTTGACGAGTTGAAGAGACATATGAGCTAAAAGCTCGAAGCTATTTGACCCATATATTCTAACTTATATGTTAAATAATTAACTTCGAACATATAAATAGATTATGTCACGTTCCAATATCGTGGATTGGAAAGAGGCGATTGAGTTACATTTATAAAATTGGTAGACCTCGAGGAGTGAACCAATTAAATGTAGACGAGTTGTTAATTTCAAGAGTTTAAAAACTTTGATAAGTCAGTCGAAAAAAAGAAAAAAAAAGGCTAGACGAGTAGCCAAGGTGCCTTATTAAAAGAAGTCCTTTGACTTATATTCACTAGCAAATAGGATGACATCCATTTAAATGTTAATAGCTCTAATATCTACATACAATACGATGTTTTATCAGTGGACGTTAAAATTGTCTTCTTTAATGGTGAATTAAATGAGCGTATTTATGAGGAGTAATTAGAGAGTATCGTTGTTAAATGAAAAGAAAACATGGTTTGCGAAACTTTTGTATTTTCATATTGACCTTTAACAAACTCCTAAACAATGACATGAAGAATGTGATAGTGTCACTAACAAATTTTGACTGTCATATTAATAAATATGACCAGTGTGTCTATATAAACTAACTGGATAATTGATAATCAGAGTTTGTTTATATACAATTGATATGTTAATATTTGAGACTAATACTATGAGTATTAAATCTAATGAGAAAATATTAACTTATGATGTGAAAAACTTCGGTTTAATCAATCATGATTAAGAGGTTATGTGATGATATTAAAATATCTCAAGCACATTACGTGGATGAGTTATAAATAGTTTAATACTTATGAAGAGGGATTTCATAATTCTATTTAATTCATACCATGTGTGCTATATGAGAATAAATGTGATATAGTATCACAATTTGAGTATGCTCATAAAATTAGATGTCACGCTTATATCGTGAAATGCAAGAGGCTAGAAATCGTCTCTTTAGTTAATAAACTAAGGAGATGCATGAGCAATCTTAGCAAGATTCGTTGGGATGCATTAATGAGAATGCTTGAATCTTGATAGAATACATACATATGTGCATTAGATTTGAAATTTTTTCAAATGATTCAGGAGGGATATAGTAATGCAAATGAAACTTCTGATTTAGATGAATCAAAGTTTATAAGCGGATATGTATTCAATTTCGGAGGCACCGCTATTTCCTGAGAATCTTCCAAACAAATGCGTATAGCTCAATCTACTATGAAATTAGAGTGCTTAGCATTGTATAAAGCTAGTAAAGAATTTGAGTGGCTTCACAAAATTCATGGAGGATATTTTAATATGACTGAAAATTGTGTTAGTCATACATAAAATGCGATAATCAAGCGGTGATACACAGAGCTCAACAAACTCTATGTATAATGGTAAATTCACGACATATTTGTTGTCGTTGATATAATACCGAGAAACATCTACTTTAAAAAAGAATGGACTTTGTAAAGTCAAGAGATAATCCTAATTTCGGATATTAAAGGTTTATCTAGAGAGTAGTATGTGCATCGAGTGGAATGGGCTTAAAGCCTAAATTAGACTAAGTTACCTCGTACTGAGACCTAACCTGGCAACTGGAGATCCCACGGACCAGGTTCAATAGGACAACCAGTCTTGGCGAACTTAAAAGAAAGCTCTTAAGAGTATAACTCTATCCCATTCTTATGATGCAATAAGTGCAAGCCTACCGCGTTTAAAAGGTTAAGCAAATGCTTTTAATGACGTCTATACCTTGTCAAGAACAAGTAGAGTATGGTCGGATACTCATGATAGATGCGGTCACCTATGTTAGTGTGAGCTAGGTCGACTCGTTGAGAATTTCTTTATAGGTTGGAATTCTCTAAAGCACTCGCATAACCAAGAATGTTCAGGGCCAAAACGAACACAACCGAGAACTTGAAGCAAATCGGTTTAATGCTGTGTTAAGTTTATTGTCTTGGTTTACACAAACAGCCAATGGTTCAAGATGAAATATTTCACCGATTGGCTAAGTAAATCCGATAAGCTTTAACTAGGGAAGGTTCAAGATGAAATATTTCACCTATCTCGATGCGGTATTATTCCAAAAGAAATTTCGACATGATATGTCTTATGTGAATGAACTAGGAGAACTATTTTATTCATGTGGGGGATTGTTGGAATTTATATTCTATATGTGAATAAAATTAGTTGAGAGTAAGGAGTCGTGTCTGTTCGATCTGAAGAGGTACCCTTTGGATCGAAACAGTACAATCCAAACATTGCGTCTCTTGCAAAAAGACATTTTTTGAGTCTATAAATAGGATACTTAATCAGGCCAATTAAGAATCCCTTTTTTTCCGACAATAATCAAAAAATTACTCTCATCTCAACTTTAAATTTATGTCGAATTTTCTATTTGCTTCGGTTCGCCGTGGGTTCATTATTTGTGCAAATAATGAACAACAGACTGTTGTATCTTGGGAGACTACCGGGAATCAAACTGTATGCACCGTGGCAGCCCCGGAAATATTGTCTTAAGGAAATTTGTTGTCTAATTTCCTTGTTTTTTACGTAATGATTGAAGTGATCTTTGGTTTCGATACAAGTAAGTATTTCTCACTATTTTTTTTTTGTTAGATCGAAATATTTAAGTACAGAGATTGTTAGACACAAACATCATCATCACCCAATGAACTCCTATTTATAGTACATGTGCTCTGCCAAATCAACAAATATGAAGAAATCGCTTTCCTATTTCAAACTGATCAACTTTAATTTATTAATTCAAACGCGGCTGTAATATTTGCTTTATTTGTCACTAGCGTGGGATTGAGTAATTGATTTGGGTTTTCCAATTAATGAGTAGTATTAAGGGTATGTTTGTTTGGTGTTTGGGAAAACAGTTTGAAAGAATAGTAGAAGTTTGTGAAAAAATCCCAGTTTGCGTAATGTTATTTGTTTATTTATTTCTTATAGAGTGGTTTGAGAAATAAAGTAGGTGTATTTCACAAATGCATCTCTATGTATTTCGCAAATACTTTTATTGCCTCTTGTTTTATTCACAGTGCACTTACTGAAATAATTCTAAAACGGAAAATCGACTGAGGCTTGCTAATGCAATGTCCTTAAGACAATAATTTTGGGCTGTCGAAGGTGCAACAATTCGTCCCAGTAGTCTCCCAAGATACAACAGTCGAATACTTGTTTATTTACACAAAGAACAAGTACACAACGAACTTTAACAAATAGAATATAATATAGAGAGAAGAAAGGTAGGATTCTACTTTTGATTGCTTGAAACGGGATAAGAGAATTGGCTAGATTCTCCCTCTATTTATAGCTCCAGAAAGGGTGATGCTGGAAAGGCATGACTTTTCGGATTAAACCTTTAACATTGATTCGGTCCGAACAGGTGCAACCGGTTCGATTCAAACCGAACCGGTACAATCTATTCAAAGTTGGCACGCGGATCTTTTAAAGCAAACGGATCAGCTGCGCAGATCTTATTCGGGCCAACCGAATCTGCCACGCGGATTTAATTTGTATGGATTTAGTAATTGGACCTTTAAGTTTTGGGCCGAAACATTAATTAAATTTTGTCCAAAAAGATAATAATATGTTGAAGCCCAAGCCAGCCCAATCTCAATCCAACCCAAACCTAAACCCGATCGGATGGCAGCGGCGCGCGCACGTGTGGGAAACCATTGTCATGCACGTCTTCTCCCCTCATAACACTTTGGGGCTTAATTTCACTTTGCACTCTACAAATAGGAGCATTTTTCACTTTGCACCTTACAAAAGGATTTATGCCACTTTGCACCCTACAAACCACAATGTTGCTTCAAATTGCACGCTCAATTAATTTCAGGCCATTTTAGTTGCCGGAGTAAGGGCAAATTCATCCAGTCACATTAATAAACATCCCAATTTATTTTTCGTAATTTTTTTCCCTTAGAAAAATAATCAATAAAAGTAAAATAGAAAATATTATTATTTTATTATAGCATAAATAAAATATTTAAAACACAAGAAAAAGTAACACGTGATATGCATAACATTTCAAATACAAGAAAAATAATATATATATATATATATATATATATATATATATATATATATATATATATATATATATATATATATGAAGAACTTCTAGATTAATTAAAAAAAGAAAATGCAAGAACTTCTAGATTAATTAAAAAAAAGAAAATGCAAGAAAAATTAACACCTGAATTTCATGACACATACATAAAATTATGTTGCAAAATTTCAAAATTTCAAAATAAATCAATCAGAAAAAAAAAATTTGTGGCAAAATTTCAAAATAAATCAATCAGAAAAAAAAAAAAAAAAAGAGGGAAAATTAACCAACGACTAAAATGGCTTGAAATTGGGATGGTTATTAATGTGATTGGACGAATTGATCCTTACTCCGGCGACTAAAATGGCCTGAAATTACTCGATGGTGCAATCTGATGTGAAATTGTGGTTTGTAGGGTGCAAAGTGGGATAAAAAAATTGTAGGGTACAAAGTGAAAAACACTCCTATAAGCCAAACTTTGGTACCCCCAAGGGGCCCTACCCTTATCCAATTTTTTGCATTATAAATGACAAAAACTCTTCCAATTTCCTCCATGTGGGAATTGGGATGAAGGCATTTTTCTCTATAACTTTCATTCATTTCTATTTTATGGGCTTAACACCAATTGGGCTAAATCCAATTGGGTTAATACCCATAAAAACCAACAATCCCCCACAAATGAATGAAATTATTCTTCATATCACGTCGCACGAGACATATCAAAGTCAAATATCCTTTAGGAATAGTACTGCATCGGGATAGGTGAAATATTTCATCTTGAACCTTCCCTGGTTAGAGTTTATCGGATTTACTTAGCCAATCAGTGAAATATTTTATCTTAAACTGTCGACTATTTGTGTAAACCAAGACAATAAACTTAACATAACACTAAACCTTTGGAGAGAACAAAATTAGCACATAAGGTATTCTCTAACCTTCATATTTTACTTTTCATCCTATAACTCTCTCAAACTAAACAAGTCGACGTATTTTTATACTTGCACTTTGAGCAAAAGACAAAAACACCTCCTATGCTTTGTTTAACTCTCAAAAACTCCCTCGTATTATTTTAAATACCAACAAACCCCCTATATTTGATTTTAAATACCACACTCAACCCAAGTAGTATATACTTGTTTTTTCAAAAAACCCATGTGTTTGTTTTTTTTAAATTTATTTATTCTTTTTGAAAAAACAAGTATATACTACTTGAGTCGAGTGTGGTATATAAAATCAAACACAGGGGCATTTTGGGGATCTAAAATGACACAGAGTTTTTTTTGGGAGTTAAATAAAGCATAAGGGTGTTTTTGTCTTTCGATGTCAGGGATAAAATTGTCATATCAAAAGCAAATTCTAAACATTTACTTGCAATTTTGGCGTTTGAAACACTCTCTTTTTTGGGGGTGTATTTGGCATTTATTTGAAATCATAGGGAGTTTTTTGGGAGTGAAAATAACATAAGGGGATTTTTGAAGGTTAGACAAAGCATAGAAGTGTTTTTGTCTTTTGCTCTTCCACTTTTCTTTGTGTTCCTCTTATACACTCTCTCTTCATCCCAACTTGTCTTAAAAACCTCTTTAATTGAGGCATACAAAATAAACTGTTCCAAGAAACTTCTAAGAAAACATAAAAGCATAAAACCTCAAAAATGAAAACTAGTACTATAGAGAAAGCAAGAAATTACCATAAGTAGAATAAAACTAAATTAATACAAATGAATGTTGAAACAAAAGCTATATCGGGAGCAAAAACTAGCCCGTAAACAACACAGATTCGCTCAAAAATCATTAACCAGATACGAGTTTTACAACAATGCAAAGCAAATTGAGGAGTATAAGAGGAACTCTTAAGTACTGAGTCGCATAAATAAGACCAAGAATCTGTCCTTTGAACGAGTTTCTCTTAATCCCAGAATATTCTTGGAAGCTCCATCCTCTAGGTGCCAAGAATCGATCTTCGTTCAATATGGCCAGTGCATTCGCGAGAAGCAAGCATCCCTCTAGCAGTGTCCACAATCCCATTTCCTGCACCATGTAGAAATTTAATATTTTCTCTTTTTCGACAATTAAAATTACGGAAAATTTCTCTTGAATCCAATAATAGTTCAGTGTTAATACTAGATGTTGTCATAGTAAGATAAAATAAGAGTTAAGCGCTATTTACTCCCTTTGATATGCATAATGTCCAATTTACCCCCTGTGATTTGAAAAATAGCACTTTATCTCCTATAATCTTTAGAAAAGTTTCAGACCTACAAAACTACACCTCTTATATGTGACACTTTATACCCCTGTGTTATGATCAACGTGACACTTAACCCCCTTGTGTTCCTTTATTATGATAAATGTTGCACTTTACCCCTCTAGTTCACTCTTAATTTCAGCGAGTGAGTTACAATCTCCGGCTAAAGGAGGTAAAATGCTCCTTTAAACTTTTTACATGGGGTAAAGAGCTCTTTTTCAAAATCACATGGAGTAAATTGAAAAATATGCATTAGCACCGTGGGGGGGGGGGTGTAAATTGGCATTAGCTCGATAAAATAAGAGTTGTAAGTAGTTGATGTAGACAGAATTTGCAAGAATATAGATCAGATCCTCGTCCATAAAGAAAAGACGACAAAAGAAAAGTTTTTCTTTACTGATAATAACCAAAGCACAGGTGAAGTATATTGCCCAAATATCTCATCATCTAAAAAAAGTCTTCTATAAGAAAGGTTGTAATTAGAACCGGAAGAAATACTATGCTATTAGGAAAAACAATCACCATAACTGAAGAAAATGCAGCTTTGACAACCAAAATCTACCCTTTAAATAAGTTGATGATTATAATATTAAGAGGAAAGCAGATATTTTAATGAAAAAATGTGATCCACCATGTTCATATTTCAAAGAAAAGTGTTCTAACTTCTAACTATTTGTCTTCATCACTTTGACATTTTCTAACTTCACACAGTTAACACTAACATGCAAGCACAAACAAACTCGAGTAATTAACAAATTAGCAATAAAAGGTGTAACTATCACTGAGTTTGCACTCCGAAAATGAAAGATTAACACTTTCTCAGTTCAATTTCAAAAGGTTTGATTTTGTGCAATGGAAGTTGGAACACGTCATTTTGTTTCACTTCCTCAATCTAAGAACATAATATTATCTTAAACACTCTTTTCCTACAATGCATATAAAAAACACAATATAACAGGTAAATCTAAAAGAGAGAGAATATTAAAAATGCGAAATCTACAATACATAAGTAGAGACCTCGAAAACTCGACCCAAAAATTTAGTGTTCTCTCTTAACTTGACAAATGACAATATATAAGTGCAGACGTTTAATGGCTTTGCAATAGAATTGAAGAACGACTTAACTTGACAGAAATCAAAGAATAATGATGAAAATTTAGTGTTCTCTCTTCTCAGACAACCTTTTTTCTAATAAGACGAGAACTTCCTTTTAAGTTATTCGAAAATCTGTGGGGTGAATGTATTACAAAGAGTTATACATGATGTTTCAACTTTCAATAACATATCAAAAGTTAGCGTCTAAAAACGTTTCCGAGATATTCTACAACATACTATCCCTGTTAAAGGTTCCTGTTTAATGCCATAGTATGATAAAACAAAAATCGTAAGCAGTTGACGCAGACAGAATTTGCATGAATATAAATCATACCCTCATCCATGAATATAACACACATACAAGCGGACAGTAATTTTTTTTTTTTTATGTTTTTCGGCTGATTTTAACAAAAGCATAGGTGAAGCATACCAGTCAACTATCTCATCATTTAAAAAGATCTTCTTTAAGAAAGGGGGTAAATGCAAGATACTCTTCAGTGTTATGCTAAACCTGCACGAAACTACCCCGTGAAATTTTTATTGCATAGAACCCCTTGTACTTTTAAAAACTCAGCATGAAACCCCCAACGAAAATGTGTAACGTACTATATCAGCACGAAACTACCCTGTGAAATATTTATAGAGAACCTCCAAAATTCAACCCAACCAAAAGGAGAAAGAATAATGTTGAATCTCAAAACCCAAAACCCAAGCTAAAATCAAGGTAAATTGGAAGCCATTTCTCAAATATTGAAACTTTCTTGTTATTTTCAATGGTACTTTTCAAGTAATTTCGTGCGTTTATTTGTTTACCAAATATGGTCAACTAAATCAGCACAGCAATAAAAATAAATAATTAATATGACCGGATAAATCAGAGAACAATGATAAACAACATCTAACTAACTGAAAGGCGGATTCGATAGGGTTTCTGAACACACTTCTTTCAGTAAAAAAAAAAAATTAAAAACATATATACTCCTATATAAAACTGCATATTCAATTATTCATGTTACTTATTCAATTTGTCAAACAAAATTATTTAGCATAAAATTGCGATATGAGAGTCTTTAGAATGACATTAAATTACGGCATCAAGATCCATGAATTCACAGCGGTAAATATATACAATAAATACCAATAATTTTCCAACTCACCTTGTACTTTTTGGATGGAAACACTATTGCGTTTCTCTAGAAGTTCTTCAAAAGCAATAACCTATGAATCTTTTTTTTTTAATTAATTGCAAGTGGTTGATGGTTCAACGTATTGTGGTGGTTCGGGTCGGGTATGCTTCATGGATCTATATTTGTGGTTTGGTTTAGTGAGGAAGGGTCTAGTATGGGGTGGGCGTTGGGTCCGGATTATCCAAATCGATCAATAAGGCATGTACTTCTGGTATAAGTATTCAAATCAGCAAAATATCTATTTTAATACAAAAATATGAGGGAGCTTTGAGATGGAACTATTCGGTCTCAAATATTCAAACTTGTTTATATTTTTCCTTTTAGTATTACTTATAAAATATAGGGTTAAATACATTTTTTTACCTTAAACTCTTGGGCGGTATCACTTACTCTCCTAAAATATCAGTTGTAAATATTTATCCGTCTATAATAGTTTTGGACTTCTTATTCAAATATTACTCTGCCATTTTATAACTAATAATTTGTTTATTTATTAACTTTTATTAAAAAAATCTCTATAAATTACGAATTCCTCGATCCATTAAAGAACATTATATTTCAATTTTCTTCATATATTTTATTTTCATCCATTATTTTCTTTTTTTCTTTAGTTCCATCTCATTGTTATTCTTTATTTTCATTTCAAGTTTTTTAGTTTATTTCTATCTCAATTTTTTTCTTTATATTCTTCTCAATTTTTGTTTGGTGATAATTATCTTATTGTTATAAATTATTATTCCAAGTGTAGAGTAATTCTCCTTCAAAATTTTAATCGAATATTTTGTGAGAAAATTCAGCTTCTTGTGTGGTTTGTTGCTCTTTTTTTTATATATTTAGGAAGTTCTCGATTTTCTTTTACTCGGTATTTTTCTGCTTCCGTGTGTGTGTGCATATTGTTTTAGAGAAGGAGCAAAAAATCATAAGTTTTAGGGCTCGATACAAGCTAGAGCTACACGATTTTGAGTGAGTCTGAGTTTATTTTCTTTATACTTTGAATTCATCTAGTGATCTAGCACAGATTCGTGGTATGATCGAGATTGAGGTATAAATGATATAAACACAAACAGCACTAAATGGAGAATAGATCAATAACGTATATTACGATCGTAGGTGTATAGATTACAAGTATCGGGGGTCCTATTTAAGCATTATAGGATGCCGTACAAGCTATAGTGCGAAATACGTATAAACTGGCCTAAACTATATTTCCGAGCGGCAGCTTCGAATGGAGTGCATCTGGGAAACCGTGCGTCCTTCATTAATGTCTGCAGTATTTATAGCTGAGGAAAATGAGCTTCCTGGACTGTCGTACGCATATATTACAGGGTTCCTAGGCCTGGGTCTATGGTCGGCCCAACAGTAATTATAGGTCATAAACTCTATTTATAAAAGGTTGGATCGGGATATCAGTGACCCGAGCTCGATTTCGCTTCTGAATGATCGGAGATCGACGACACTCGATCTTACTTGGGATCCAAAGGTAGACTCCCAAAATACTCTTCATCAATACTCCCCCACTTCTCGAGCGCAAAGTGAAGCTTAAGCTCGGAGAAGTATGTTAACGTCGGGTTGGGCGAGTTTTATTATGATGTCTCGGATAAACCTCGTTAAAAACCTAATTCGGAAAAACCCATTGGGATTAAAACCGAATCAGGAAAAAAGAGTGCATATCGAGGAAACACCATAATGACTGTTGTGATATATAAATTTTCTTCGTCGATAATGATTGTCAGGCTTTTCAAAAGCATCTCATCGCTTCATAATTTGTGATGCGGTGATCGACTCCTTGTTAATACTGCCTTATTTTTTCCGATCAAGCTTCTCCGATTGTATAGTAGTAAACGAACACTGAAGTCTAAAGGTTACTTCCCTTTATGTGTTGGCACTGCGGCCCATAAATCCATAGAATATAGGGGTCTAACGCGCAATTAAAGGGAAAGTAGGTTTGAAATTACCCTGAGGGATTTCAATCGTCGCGACTATTCGAGGACCGGTTTGCAATTTACCATTTTGACCTTATATATATAAGCTGATCGTCGAAGATTCATTTGCACAAGACTCTCAAAGAACCCTAGATCGGAGCGTATAGATCGATAAGAAAACCCTAATACTTGTCCGATCGTCCTGAGCATATAATGTCTAGTTCAACAGATCCCAAAGGCAAAACCAAGGTAGTGGAAGAACAAGACGGTGGTCCCGATGAGATGCGGGTTGTGGATACTCGATCCTCTGAAGCTGAGATTTCAAGGGTCCCGAGCCCTAGTTCTGGCTCTGATAAGGTGGGAGAGGAGTCAAACTCGGGTTCGGAGAGCGGTGAAAGTGATACCTCGAGCGAGGCCACCGACGAAGAGGTCGCGGAGGACGATGATCTTCCCTTAGGAAAGAATGAGCAAGCCAAGTACAGAATAGGTAAAAATGTTGTCGTTACAATTTTTGAGTGGACGGAACCTTCAACCAGTGTACGGCTTAATAAAACCGAGGAGAAGGCCGATCAAATCGTTTGCCGGTATACTGAAGAGCATCGAGAATACTTGGAAACCAATTTTGGTAAGTACTTAGGTGACGGATTTTCGATCGTTGTTCCGACTCCTAAGCAGCGTGTCACCGATCCTCCTACGGGGTGCCAAGCTTTTTACACCAGGCAATTCTTTTACGGTCTACGCATCCCCTTTATTCCTTTAATTTGTAGCGTTTTAGAGGCTTTTCACCTCGCTCCATCCCAAATTCTTCCGAATTCGATCGGGTATATCGTCGCCTTCAGCGCGCTGATGAAGGCCAAAGGGAAGAAAGCAGCTTTTCAAAACTTCTGGCGGGTTTTCCAAGTAAGTTTCTCGACATCTTCGAACGCTGGGTACGTATATTTCTCGCAGAGGTCGAATCGATCAATACTGTCGAGCAATGTCTCGAGCAACCTAAACGGTTGGAAAAAGGAGTTCTTTTTTGTCTGAGGCCCCGATACTCCACCTTCTGCAGAGACTCCAGAACCGACCCCTTATGAATGGCCAGGAGAGAGGTCTTGGATTTACGGTAGGCGGAAACTCACCGGACGAATGAATCACGAGCTCCCGGATGAATTTTTGCAGACCCTCCATCCTGATCTTTATCAAACTGCTTTATTGACCCAAGAGAGGGTCTTGAGAATGGTAGGGCTCAGCGAATGTTCTTACCCTGCCCCTGCTATCAATTTTGGCGAATCTTTGACCGCGCCTTCGGACGACCCAACTAACCAAGTTGCTAGAACTGATGAGGATGATGCTGCCGTAATTGCTCCTCCCACCTTAGGTATACTATTTATTTTCCTATAATTCCATTGATTTTCCTTGGCTCGAAATTAAATCCATTCTCGATTTTACAGCTGAGGTTGTTGAAAAGTTTCGAACCTCCGTAGCCGGTTCGATCGTTGCTTCATTTTCTACGGAGTCCCAAGGCCAACCTCGCAAGCAGAAGAAATCAAAGGCTACTTTGATGTTTAGAGGAACCATTCCCAGAACTGACACTTCTGCAGTTCCGAACATAGCTACAGGTTTTCCTCAGACTGCTGCCGAGGGAACTTCACAACCTCGAGCTTCTGGCCCTCTGCAATCGGTATTCTCAATTGGTACGTCTGATCCGAACGCGGTGGGCTATAGCAATTATACATTAAAGGGGATCCAATCCCAAGAAATAATTGAAGCTCGAATGGCCCGGAAAAGGAATAGCGAAGATCCCGACCCCTCAAGAAGAGTAAGGCCATTTGGTCGGAGTCCAGGCCTGATTCAATGTCGACCAGGTCGCACGGAACCGGATTTGGTAGATTTTATAGAAGATCATCTTCGCGGACCGAGGGCCACTGGGTTTCCGGAGGACGGGACCATCGAATCTGACCTTGGCCCTAATGGTGAACATACGATGGATAAGTCCTTCCGAATTCTAATGGCCGGAAGATTTAAGGATGATAATACCGAGCTTTTCCAGAAAGACGGTTTTCAGATCATGGGCGATTACGCTTATGCACATCAGAGGGTACATGTTTTCTTCGAATGTGTTAACTTTTTTCGAAATCTCGCCTTATTACTGATGTCCTTTTGCAAGCTAGAGATTTATTTACTCATCAATCTCATCGATTAGCCATTTTAGAAGAAGAGTCTCGTCAAACTCATAATGCTCTCCACAACATTCTGAAAGAGGAAGATGTTACGGCCGGTCAATTGAGGGAGACTAGTGCCAAGCTTTCTGAGGTCGAGAAGGAGCTCGTGGAGGCTAGGAAAGAGCTCGAAGAAAAGAGGGCCCTCGAGGAAGAGATAGCAAAATTAAAGTCGGATCTTGAGCAGGCTAAGGCATCGTCCGATCAGGCAAATGTTCGAGGTCGAGAAGAAGGCAAGCTTCCAGCTATAAGGGAGTTTTTAGAGTCCCCCTTTCTTGATGCCTTGGTTCTGTCGCGATCGGGCCCAATTAATCAAGCCTTCTTTTATAAAGGAGTTCAGCAGCTCATCGTGGCCGGAAGGATTCAAGGCGTTCTCGATAAATATCTCCCTTATATGGACCCTTATAAAAACATTCTTGGGGAAGATTATAAGGCTTCCTCTCTTCCTCCCAAAATTGCCGACTTCAAGATCATGAATATGCTCCGCTCCTTGCTGAATTAGGGGTCCCTATGCCTAATCCTGATATGCTCGAAGCCGAGAGTTCGGGGGAAGAGGATGAGGATGTGACATCTGTGAATCTGATGATCGGGGAGGAGAGAACATCAATTCCCCTAGGACGAATAACTCCAGTTTTGATGATCAAAGTAGCGGCGATGGGGACGATAGCTCGAGTAGCACTGCTGATGACAGTTCGGACGGTGATTCCGAGGAAGAGGGCGAAAAAGCGGAGGAGGGTCACAATTCTAGTGCTGAAGAATCCGATCACTGATGAATATTATGTAATAGGACTTTATTGACTCTTATTTTGTAGTTTATAGATCCATGTATTTCTCGTTTTCTCAATTGTACGTACATTTTTATCCTTGTATTCCTTAAATCAAATAACCTTATATCGAATCTTTCCTGTGGGCGACGACCATTTTATTATTGTGCTAATAGGATGCCTTCTTTGCTATAAATACTAGGGCCGTCACACTTCATTTCATCACAATAACCAATACTGGGATCGGAGCTCCCTCAATTATATATAAAATTCGAACTTCTGACTTTTTCTTTTGAATTTTTCATGGATCAAATCTTGGGTAACCCCCTCGACCCCATATTGCTATTAGATGGTGCCACAAATAAGACTCGAGCAAAAGGTCAAAAAACGAATAAATGGAATAGAAACTCTAAGTCTTTGAAAAAGGTAAGATGGGCAGAAAAACTAGCTCTGGTTAAATCCGCTACCTCTGGCAAGTTGAACTCTTCCGGTGGGGGTCCCAGCAAAAAGGCTAAATTGACCTCTTCAGGTGAAGATATCGTTAGGCGTGAATAATCTCTCATACCATTAGAACTATCTGAGGTCGAAAAACCTTTTGATCCAACTTCTGCCTCTTCATCTGAGGCCTTTCCTGTTGAGATCGGGAAACCTGCTCCGAACCTTTTGCGTGCTGATATCTCTATTTTTGAGACTGTCATGTTGAAAAGGAAAAGTCCTTTGTACCTGTTTCAGTCGGGATCGAATTTTCTTGCTCAGGTTATTTTCTTAAACCATTTTCTCTCTCTCTCTCTCCCTCCTCTTTTTTTTTTTTTTTGTTTAATCTCTTACATCTTAGGCCAGTCAGGACTTTCTTGAGCTCAAGATGCTTGCACATCGTGGAATCGAACACCAAGCTGCTATATCCCTCGAGCTGGCAAAGAATAAGATCGAGCTTGGTCGCTTACTTGAAGCCAATAGATCCCTTGAGGATAGGCTGGTTCTGGAGAAAGATAAGGCTGCCCGTAATCGAGGAGAGGAGATCTTAGAGAAGCTGAGCAAAGAGCTAGAGAGGCTCAGGGGTATTTACGAACGGGAAAGGAAGGATTCCAAGCTTCGTGAGCAAAAAGCCTACGTTCGTGGGTATCATGATAGTAGCATTGAGCTTCGGAAGATTTTCTCCGAGCATAAACTTCTGTAGGTGTAATTTGATTTATTCTGTTGTAATGTAATCTTGACCGATAGTGTTTTTACTTTTCTGCCCTAGGCCTTGCGATATACCTTGATTAATAAGTTGCTTTCAATATGCAACCAAATTTCTATTGGTATTGCTATGTGTTTTGTTGTTCGAATACTTTGTTGATCGAAACGATTTCCAAATTTTCGAGCGTATAAAGGGCTGATTTAGCAATTTCCTTTCCTTCATGGTGGTTTTCATGATTTTTTCACCAAACACTACCTTATTACTCGGGAAACTGATCGGTCATTAAATCCTGACCGAATAAATCGTTACATCTCATATGTTGGATCACATTAAGCTGCTCCTATAAATGAGCCTTTTCCTATCTTCTTAAATAAATATTATTTCCCTTTACTGAAGTTTTCTTCGACCATGTTGATCAAGGAATATCCTTTTGCATCCCAATACTTCGAAATTCGAGCTAGAACGTATTTCGCGAATCATAACGTATTGAGTATTTTAATATCGATTAGGATATCTGCAGACGAAGAAATATTCGCCCTTGAAGGTCAACGTGGTGCATTGCTGACCACCCACGGCCCTAATAACCCCGTCGGCCCTGCGAAGAGTTGGAGGGGTCCGAGCGTGAAATCTTCAAGGGCGTTAAGGGATAGGTCATTATCCCTCTGGCACGGTTCTCATAATGAGGGACTATTGCCATAAGGTGTGGAAGGGTGCGGACTTAATGAATGGAGTGGCGTTCGAATTGAGTTACTCGATCATGGGCATCGAATTAGCTCTTCAATTTTTCCCTTCCTATTATCAACCAACACCCAATATTCACTATCCTTGTAAATCTTTTGAGTAAGGGCATTATCGTTCATTTAGACTTATACCGCAAATTTCCCCTTTTTTCTTTAAAATGACTGATCGATCAAAGAGGCCAGTAGCTCCCACTAGTCAAGCCTAAAGAAGAGTCTATTCGATCCCTTGGCCCGGGAGGTAGGACCAGCTGGATATCTTACTGGAATCACGAGATGTAATTGAGATGGATTGCGCCTGGTATGTAATAGGATCCGCGTTTTCTTCTTGTAGCTTGTAATAAGATCGAAACTTTTTTCTTGTAGCTTGTAATAGGATCGAAAAGTTGTTTTGTATCATTTCACTTATTCAGAAATCTCTGTGAATAATACTTCATGATATCCTTGCTTTGTTTGATCTAATGTTCTTTGTTCAATGGTTGCGTATGTGTTCCGGAGGTTGGTAAGTTTGAATGAACTCCCCACTATAGCCAAACAGTTCCTTATTCATCGGGAATCCCAATGTTTGTTAAATCTTATCCGTTCATCTAACAAATTATTCGCCGTCGGATCCATCTCAACCCTTACTATAAAAGACGGTGTCATATCTTTGAGACTATCTCGTTCATCCTACTGGCTCTTTTATTTGTCCGATCATGATGATCAAGATCATTATTCAATTAACTCGACTTTTTGAGTTCAGACTTCGAACAATCTTTGAGAAGAACAAAACTGTTTTGAGCTCGCTTAGAATATCGTCAGGCAAATATATTCTCCATCTGGAAGGCCAATAAGCCAAATCCAGAAAATTCGTAAGTTACCGATCATCGCCCGGGGTTAGTCAATTAAGGAATGTATTTTGTTACGGCTGACTACTCCGGGGTCCGGAAGACTGTTCGACCCGCAAAAGTATTGGTGGAATACGAGCATAAAATTCTTCAAGGATGATCGGTAGCTTTATCATTTCCTTGGCATGGGTCTGCGCTCGGGGGCCTGTTGCCACAATGCATTTAGGAAGACGTACTGGGAGGGGGTGCGTCGGAAGATAAAGTTACCAGATAAACTGTGTGTTCGCCCCTACGTCTTCGGAGGACCGCAAATAAAGTTAAAAGCCTGTAGGTCCAAAGGAGATTCCACGCTCGGAGCTGAGTTAGCTCAATCGATTGATAGGAGATGAAATCGAAAATTTCATAGGATTGTAGAATGCAATAGGATCGGAATGTAATATATTAGCTTGTATCGTACTCGAAATGTAATCTTCTTGCTCTTTCGAATTTTCAGATCTTTGTAATAGGATCACCATTGTACATATTCTCTTTCTTGAAATGATTTTATAAAGTTTTTTGTCTTCTTCTTTGTTGGTCGATCGAATAACAGTTAGATGTACTCTTATCTTTGATAGCCAGATCGAACTTGGATAATTTAAATTGATACTTAGAATAATCAAACACCCTTTTTTGGGTGAGTAAGTAGCGAGTAATCCAATAAGTAATCAAACAATCTTCCTTTGAAAAATTTTTAAATACGAGCTTTTAACCGATCCTTAGCAGAGCCGAATTTCCGAAGTTGGCCGAACTCTTCAATTCGAGAATCTTTAACCGAACACAAATCTTCGATAATAATAATAATTATATTAATCATTCGGGTTTCTATTTATCCGAGAATTGCTATTTAAACAAATAATAACCTTTGAATCGTCTCTGACGCCCAGCTCGTTGTGATCGAGGGACTGGTGTCGAGTAGACCGATCATAGCCTTTCCAACTCGAACATCACTAGTTGATTGTAAATTGTTGAAAACCGAGCTGGTGTTCGAATCATGATTCCTCGATAATAATGCTATGAGTTTTCCAAACCGGTTTCATATTTTGAATAGCACGCGTAAAGGGTCGAATTTTAGACAAATATTATTGATTCTGGTGTTACTCTTTTATATTGGTTAACAAATAAGAACTACTTGTTGGGATTCGGTAAGAAAAACAGCCCTAGGCACAACGGAATATAAAAATTTCTAGGGCCTCTTAAAGAATCTTGCCAGGATATTCTCTAGTTGTATATATATGAACATAAATTAATGACAGTATAAGTTTTCTCGTTTATACCTGTCTCCTTGCAAATCCTAGGCTAGCAATATGAGCTCTGAATTCTGACCCCGGTTGATCGACCCACACCTTTTGGTAGCGCCCCACGTGTTGCGCCTCTACGAGTTGATACACCACAATATCACGAAAATTAATATACCTAATCGACTAGAACATAGGCTATATTAATATCTAGGTTTTAGGAACGATTTGGGAACAAAAACGAAGACGAAAAATTCTTCCACAGGGAAGAACAGTTCGGCCGATCTGGTAGGGAGAGGGAGAGAGAATTTTGCTTTGCTCAATTTTTGCTTAAGGAGTTGTGTGAAAAATAACTAGAAGAAAACTATTTATAGTTTTCTTTCTATCCTAGTCCTATTAGGACTAGGTCTTCTCTCTCCTACATTGGCCATGGCCCTCTTTAATTAGAAGACTAAGTCTTCTAATTAATTCATGGCCCATATTAATTAATTATTCAGGGCTTTATTTAATCTCCCAATTAAATAGCCCAATTAATTAAATCATCTCCCAATTAATTAATTAAACTCCAAGTCTAATTAAATTAATTATTCCATTAATTAATTAAATCCTAATTAATTAACTTACTCATAAATTAAATTCCAATTTAATTTATAATCTTGATCCAATTCCAATTGGATCCATTTTCGTTCCATATGGGTCGACCCAGTCGACCCACCTATTGAATCGACCCAGTCGATTTTGACCCAGTCGACTGGTTCGTTCCTGTTTCCTTGCTTTCGCTACTTGTGTATTGTGTATGCCCCCGTAGGTTCACCACATAATTGGCCGTGGGTTGTAATTAAATATTATTTAATTACTCGAGCAATTAATACTCTAAATTAATCGAACACTCTGTCGATTAATCATTCCAAAATTAGCACCCCTGCTAATTTGGGAATTCTCCCACACTCCACGGTCGATGTCCAGTCACAAGCCCATGGAGCCCAATCACTGGTGAATTAATTCAGTGAACCTTTTATCATTTACAATTTCCATATACGACAAAATCTCTCCATTGATCAATCTCCCAGTCGAGACTTAAGGGTATGGTCTTTTATCGGATTCCCTTTTCTTTTGTCTTGACCTTATGTATTCTGGTCTCGAAATAAATTTTCTTTGACTTAATCTTTATGAGCTACTTACATAAAGTCGTCAGTTACCTTGGCCAAGGATTTTACCAGAATTAATTTCTCACAGAAATCCATAGGAGAATTTCCCAACCTATCAAGTCGGGTCAATGGATCCTTTGTTGATGATATGAATCTGCATACGAGTTCCTCTATACCCAACATGAGTCCACAGAGACTTTCTGGCTATCCCCAGTCAGTCGGAACTCACATCAAAGCATAGACGTTCTCGCACCAGATAAACCCTATCATCTCAAGTTGTTAGGGATCGTTCCTCGTATACTATTGTAAATTGGAATAACTTCAACCCCGATATGCGACTACCGCTTCCATGGTGAGTTATTTCCTAATTGGGGTATTCAGTGCACTTGCCATCCCAGCAAGCCACCCACCTATGTGTATCGACTATCCCAGTCACGCTCGTGGACCCCAGCGTCCTCCAGTTCATCGGAGTATACACAACAGTGAGAGTCTAACCGAATCCAACGATGTCCTATCTCGATTGGATTCTACGACTCTTGAATGTGTTCTAGATCACGGCCTTGGAGATCAGTCCACGGGTTGTCCCATAGCCCTGTGATCTAAGGACTTCTATCCTTATGCGTAGATAAATATTACATAAGATAAAGTTGACCATTTAATAAGAGTGCATTTATTAATCTAAATTGAATAGTTCCTCATTAATTACAATTAATGCTAGCCATACAGCTGGCTTGCAGGACACTATTTCTATCAATCTCCCACTTGTCCTAAAGCCAGTCTTTTATGTTCTTGAGTCCCATCTTATGCAGATGTTTCTCAAATGCCTTTTGAGGCAGAGGCTTCGTTAGCGGGTCCGCCGTATTATCTTCTGAGTCGACACGTTCCATCTTAATGTCTCCTCTACCAATGATATCTCTTATCACGTGGTATCGTCTCTGTACGTGCTTGGATTTCTGATGAGATCTCGGCTCCTTTGCTTGCGCTATTGCCCCATTATTATCGCAGAAGATAGTAATGGGCTCAGCAATGCTAGGTATCACATCCAATTCCTGGATGAAGTTCCTCATCCAAACACCTTCCTTTGCTGCGTCACTCGCGGCAATGTATTCTGCTTCAGTGGTTGAATCCGCGGTTGTTTCCTGCTTGGAGCTCTTCCAGCTAACCGCACCACCATTGAGGCAAAAAACGTATCCTGATGTCGACTTGAAATCGTCTACATCACATTGGAAGCTCGAGTCTGTATAGCCTTCCAATTTCAATTCTCCTCCGCCGTATACCAAGAAAAATTCCTTAGTCCTTCTCAGGTACTTCAGAATTGCCTTTACGGCTATCCAGTGCTGCTCACCTGGATCAGACTGGTAGCGACTTGTTACGCTAAGAGCGTACGCTACGTCTGGTCTCGTACATAGCATACCATACATTATGCTTCCTATCGCGGATGCATATGGTACTCGAGACATATTGCTTCTCTCTTCAGGCGTCTTTGGGGCCATAGACTTGGAGAGTGCAATCCCATGTCTCATTGGAAGCAATCCTCTCTTGGATTCTTCCATACTAAATCTTTTCAGGATTTTGTCTATGTACTGGGATTGGGAGAGGCCCAGCAGTCCTTTTGATCTATCTCGGTAGATCCTTATACCTAGTACAAAGGATGCTTCTCCCATATCCTTCATCGAGAATTGTGTAGACAACCATGCTTTAGTTTCAGACAATGCTTTCACATTGTTTCCAATGAGAAGAATGTCGTCAACGTAAAGCACCAAAAATTCAACTGTACTCCCACTGATCTTCTTGTACACGCAAGGTTCGAACATGTTCTTGATGAACCCAAAAGTTTGGATTGTCTCATCAAAACGAATGTTCCAACTTCGGGAAGCTTGCTTTAGTCCATAAATGGACCTCTGGAGTTTGCACACCTTGTGTTCATCTCCTTTGGATGCATATCCTTTTGGTTGCTCCATGTAGATCTCCTTATCAATGTCTCCATTGAGAAAGGCAGTCTTTACATCCATTTGCCATATCTCGTAGTTATACCACGCAGCTATGGCCAGCAAGATCCGAATGGATTTGGGCATTGCGACGGGCGAAAAAGGTCTCCTCAAAGTCGATACCTGGTCTTTGAGTGTATCCTTTTGCCACTAGTCGCGCCTTGTAGGTAATCACCTCTCCGTTCACTCCAAGCTTTCGCTTATAGATCCACTTGCAACCCACGGGAGCTACTCCCACTGGTGGATCTACCAAGGCCCAGACCTTGTTTGAGTGCATGGAGTCCAGTTCGGATTCCATGGCTTCGCGCCACTTTCCCGAGTCTATGTCTAGCATAGCCTCTTCGTAAGTCCTTGGGTCGGTTAGAGACTGTCCAGTCTCATGCAGCAGACCGTAGTACCTCTCGGGTTCTCTACGTTGTCTTTCTGACCTACGAAGTATCGGTGTACGTTCTGGTGCACTTTCATGCTCTTGTTCTCCCACTGCCTGTGGTGACGGGTCAGCTTGATCGACCTCTAAGGCCTTTTCAGCTTTAGTGACCTCATCCAGTTCTACGTTATTTTCTTTCTTGTCCACCAAGAAATCCTTCTCCAAGAAGTGAGCGTTCCTCGAGACAAACGTTGTTTGCCTTGTAGGATCGTAGAACTCGTATCCTATTGAGTTTTCCGGATACCCCACGAATTTGCACAAAGTGGATTTAGTTTCCAATTTATCTCCCACTAACTTTTTAACGTAAGCGGGAGATCCCCATATGCGCATGAATGCGTATGAGGGTGCCTTGCCAAACCATAGTTCGTATGGTGTCTTTTCTACGGATTTCGAAGGTACTATATTCAGTATCTTCGTTGCCGTGAGGAGGGCATGTCCCCAAAATGAAAGAGGTAGGTCAGTGGCACTCATCATGGATCGAACCATGTCCATCAAGGTTCGATTCCTTCTCTCTGCTACTCCATTTAATTGTGGTGTTGCAGGAGGAGTCCACTGCGATAATATTCCATGCTCTACAAGATAATTCAGAAATTCGTTACTAAGAAATTCTCCACCTCGGTCAGAACGAAGAGCCTTTATCGTATGACCAAGATGATTCTCTACTTCCATCTTGAATTCTTTGAATCGCTCAAAGGCTTCAGACTTGTGTTTCAACAAGAACACATATCCATAACGACTAAAGTCGTCAGTGAAAGTGATGAAGTAGTCATAGCCCCCTCGGGCGCTTTTTCTTAGTGGTCCACATACGTCAGTATGTATTAAGTCCAATGTTTGCTTGGCTCGCTCAGGGTTTCCCTTAAATGGCAACTTAGCCATTTTACCCTTTAAACATGGTTCACATGTTGGCATGTCGTCAATGCGATTGATTTCAATCGCGCCAGATGATGCTAACTTTTGAATCCTTGACTTAGATATATGTCCAAGTCTAGCGTGCCATAATTGGGCAGATATTTCATTATCTTGTTTCCTTTTGTTTTGTTGTACATGCATCACTAACTTAGGTGGTTCAACGGTATATAGTCCATCTTTTAATGTACCAGTGAAAAACATATTATCATTCATGAATAACGAAAAGGAACCTTTATTAATAGTAAAATTAAAACCTTCATTATCCAAAACAGGAATTGAAATAATGTTTTTCACTAAACCAGGTACATAAAGAACGTTCCTAAGGACTAATTTATTACCACCTAAATCTAACTCCACTTCGCCTATGGCCTCGGCAGCAGCTCTAGCTCCATTGCCAAATCTCAGGATCCAATCCCCTGGCCTAAGTGGTCTTGTTGCTCCCATCACCTGTAAATCATTACAAAGATGAGAACCACAAGCAGTGTCTAGCACCCATGATGCACAGTTAATTGATAAATTAACTTCAACAAGGAATATACCTTTCGAGCTCTCCAAGAACTCTTTGCAGTTCCTCTTCCAGTGTCCAGGTTTCTTGCAGTAGAAACATTTCTGTTCACCAGACGAAGCTTTACGCTTCTTTCCCTTCCCTATGGGCCCAGATGGTGCTTTGCCTTTGCTTGAAGAAGCATTTCCTTTCCCCTTTCCTTTCTTTGTCCTTTTGGACTTGGATTGGGTCGAGGTAGCAACCATCACTGGCTTCTCTCTTTTCATGGAAGCCTCGGCAGTGGCGAGCATATTAGCCAACTCGTGAAGTTCAACATTCATCTTGTGCATGTTGTAGTTCACTACGAATTGTTCGAATGATCTTGGCAACGATTGGAGGATTATATCCTGGCAGTAGGTTTTGTCCATCTTTACGTCAAGATGACCAAGCTTTTCAATAAGCCCAATCATCTTGATGCAGTGAGATCGAACATCAGCACCTTCAGCCATCCTCGTTTGTTGCAAAGTCTTGGCAGTTTCATACCGCTCATATCTACTTTGCACCCCAAATAAACCATTCAGGTGCGTGTAGATTTCAAAAGAAGACTTCATATGCTCGTGCTGCTTTTGAAGTTCATTCGACATGGATGCCAACATGAGACAACGTGACTGCAAGTCATCGTCAAGCCATAAATCCAGGGCTTCTTTCTCAGCTTCATCGGAATCCTTAACAAGTTCGGGAGGGGGCCCATCAAGGACAAAACCTCGCTTTTCAGAAGCGAGAATGATCTTAAGGTTCCTGACCCAGTCATGGAAGTTTGGTCCAGTTAATTTGTTTTGTTCAAGTATGATGGAAATCGGATTCTTAGACATTATATCTACAAAACGACGATAGAAGAAATAAATACGCGAAAGATTAATTTAAAATGCACAATTCACAAACATGGATTTTATTTGCAAATTACTCCCACTATTTTAATCAAAATCTTATGCCCCCACATAAGTTTCGGGAATTTAAAATATCCTAGCGGGCTTAAGGCCCAAATGCAATCTCCTAGTACCCACGACTCGTTGGCCATACTATTTGATCCACTTGGTGGTCGACTACGTCAACGGTTAACCATCGCAGCTAACCCTTAAGTTCATTTAGCCTCGTTTTTCGATATGGACCCACGACTCGTGAGACATCCATATTTACTAGCGTTAAATCATGTCCAATACTCGTGAAGAGAAATAGTTCAATCCTAGACGCCCCACGACTCGTGAGACAGCGCCTAAAACCTTGCTATCCCCTCCCTTGGCACTAAACTCGTGCATCGAGGCAATAGACATATTATCTTCCTATAGCTCGACCCACGACTCGTGAGACATCGAGATATATTCGTACAATATGCCTAAGACCTAGTAATTGGATAGGCTCGGACCATAGACACTATTCATATGCGCCCGTTATTCGATTTAATATTCTAATTGAATTTTAAGTTCAATTGGAGGTTTCTAAGTGTGCGAGGTCTCATCAGATTATGCTTATCTTGTTTACGTTTTCTATCCTAAGCATGCATCTCATACATCAAAGAATAATGTGCGAAAAAGTAAACATTCATCACCTAGCAAGATATGATTGGTCGATTGCCCATCCTATGCGATCCATCACGAGCCATGTGATGAATCAATTGGTCAGTCTAGGGTGAAAATTAAATGTCCTAACTATTACAATTTTCAAACCCATACATCATGGGCCTTCTTGTAATATCCAGCTTGATCGGGCCTCCATGTAATGAATTGGGCCTCCATGTCCTCCAAGGTAAATGGGCCTCCATGTGGATCTCCAAGTCTTCATGAGGTCTTCTCGGCTCCAAGCCTAATCTAAGCCTAGCTTACATAATTTAAATGGTCCTATTCTATTACATTTGTTTGCGCAAGCAAGGGCACCAATCAGGCCCATTTAATTACAACCCAAAATTAAATAAACCAAAAACAACACAGGGCTTAAGGGCAAAATCGACCAATCCACATATTCACTCAAGAACATGCATAAATTCACATAAGGGCAAAAATGTAAATTTACCGGCTCCATTAATTTTAATTCATAAAATTTATCCAAGTTAATTAATTTTGAATTAACAATTAACCTCTAAGATTAATTAGCTCTTACTTGAGCTCCAAGTAATCTACAAATCCTATCTTGATTAAGATTGGTTAATTAAGGTAATCTAAATCTCTAAGATTCTTACCTTATCCAAAACTCTAAGTTTCCCAATATTCCTAAATCTCCAAGATTCTCAAGATAATCCTATTTTGATTAGATTAGTTTAATTAAGGTAGTGATCAATTCTAACAGAATAACTACCTTATCCAAAAACTCCAAGTTTCCTAATCTTCCCAAAATTCTAAATTTCCAGAATTTTCAAAATAGGCAGAATTAGAGTCCAACCCAAACATGACCAGTCGAAGCCAATCAGGAGCTGCCACGCGGACAACCCACGCGCGACCCCGCAGGGGCGCGTGAGCTGCCACGGGCAGCAGCCGCGGCGCGTGACAGCGCGCGGCAGCAGGCTGCCGCGCACAGCCACGCGCAGACAGCAGCCCGTGGGCTGCTGCTGTGCGCAGCGTGCGCGGACAGCATGCTGTCCGCATGCTGCCGCATGCCGCGGCTTTGCGGTGGCCGCCCAGCCGCGGTGCGCTGCCGCGCACCGCCGCGTGCCACCGCAGGGTTGGCTCCAAAATTTTTTTTTTGTTTTGATTACTTTTATGATTTAATTAAAACAGACCCAGTCAATTAAATCCTAATTCAAAATAACATCAACATGATAAAATTTTCGAATCCTAAATTAAACATTAACTCCAAGTTAATAATAAAGTCCTAAAACATGCAAAGTAATAGAACTAGCCACATAAATCAAACATATGATTTAACAAACACAGAATTCGCAAATTCATATATATACAAAGCCTAGAGTTGGCTCTGATACCACTGTTGGGATTCGGTAAGAAAAACAGCCCTAGGCACAGCGGAATATAAAAATTTCTAGGGCCTCTTAAAGAATCTTGCCAGGATATTCTCTAGTTGTATATATATGAACATAAATTAATGACAGTATAAGTTTTCTCGTTTATACCTGTCTCCTTGCAAATCCTAGGCTAGCAATATGAGCTCTGAATTCTGACCCCGGTTGATCGACCCACACCTTTTGGTAGCGCCCCACGTGTTGCGCCTCTACGAGTTGATACACCACAATATCACGAAAATTAATATACCTAATCGACTAGAACATAGGCTATATTAATATCTAGGTTTTAGGAACGATTTGGGAACAAAAACGAAGACGAAAAATTCTTCCACAGGGAAGAACAGTTCGGCCGATCTGGTAGGGAGAGGGAGAGAGAATTTTGCTTTGCTCAATTTTTGCTTAAGGAGTTGTGTGAAAAATAACTAGAAGAAAGCTATTTATAGTTTTCTTTCTATCCTAGTCCTATTAGGACTAGGTCTTCTCTCTCCTACATGGGCCATGACCCTCTTTAATTAGAAGACTAAGTCTTCTAATTAATTCATGGCCCATATTAATTAATTATTCAGGGCTTTATTTAATCTCCCAATTAAATAGCCCAATTAATTAAATCATCTCCCAATTAATTAATTAAACTCCAAGTCTAATTAAATTAATTATTCCATTAATTAATTAAATCCTAATTAATTAACTTACTCATAAATTAAATTCCAATTTAATTTATAATCTTGATCCAATTCCAATTGGATCCATTTTCGTTCCATATGGGTCGACCCAGTCGACCCACCTATTGAATCGACCCAGTCGATTTTGACCCAGTCGACCCAGTCGACTGGTTCGTTCCTGTTTCCTTGCTTTCGCTACTTGTGTATTGTGTATGCCCCCGTAGGTTCACCACATAATTGGCCGTGGGTTGTAATTAAATATTATTTAATTACTCGAGCAATTAATACTCTAAATTAATCGAACACTCTGTCGATTAATCATTCCAAAATTAGCACCCCTGCTAATTTGGGAATTCTCCCACACTCCACGGTCGATGTCCAGTCACAAGCCCATGGAGCCCAATCACTGGTGAATTAATTCAGTGAACCTTTTATCATTTACAATTTCCATATACGACAAAATCTCTCCATTGATCAATCTCCCAGTCGAGACTTAAGGGTATGGTCTTTTATCGGATTCCCTTTTCTTTTGTCTTGACCTTATGTATTCTGGTCTCGAAATAAATTCTCTTTGACTTAATCTTTATGAGCTACTTACATAAAGTCGTCAGTTACCTTGGCCAAGGATTTTACCAGAATTAATTTCTCACAGAAATCCATAGGAGAATTTCCCAACCTATCAAGTCGGGTCAATGGATCCTTTGTTGATGATATGAATCTGCATACGAGTTCCTCTATACCCAACATGAGTCCACAGAGACTTTCTGGCTATCCCCAGTCAGTCGGAACTCACATCAAAGCATAGACGTTCTCGCACCAGATAAACCCTATCATCTCAAGTTGTTAGGGATCGTTCCTCGTATACTATTGTAAATTGGAATAACTTCAACCCCGATATGCGACTACCGCTTCCATGGTGAGTTATTTCCTAATTGGGGTATTCAGTGCACTTGCCATCCCAGCAAGCCACCCACCTATGTGTATCGACTATCCCAGTCACGCTCGTGGACCCCAGCGTCCTCCAGTTCATCGGAGTATACACAACAGTGAGAGTCTAACCGAATCCAACGATGTCCTATCTCGATTGGATTCTACGACTCTTGAATGTGTTCTAGATCACGGCCTTGGAGATCAGTCCACGGGTTGTCCCATAGCCCTGTGATCTAAGGACTTCTATCCTTATGCGTAGATAAATATTACATAAGATAAAGTTGACCATTTAATAAGAGTGCATTTATTAATCTAAATTGAATAGTTCCTCATTAATTACAATTAATGCTAGCCATACAGCTGGCTTGCAGGACACTATTTCTATCACTACTTGAACCCCCTTTGCATGTTTATAAGATTAATCCTTCTCCTAACCAAACATGATCCTATTTCTTGGGAAATGCAACCGTTAGTACATTTATTGTTTAGATCACAACCGTACGTGATCTGTCATCTGGCCCGTTGGTTCTAACCCTTCGCTGCTATAAATAGTTCCAATTTTTTTACGTCATATTCTTCACTCATCACTTAATGCCTCGTCCGATCATCACAGCTCGAGTTTTGCATTCGTTCAAAATGATTCGTAATTAGAATTCGGACCCTGTTTTTCGATCCTGGTCCCTTTGGTGTAGCCTTCCTCGCTTAGAATATCGATAGGCAAAAGAAATTGCGCCTAGAATACCGGCAGGCAACCTGCTTTCTTAGATATAATCCATCTGAGACGGGTTATAATTCCGATTTTCTGGCGCTGTGTTCGGTCAGACAACGGGTCAACCTCAGAGGAGTTCTTTAAATCTCGAGCAAAGGCTTCTTCAAGGATTTTCTTGAAGTATAGTCCCTTCGAGATTGCTTGGAGTGATTCCGCTGAGGTAACTTTCCGCTGTTCTGGATCGGATTAGGGTGTGAATAATGATTGTGCATAACAATCATTATTTACAGATGAAGAACTAAGATCGGTTAAAAGCCCTGGAGATGGGCTCCGATCCAGCTTTTATTCCGTTTCGCAGGACGCTCGAGGATGTGCGACACGTGGCGAGTGATTGTCATGAAGAATCATTGCTGAGTTCTGCATCTGGAGCGGTCGCAGGAACGCGGATCGAACATGTCTAATTTTTACTCGTAGGATTTGTAGTAGGGTAGGAGCGATTGTACTATTCTTTTTGAGCTCGAAATTTACTATTATACTCGAGGCTTCACTTGTAATTTGTTCGAAGAATAATAATAAAGCTTTGTTTTCTGCTCAATTTACATTGTATATTCTTGGGTGTTTTCTCGATTTCTTTGGTCGAATATATATAAGATGTGTTAAAACTTGATTGATTGCAACTTTGTGTAGTTAACTTGAAGTTATCAAACCTTTCCTTTGGAAACATAGGTTCCTTCGGTAATTGAACGGTCCTCCAAAATAGTTTGCAACTTCGAAGATTTGTATAATTTGTTACCATTGTACCAATAGACTTTGCTGGTATTTCATCGATCGCAGGCTCTACTCCGCTTGAAATAGCTATCAACCGAAAAAACCAAATCATTTCTGTGTTGGTTGATTGAGTAAAGCATCTGATAATCAGACAAATAACTTATATAAACTATGTGATCGAACAAAAATGAACTGGGATGATAGTAAATAACTTATATAACCATTTCGAAGTTGTCGAACCCGACCCTTGGAAAAATAAATTCTGATCGTGAGTGATTCGTGTACTTATTCCGAAATTATTAAACCAGATACTCAGAAAAATAAATTCCGATCATAAATAGGCCGCAACCTCAAAGATTTGCATAATCTATTGTCATTACTCCAATAGATCGACCAATATTTTTCCTTAGAATAGATATTGATTAAGTTGATTGGATTAACTCTGTATCGGTTGATCGAGAGAAATATCTGAGAAACTTGTTCTTATCCATCTATATATTGATCGTTCCTCGGCTTAAAATGCCTCAATTGGATAAATAATGTGAACCTTCGACGATAAACGAATCAACTAATTGGAAAATAAATCCAACAATTTTCAGATCGATAAGTTATAGAAAAATGATCTTTCTGGGATCATTTGATTCAATTGCTGATATTCTCTTCTCGAAAGTTCACTCTACGGGTCTTAGCGACAACTTTCACCCTTATTTGTTTTAATCGGTCATAGCAACAGCTTTCACCTGAGGGTCTTAGCAACATCTTTCACTCTTTTTCATTTATTTCGATCTAATTAAGGGGCATAGCAACGGCTTTCACCCTTAGTCGTTTTGATCGGTCATAGCAACATCTTTCACATGAGGGTCTTAGCAATAGCTTTCACCCTTTTTCATTTATTTCGATCTAAGGGGCATAGCTACGGCTTTCACCCTTAGTCGTTTTGATCGGTCATAGCAACAGCTTTCACCTGAGGGTCTTAGCAACAACTTTCACCTGAGGGTCTTAGCAACAACTTTCACCCTTTTTCATTTATTTCGATCTAAGGGGCATAGCATCGGCTTTCACCCTTAGTCGTTTTGATCGGTCATAGCAACAGCTTTCACCTGAGGGTCTTAGCAACAGCTTTCACCCTTTTTCATTTATTTCGATCTAAGGGGCATAGCAACGACTTTCACCCTTAGTTGTTTTGATCGGTCATAGCAACAGCTTTCACCTGAGGGTCTTAGCAACAGCTTTCACCCTTTTTCATTTATTTCGATCTAAGGGGCATAGCAACGACTTTCACCCTTAGTCGTTTTGATCGGTCATAGCAACAACTTTCACCTGAGGGTCTTAGCAACAGCTTTCACCCTTTTCATTTATTTCGATCTAAGGGGCATAGCAACGGCTTTCACCCTTAGTCGATATTTGAATAATATACATAGAGATTGGCCATAATAACTTCTTTGAAAATGATGAATTGATGAATTGATAATATCTTTGGCAAATAAGACTTTCATTGGATAGATGATCCTTTACAAAATAAGATAAACGTAGACATGACGAGATAATAAGATAGTAGATATGCAAGAAATCGGTGAATAGTCTTCATTGTCAATAATAACGCATTTCCGAATCATGCTCCTTGTTAAATTGAGTCCAAGAGAAGATAAAATAGAGTTCGGTGGCAGTTTTTCAAACCGATCAAGAGCAATTTTCCCGAAGGCGGTGACTATAATTTTACAGTAGGAATCCCTCGGAATGATCACATAAATTCATTATAATGATAAGACTGTTGATATCTTCCCCGACGTTGGTAGTTCCGTTATACGGCGGTAACCTAGTTGGAGCATCGTACGATGCTATTTTCGACCTCAGATCGGCGAGGGCCGTGTGGGTCGGAGCATTGTCCTGGTGAAGGATCTGCGGAAGAAGGTTCTCCCCGAATATATATATTCCTCCTCGTAGTAGGCATTTTTCGATTTAACACCCAAATAAGGCCCCTCGGTGGGCGCCAATTGATCTAGCACGGATTCGTGGTATGATCGAGATTGAGGTATAAATGATATAAACACAAACAGCACTAAAT
Source organism: Penstemon barbatus (assembly GCA_003313485.2). Classification (NCBI taxonomy): domain Eukaryota; kingdom Viridiplantae; phylum Streptophyta; class Magnoliopsida; order Lamiales; family Plantaginaceae; genus Penstemon; species Penstemon barbatus. The sequence goes on from CM064883.1 coordinate 38,357,675, forward strand.
GGAGAATAGATCAATAACGTATATTACGATCGTAGGTGTATAGATTACATGTATTGGGGGTCCTATTTGAGCATTATAGGATGCCGTACAAGCTAGAGTGCGAAATACATATAAACTGGCCTAAACTATATTTCCGAGCGGCAGCTTCGAATGGAGTGCATCTGGGAAACCGTGCGTCCTTCATTAATGTCTGCAGTATTTATAGCTGAGGAAAATGAGCTTCCTGGACTGTCCGTACGCATATATTACAGGGTTCCTAGGCCTGGGCCTATGGTCGGCCCAACAGTAATTATAGGTCATAAACTCTATTTATAAAAGGTTAGATCGGAATATCAGTGACCCGAGCTCGATTTCGCTTCTGAATGATCGGAGATCGACGACACTCGATCTTACTTGGGATCCCAAAGGTAGACTCCCAAAATACCCTTCATCATCTAGTTAAATATGCAAATCTCATATTTACAAATTTTGGCTCATGCGAATCGCCCTCCCATAATAATTTTTATTTCAATTGTTGTGCAAGAATCACCCTCCCGTAATAATTAGTTAATGGGTGAATATATTAGTTTATGCGTACTTATTATGATGAATATTTCATTGAATATAATTTGTTCTTGGGTACTTATTATGATGAATGGGATTTAATGGTGATTTTTTTTTTTTAGGGGATTTAATGTGATTAAAAGAGCATTTTGTTTAAAAAATCCTTTCTGGCATCATCCCATTCCGAGAACTCAATTAAGTGGGATCTTTCATTCATATTTTTCTCTACCAAAAACATTTTTTAAAACTTTTTGACCCCCGAATTTTGAGTATCCTACTTTCACGCAATTCACAATCACAGGGATGATTACGAAATTGGGACTAGAATATATGTCTGGTGTTTAAAAGAATACATTTGAAAGATTTATTTAATAAGAGTGGTATTGTCCATGACTATGCATAATATGTGGTAATCTTGTCAAAATGAAGAAGTGGTATTGGTCTTCCTTTGACATTAAAAGATGTGATTCCGTGCACTCATTGAATTGCAAGGAATAAGCCTAAACACGAAACCCCCTATCATTCCAAATAAGTGTTAAATACACCCCCAAAAGGAGTGTGTTTCAAACGTCAATATTGTAAGTATTTGTTCACAATTTGCTTTTGATATGAAAATTTTACCCCTGACATCGAAAGACAAAAACACTCATATTCTTTGTTTAACTCCCAAAAAACCCCTATGTGTCATTTTAAATCCCTAAAACCCCCCTGTGTTTGATTTTATATACCACATTCGACCCAAGTAGTATATACTTATTTTTTGAAAAAGAATAAATAAATTAAAAAAAAAGCAAACACATAGGGGTAATCTTGTCAATCCATCAAAAGTCAAAAATAAAATTATAAATATATACTACTAGGGTCGAGTGTGGTATTTAAAATCAAACATAGGGATTTTTTTGGTAGTTAAAATAAGAGAAATTTTCACTTTTGATACCATAATTTTACCTACTTTAGGGATTTGATACCACAACTTTTTATACCGACAGATTTGATACCATAACTCAAATCAATTTTGCACATTTAATACTTCCGTCAAATTAATGACGGAATTGCCACGAGAATGTCACGTGGCCGTTAAAACTTTACACATTTGATACCATAACTTGTGTTGACTGATAATTTACCCCATAACATTTCAGGTTACCCAAAAAGCCCCACATCTCCAAATTTAGTGACTATTTTAGTCCACATTGTTGCCAAATTTTCAAATTGACTCGAATAAGGCCACGTGCTGACCAATTTAGAAAATTTTACTTATTTTATTTAAATAACTAATTTAATTTATAAACAATATTAATAAATTAAATAATACATTAACATAAATATCACCAAAATTAAGAAAACATATTCTTTTTAAATATAAAATTTATATAATAGAATTAATATATTTAATATTTATTAAAATAATAAATTATATTATTTAAAACTATTTCATATTTATTAAAATATTAAATAATAAATAATTTTAATTTAAAAAAAAATCCCACCCCACCCACCCCTTCCCCTACCCCCCGATTCCCAGGCCACTGCCAGTGGCCTGGGAGCGGAGAACCCAGGCCGTCGGCTTGGGATTTTCGATCCAAGCCACCGCGGCCAAGGACTGAAGATCCCAAGCCGACGGTGGCCTGGGACCGAAGACCCAGGCCGCAGGCCGCGGGCCTGGTAAACGGGGTAGGGAGGGGGGTGGGGTGGGGAGGTGGTGGGTGGGTTGGGTTGGGTGGGTGGGTGGGGAATTGTTTTTAATTATAATTATTTATTATTTTAACAAATATTAAATAGTTTTAAATTATATAATTTATTATTTTAATAAATATTAAATATATTAATTCTATTATATAAACTTTATATTTAAAAAGAATATGTTTTCTTAATTTTGGTGATATTTATGTTAATGTATTATTTAATATATTAATATTGTTTATAAATTAAATTAGTTATTTAAATAAAATAAGTAAAATTTTCTAAATTGGTCAGCACGTGGTCTTATTCGAGTCAATTTAGAAATTTGGCAACAATGTGGACTAAAATCATCACTAAATTTGAAGATGTGGGGCTTTTTTGGTAACCTGAAATGTTATGGGGTAAAATTATCAGTCAACCAAAATTGCAATTCTCCCCCCAAATTCAGATTTAAAATTTTCTAAATTGGTCAGCACGTGGTCTTATTCGAGTCAATTTGGAAATTTGACAACAATGTGGACTAAAATCGTCACTAAATTTGGAGATGTGGGGCTTTTTTGGTAACCTGAAATATTATGGGGTAAAATTATCAGGCAACATAAGTTATGGTATCAAATGTGTAAAGTTTTAACGGCCACGTGACATTCTCGTGACAATTCCGTCATTAATTTGACGGAAGTATTAAATGTGCAAAGTTGATTTGAGTTATGGTATCAAATGTGTAGGTATAAAAAGTTGTGGCATCAAATCCCTAAAGTAGGTAGAATTATGGTATCAAAAGTGAAATTCTCTCGTTAAAATAATACAGGGGGATTTTTGAGAGTTAGACAAAGCATATGGGGTGTTTTTGTCTTTTGCTCTTACATTTACAATTCTAAGACCCATTTGCGAAATAAACCCATAACTTATCTAGAGTTATATTAGAAATTATTGGACTATTGCTTAGGATTAAATAGCATATTTGTTCAATCATATCAAGAACCTCAACCTGCATTCATTGTTAATGTATTGATTAATAAATCCGTTTACTTATCAGCATTACAATAAATGTCCCATATTCAGTTCATTTGAGTTATAGTAAAGTTACATGAGTTTCATAAATATTAGGCATGGACAAAAATTTTAATTATTTATGTCAAAAAAAAGTTTATGTTTTTGAATCGATTGAAAGTTTTGAATCAATATAAACGATAATAAGATGTTTTGAAACTATTTTTTTGTTTTAATATCACTACAAGAAAACAGCAAAATTTAGATGAAAATTTCGACGGATTTTTCATAAATTCCGTCGAAATTCACAAATTTCGACAGACATTTCGTCGAAAAAAGTGTCGTCGAAATGAAAATTTCGACGGATTTTTCGACAAAATGTGTTTCAACAGATATTTCGACGTTCCGTCGAAATCATAAATTTTGACGAAATTAATGTCCGTCAAAATATGTAAAATTTCGACGGAATACTGTGTCCGTCGAAATTTCAAATATTTCGACGGACACTATGTCCGTCGAAATTTACACAATTCGACGGACATTAATTCTGTCGAAATATATCAATCGACGGAATTTGGTTTCCGTCGAAATTTTCAATTTTTTTTTTGTTGCCCTGATTATACCTAAAGTATAAACATTTACATACAATAAATATATATAACATTCAAAAACATTTTAATAAACATAATTCAATATTCAAAACATACATTAGTTTATGATCAAACATCCAACTACGTAGAAAATCGAAATACAATCAATAATTAAAGTAAATAACTCCAATTACTACATAACAATAACAAACAAGAAAAACTAATTATCTTGTGTTTCGGGAATACAAGTGTCATTTCCATGACCTTGTTGAGCCGGGGGCTGAGACTGAGACGGGGCTTGAGATGGTTGTGGATTAGCTGCAGGGGTATATTGAAAAACATTGGGAAAGTATTTGGTGCCAAAATTCCCGGAAAGTGTGAATATACCATACCTGACTGAGATGTGCCCACCTGATGCTGGAAAACTATCGGTTGTGAACTTTGAGATGTTCCCCCTTGACTTTGAAATGCTAAGAAGTTGGCGAACATCATTCTTTGCATTTCCATCTCTTTTAGGTACGTTTCCCTTTGCATTTCAAGTTCGACTTTATGATTTTCCTTAAGCGTCTCCATTGAATCCTTGACAGAAGCCAACTCAGTTAATATCTCTGAAATTTGCCCATTATCAACTGCGGGAGTATTCGAAGTACATGCAGAACGTGTGGGGAGTACTTGGGAAGCCTGGCGTGAAAGTCCGTAAACAGTTCCCTTAGACACACCTTGTTTCTCCGCCCATATCTGAAAGTTTAAAAATAATATTATTCAAGTATTAACAAACATACAATATAAAAAGACAAGTTAAATCGTAGATGGATTATTTAATTATACCTTCAACTGATCTTCAAGTGGCGGCCAAGACGGTTCATTTCCTTCTTCTGAATTCGATGCTTGACTACTACTTATACTCTCCATATATCCAGTCTACAATAATTAAAGAAGTTTGTTTAAAAATAACTCAAAGTAAGAAAGAAAAATTATTTATATTATGCAACTTACGTAAGCATTCTCTGCCTTTTGATTCGCCCATTGTAGTAGTTCCCCATTTTCATTCTTTTTTGCATATTGAGTGAAGAAAATTTCGTCTTGTCGAGGTGCACGATCTAATTTTTTCCGCTGAAAAGTCAAAATATGATTAAACATTTAATGTGTACAAGTGATATTAAAAAAAAGAAAATACATCCAGCTTACCAAGTCCTCTTCACGTCTCGTACGATTTTTAGCCCCACTGAAATGACTTATACTTCCACATGTATCTGCCGCTCGATTTTGCTTGGCTTTTCGGCTTTTTTCTAGGAATTCATCGGACGACCAATAGTCTTTACAACTTTTTTAATGTTTTCGAAAAGTTTTGATATGCATTAAAGAAATTAATATTTAATTGAACGAAACATACACTAGAAACAAAATCTTGATCCATAATTAGACATTGAGTCTTATATATTTACAAATTATTCTTCAATATTTGTTGAAAAAGTCCTTCATTTGGAAATAATCTTGTTGAATACTAAAAGTCATGGGAATTTTTCTTCTAGTTTAATACTAATTTTTAATAATTGATATTCTATGTAATTTGATTGTTGATATTATTTGTAGTTTAATACTAGTGTTTAATAATTGATATTCTATGTAATTTGATTGTTGATATTATTTGTAATTCAATAGATTTCTGATTGTTAGAAAAAATATGAATTCATGATATTAATGTACGGAACATTTCTCTCAATAATCAATGGATAGAAACTTTACGAGCAATTTCATTTCAGTCTAACCATGGAGCCTTTATTGTAATGGCTAGGAAAAAGTAACTAATCAAGGCACATAATGATGAGAAAATATGGAGAAATTGATCGAAACCAATACTAAATCTGTCTGGGGTGGCTTGTACATGTTAAATAAGAGCCAATGCAAAATAGAAATAAAAAATAAAAATAAAAACCTCAAGACTTAAAAATGATAAGCAGAATGAGCAATATTTTAATATAGTTTCAATCAATCAAAGTGTAAAGAGGTTGGTGTGGATACTCACACACCAGTCGGGCATGAAGTACTCCTTGTCTTCTTGTACCATGATGGAGTCGTCTTCTTCTAGCTTTAACTTCCCCATTTCTCGTAAGATGTCGCATGGCTTGTTATAATACTAAAGGTATTCTAGTCTGTATATCAATATTCTCCAATCAAACTCATTTGGTTTAGGAGCTATGCTATAACCAAGATTTTTTAAATTGATGTTCCAGATAGAGTCCATAACTTGTTGTTATTGACATCATAAGACAACTTCCACAATTCTAAAATTGGGGGCGGAACTGGTTCATTGAAAGTTAGGCGCTCATCGGGTTTATGCGCGAAATACAGCTCCTCTTTGAGTTCCAAAAGATTTACATTCCAAGATAATACTCCTTGCGGTATCCCAAAAGTCGAAAAAACTTCAGTCTCAACGTCAAAGGTATACAATTATTACCATTTTCATCACGTGAATTCCAATAAAATGACCCACAAACAAACACACCAGAACCATTATGCACCCAGCTGAGCATAATTGTGACCTCAACGGATCTCCATGCATTGTAATGAAACTGAAAGTTATCGTTGGAGATGGAAAAAGTGAGGACCTCACAAACCCATGTGTCGAGTGGCCTTTTGTCAACCATGTGCACCATCATGTATTCATCCTTGGATGGTATATAGCCAAAATCAGAGAGGGGGGGGGGGGGGGGGGAAGAATTATGTTTTTGACGATGTAATTTTCTGAAAGAATGAGATGAGATAAGAGATTTCCATTGTGTGCAAACACACATAAACCTTAAAAGACTTTTAATTGGCAACCTTGATAGTATCTCCAACACTACATTTTCCAGTAAAAATGGGCCCCCATGCTGAATTCTAACATCAGATCCGTGATTATGTTGCTGCTCATCTTGCTCCATTGTTTGACAATCAACTAGCATATATAACGTGTTGTACACAAGAAAATATTGTTTTTTTAATCAAATTAACATACAACCTTGATAATATTCATTTTGCTTCCATCGCCAATGCATTTAGGGCATCTCTAATCGTTAAGGGGATGGGGAGGGGGATTTTATGTGGGGAAATAACTGTGGTCTTCAATAGTGGGGGGGAGTGGGGAGGGGGGGGGGGAGAGTGGGAGGGGGGGTTAGAGAGAAAGGGGGAGAACTTGCCCTTCGGTCATCTTCAATGGTGAGGGGGAGGGGGAGGGGGATTTTGGGGTTTTTATAGAATTATGGTCTTCAATGATGGAGGGAGTGGGGAGGGGGAGGAGAGTGGGAGTAGGAGTGGGAAGGAAAGGGCAAAAGCTTGCCCTTCCTTTACCCCTCGGCTCTCGCTTGCTACATTTTTTTTTTGTTTTTTGTTCATTGTTTTTTATTTTTATAAATTTTGTGTATGATTTAATAAATTTTATATTTTAAAAAAAAATTAAATCTTTACAGGAATTAGTTTCAATTAGATATTTTAAATTTGTATTTTAATTTAGATAAAATGTACAAATGAATCAAATTATATATTATTTTTTTATCAAATAAATGAACTTTAATATGATTCAAACCGAGTATAACTTGATATATATAAGTGATTGCGATTTTTTTATAATAATAATAATTATTATTATTACTATTATTATTATTAATATTATTATTATTATTATTATTATTATTATTCTATAATTATTATTATTCTATAATTATTATTATTATTATTATTATTATTATTACTATTACTAATATTATTATTACTATTATTAATATTAAAATATAACCTTTTATAAAAATACGATTTAATTTAATAAAATTACATATTAAAAAAGTTAAACTTCATAATAGAACACTTAAAATATTTAAACAAATAAGAATACATACTAAAAATCATCGACCGTGCCTTTCCCACACATGGGCAATTATGTCGTCCCGAAGTTTACGATTGGCTACTATTGATCGTATTGCTTGATGGCGCATCATATAATTCTCCATGGATAATTCATGACATCTTGGATTAACCTCTCGCGTTAGTATTTTATTATTATTATTATTATTATTATTATTACTACTACTACTACAACTACTACTATTACTATTTTTATTATTATTACTACTATTATTATTATTACTATTTTTACTATTATTATTATTATTATTACTATTTTTATTATTATTATAGTTATTATTATTATTATTATTATTATTATTATTATTATTATTATTATTATTATTATAGTTTTTATTATTGTTAATCTTATTATTATTATTACTAATATTATTATTATTAATATTACTATTTTTATTATTGTTACTATTATTATTATTGTTATTGTTATTATTATTATTATTATTATTATTTATAATAATAATTTTTGTATTATTATTATTGTTATTGTTATTATTATTATTTTATCATTATTGTTACTATTACTACTACTACTACTATTATTATTATTATTATTTATAATAATAATTTTTGTATTATTATTATTGTAATTGTTATTATTATTATTATTATTATTATTATTATTATTATTATTGTTATTATTATTATTATTATTATTGTTATTATTATTATTATTGTTATTGTTATTATTATTATTATTATTATTATTTGTTATTATTATTATTTGTTATTATTATTATTATTATTATTATTATTATTATTATTACTACCACTATTATTATTATTATTATTATTTCTTTTTTATAATAATAATTTTGTATTACTATTATTATTATTATTATTATTATTTTCTTATTATTGTTATTATTACTATTATCTTTATCTTTATCATTATTGTTATTATTATTATTATTATTATTATTATAATTGTTTTGTATTATTATTATTATTATTATTATTATTATTATTATTATTGAATTATTATTATTAATATTTATTTTTATTTTTTTTATTTTTATTATTATATTATTTCATACTGATAATTTTTGTATTAGTATTATTATTATATAATTATATTTGTATTATTATTTTTATTATTTATTATTTTTACTTTTTTGTACTTTTATTATTGTTATTATTATTTTATTATTATTATTTTATGTCCCTAAATGTTGAAGATGATTATGAAGTGGGAGGGGGAGGGGGAGGGGGAAGGGGACGATTATGTCCTTACTTATATCTTTCATTTTGCTAGAGATTGTTTCCTGTTAGGAATCAAATTTCTGAACCTAAAAATCTATATTGCTTAAATAATGTGTTTGTGGCCGTAACCTAGCCCATTGGGTTTATTTTTCCTTTCATAATTTGATAATGGACTTATTCTTAAAAATAAAAATATTTTACGTCTCAAATCTTTTACTGATTTGCGATTTTAGTCCATTTAATTTTCCGGCGAGATTAATATGTTCTTGATAGAAATAGTGTCCTGCAAGCCAGCTGTATGGCTAGCATTAATTGTAATTAATGAGGAACTATTCAATTTAGATTAATAAATGCACTTTTATTAAATGGTCAACTTTATCTTATGTAATATTTGTCTACGCATAAGGATAGAAGTCCTTAGATCACAGGGCTATGGGACAACCCGTGGACTGATCTCTAAGGCCGTGATCTAGAACATATTCAAGAGTCGTAGAATCCAATCGAGATAGGACATCGTTGGATTCGGTTAGACTCTCACTGTTGTGTATTCTCCGATGAACTGGAGGACGCTGGGGTCCACGAGCGTGACTGGCATAGTCGATACACATAAGTGGGTGGCTTGCTGGGATGGCAAGTGCACTGAATACCCCAATTAGGAAATAACTCACCATGGAAGCGGTAGTCGCATATCGGGGTTGAAGTTATTCCAATTTACAATAGTATACGAGGAACGATCCCTAACAACTTGAGATGATAGGGTTTATCTGGTGCGAGAACATCTATACTTTGATATGAGTTCCGACTGACTGGGGATCGCCAGAAAGTCTCTGTGGACTCATGTTGGGTATAGAGGAACTCGTATGCAGATTCATATCATCAACAAAGGATCCATTGACCCGACTTGATAGGTTGGGAAATTCTCCTATGGATTTCTGTGAGAAATTAATTCTGGTAAAATCCTTGGCCAAGGTATCTGACGACTTTATGTAAGTAGCTCATAAAGATTAAGTCAAAGAGAATTTATTTCGAGACCAGAGTACATAAGGTCAAGACAAAAGAAAAGGGAATCCGATAAAAGCCCATACCCTTAAGTCTCGACTGGGAGATTGATCGATGGAGAGATTATGTCGTATATGGAAATTGTAAATGATAAAAGGTTCACTGAATTAATTCACCAGTGATTGGGCTCCATGGGCTTGTGACTAGACATCGACCGTGGAGTGTGGGAGAATTCCCAAATTAGCAGGGGTGCTAATTTTGGAATGATTAATCGACAGAGTGTTCGATTAATTTAGAGTATTAATTGCTCGAGTAATTAAATAATATTTAATTACAACCCACGGCCAATTATGTGGTGAACCTACGGGGGCATACACAATACACAAGTAGCGAAAGCGAGGAAACAGGAACGAACCAGTCGACTGGGTCGACTGGGTCAAAAATCGACTGGGTCGATTAAATGGGTGGGTCGACTGGGTCGACCCATATGGAACGAAAATGGATCCAATTGGAATTGGATCAAGATTATAAATTAAATTGAAATTTAATTTATGAGTAAATTAATTAATTAGGATTTAATTAATTAATGGAATAATTAATTTAATTAGACTTGGAGTTTAATTAATTAATTGGGAGATGATTTAATTAATTGGGCTATTTAATTGGGAGATTAAATAAAGCCCTGAAAGATTAATTAATATGGGCCATGAATTAATTAGAAGACTTAGTCTTCTAATTAAAGAGGGCCATGGCCCATGTAGGAGAGAGAAGACCTAGTCCTAATAGGACTAGGATAGAAAGAAAACTATAAATAGCTTTCTTCTAGTTATTTTTCACACAACTCCTTGAGCAAAAATTGAGCAAAGCAAAATTCTCTCTCCCTCTCCCTACCAGATCGGCCGAACTGTTCTTCCCTGTGGAAGAATTTTTCCGTCTTCGTTTTTGTTCCCAAATCGTTCCTGAAACCTAGATATTAATATAGCCTATGTTCTAGTCGATTAGGTATATTAATTTTCGTGATATTGTGGTGTATCAACTCGTAGAGGCGCAACACGTGGGGCGCTACCAAAAGGTGTGGGTCGATCAACCGGGGTCAGAATTCAGAGCTCATATTGCTAGCCTAGGATTTGCAAGGAGACAGGTATAAACGAGAAAACTTATACTGTCATTAATTATGTAGATTACCTTAATTAACCAATCTTAATCAAGATAGGATTTGTAGATTACTTAGAGCTCAAGTAAGAGCTAATTAATCTTAGAGGTTAATTGTTAATTCAAAATTAATTAACTTGGATAAATTTTATGAATTAAAATTAATGGAGCCGGTAAATTTACATTTTTGCCCTTATGTGAATTTATGCATGTTCTTGAGTGAATATGTGGATTGGTTGATTTTGCCCCTAAGCCCTGTGTAGTTTTTGGTTTATTTATTTTTGGGTTGTAATTAAATGGGCCTGATTGGTGCCCTTGCTTGCGCAAACAAATGTAATAGAATAGGACCATTTATTTTTATAAGTTAGACTTAGAATAGGCTTGGAGCCGAGAAGACCTCATGAAGACTTGGAGATCCACATGGAGGCCCATTTACCTTGGAGGACATGGAGGCCCAATTCATTACATGGAGGCCCAATCAAGCTGGATATTACAAGAAGGCCCATGATGTATGGGTTTGAAAATTGTAATAGTTAGGACATTTAATTTTCACCCTAGACTGACCAATTGATTCATCACATGGCTCGTGATGGATCGCATAGGATGGGCAATCGACCAATCATATCTTGCTAGGTGATGAATGTTTATTTTTTCGCACATTATTCTTTGATGTATGAGATGCATGCTTAGGATAGAAAACGTAAACAAGATAAGCATAATCTGATGAGACCTCGCACACTTAGAAACCTCCAATTGAACTTAAAATTCAATTAGAATATTAAATCGAATAACGGGCGCATATGAATAGTGTCTATGGTCCGAGCCTATCCAATTACTAGGTCTTAGGCATATTGTACGAATATATCTCGATGTCTCACGAGTCGTGGGTCGAGCTATAGGAAGATAATATGTCTATTGCCTCGATGCACGAGTTTAGTGCCAAGGGAGGGGATAGCAAGATTTTAGGCGCTGTCTCACGAGTCGTGGGGCGTCTAGAATTGAACTATTTCCCTTCACGAGTATTGGACATGATTTAACGCTAGTAAGTATGGATGTCTCACGAGTCGTGGGTCCATATCGAAAAACGAGGCTAAATGAACTTAAGGGTTAGCTGAGATGGTTAACCGTTGACATAGTCGACCACCAAGTGGATCAAATAGTATGGCCAACGAGTCGTGGGTACTAGGAGATTGCATTTGGGCCTTAAGCCCGCTAGGATATTTTAAATTCCCGAAACTTATGTGGGGGCATAAGATTTTGATTAAAATAGTGGGAGTAATTTACAAATAAAATCCATGTTTGTAAATTGTGCATTTTAAATTTATCTTTCGCGTATTTATCTCTTCTATCGTCGTTTTGTAGATATAATGTCTAAGAATCCGATTTCCATCATACTTGAACAAAACAAATTAACTGGACCAAACTTCCATGACTGGGTCAGGAACCTTAAGATCATTCTCGCTTCTGAAAAGCGAGGTTTTGTCCTTGATGGGCCCCCTCCCGAACTTGTTAAGGATTCCGATGAAGCTGAGAAAGAAGCCTTGGATTTATGGCTTGACGATGACTTGCAGTCACGTTGTCTCATGTTGGCATCCATGTCGAATGAACTTCAAAAGCAGCACGAGCATATGAAGTCTTCTTTTGAAATCTACACGCACCTGAATGGTTTATTTGGGGTGCAAAGTAGATATGAGCGGTATGAAACTGCCAAGACTTTGCAACAAACGAGGATGGCTGAAGGTGCTGATGTTCGATCTCACTGCATCAAGATGATTGGGCTTATTGAAAAGCTTGGTCATCTTGACGTAAAGATGGACAAGACCTACTGCCAGGATATAATCCTCCAATCGTTGCCGAGATCATTCGAACAATTCGTAGTGAACTACAACATGCACAAGATGAATGTTGAACTTCACGAGTTGGCTAATATGCTCGCCACTGCCGAGGCTTCCATGAAAAGAGAGAAGCCAGTGATGGTTGCTACCTCGACCCAATCCAAGTCCAAAAGGACAAAGAAAAGGAAGGGGAAAGGAAATGCTTCTTCAAGCAAAGGCAAAGCACCATCTGGGCCCATAGGGAAGGGAAAGAAGCGTAAAGCTTCGTCTGGTGAACAGAAATGTTTCTACTGCAAGAAACCTGGACACTGGAAGAGGAACTGCAAAGAGTTCTTGGAGAGCTCGAAAGGTATATTCCTTGTTGAAGTTAATTTATCAATTAACTGTGCATCATGGGTGCTAGACACTGCTTGTGGTTCTCATCTTTGTAATGATTTACAGGTGATGGGAGCAACAAGGCCACTTAGGCCAGGGGATTGGATCCTGAGATTTGGCAATGGAGCTAGAGCTGCTGCCGAGGCCATAGGCGAAGTGGAGTTAGATTTAGGTGGTAATAAATTAGTCCTTAGGAACGTTCTTTATGTACCTGGTTTGGTGAAAAACATTATTTCTATTCCCGTTTTGGATAATGAAGGTTTTAATTTTACTGTTAATAAAGGTTCCTTTTCGTTATTCGTGAATGATAATATGTTTTTTCACTGGTACATTAAAAGATGGACTATATACCGTTGAACCACCTAAGTTAGTGATGCATGTACAACAAAACAAAAGGAAACAAGATAATGAAATATCTGCCCAATTATGGCACGCTAGACTTGGACATATATCTAAGTCAAGGATTCAAAAGTTAGCATCATCTGGCGCGATTGAAATCAATCGCATTGATGAAATGCCAACATGTGAACCATGTTTAAAGGGTAAAATGGCTAAGTTGCCGTTTAAGGGAAACCCTGAGCGAGCCAAGCAAACATTGGACTTAATACATACTGACGTATGTGGACCACTAAGAAAAAGCGCCCGAGGTGGCTATGACTACTTCATCACTTTCACTGACGACTTTAGTCGTTATGGATATGTGTTCCTGTTGAAACACAAGTCTGAAGCCTTTGAGCGATTCAAAGAATTCAAGATGGAAGTAGAGAATCAACTTGGTCATACGATAAAGGCTCTTCGTTCTGACCGAGGTGGAGAATTTCTTAGTAACGAATTTCTGAATTATCTTGTAGAGCATGGAATATTATCACAGTGGACTCCTCCTGCAACACCCCAATTAAATGGAGTAGCAGAGAGAAGGAATCGAACCTTGATGGACATGGTTCGATCCATGATGAGTGCCACTGACTTACCTCTTTCATTTTGGGGACATGCCCTCCTCACGGCAACGAAGATACTGAATATGGTACCTTCGAAATCCGTAGAAAAGACACCATATGAACTATGGTTTGGCAAGGCACCCTCATACGCATTCATGCGCATATGGGGATCTCCCGCTTACGTTAAAAAGCTAGTGGGAGATAAATTGGAAACAAAATCCACTTTGTGCAAATTCGTGGGGTATCCGGAAAACTCAATAGGATACGAGTTCTACGATCCTACAAGGCAAACAACGTTTGTCTCGAGGAACGCTCACTTCTTGGAGAAGGATTTCTTGGTGGACAAGAAAGAAAATAACGTAGAACTGGATGAGGTCACTGAAGCTGAAAAGGCCTTAGAGGTCGATCAAGCTGACCCGTCACCACAGGCAGTGGGAGAACAAGAGCATGAAAGTGCACCAGAACGTACACCGATACTTCGTAGGTCAGAAAGACAACGTAGAGAACCCGAAAGGTACTACGGTCTGCTGCATGAGACTGGACAGTCTCTAACCGACCCAAGGACTTACGAAGAGGCTATGCTAGACATAGACTCGGGAAAATGGCGCGAAGCCATGGAATCCGAACTGGACTCCATGCACTCAAACAAGGTCTGGGCCTTGGTAGATCCACCAGTGGGAGTGGCTCCCGTGGGTTGCAAGTGGATCTATAAGCGAAAGCTTGGAGTGAACGGAGAGGTGATTACCTACAAGGCGCGACTAGTGGCAAAAGGATACACTCAAAGACCAGGTATCGACTTTGAGGAGACCTTCTCGCCCGTCGCAATGCCCAAATCCATTCGGATCTTGCTGGCCATAGCTGCGTGGTATAACTACGAGATATGGCAAATGGATGTAAAGACTGCCTTTCTCAATGGTGACATTGATAAGGAGATCTACATGGAGCAACCAAAAGGATATGCATCCAAAGGAGATGAACACAAGGTGTGCAAACTCCAGAGGTCCATTTATGGACTGAAGCAAGCTTCCCGAAGTTGGAACATTCGTTTTGATGAGACAATCCAAACTTTTGGATTCATCAAGAACATGTTCGAACCTTGCGTGTACAAGAAGATCAGTGGGAGTACAGTTGAATTTTTGGTGCTTTACGTTGACGACATTCTTCTCATTGGAAACAATGTGAAAGCATTGTCTGAAACTAAAGCATGGTTGTCTACACAATTCTCGATGAAGGATATGGGAGAAGCATCCTTTGTACTAGGTATAAGGATCTACCGAGATAGATCAAAAGGACTGCTGGGCCTCTCCCAATCCCAGTACATAGACAAAATCCTGAAAAGATTTAGTATGGAAGAATCCAAGAGAGGATTGCTTCCAATGAGACATGGGATTGCACTCTCCAAGTCTATGGCCCCAAAGACGCCTGAAGAGAGAAGCAATATGTCTCGAGTACCATATGCATCCGCGATAGGAAGCATAATGTATGGTATGCTATGTACGAGACCAGACGTAGCGTACGCTCTTAGCGTAACAAGTCGCTACCAGTCTGATCCAGGTGAGCAGCACTGGATAGCCGTAAAGGCAATTCTGAAGTACCTGAGAAGGACTAAGGAATTGTTCTTGGTATACGGCGGAGGAGAATTGAAATTGGAAGGCTATACAGACTCGAGCTTCCAATGTGATGTAGACGATTTCAAGTCGACATCAGGATACGTTTTCTGCCTCAATGGTGGTGCGGTTAGCTGGAAGAGCTCCAAGCAGGAAACAACCGCGGATTCAACCACTGAAGCAGAATACATTGCCGCGAGTGACGCAGCAAAGGAAGGTGTTTGGATGAGGAACTTCATCCAGGAATTGGATGTGATACCTAGCATTGCTGAGCCCATTACTATCTTCTGCGATAATAATGGGGCAATAGCGCAAGCAAAGGAGCCGAGATCTCATCAGAAATCCAAGCACGTACAGAGACGATACCACGTGATAAGAGATATCATTGGTAGAGGAGACATTAAGATGGAACGTGTCGACTCAGAAGATAATACGGCGGACCCGCTAACGAAGCCTCTGCCTCAAAAGGCATTTGAGAAACATCTGCATAAGATGGGACTCAAGAACATAAAAGACTGGCTTTAGGACAAGTGGGAGATTGATAGAAATAGTGTCCTGCAAGCCAGCTGTATGGCTAGCATTAATTGTAATTAATGAGGAACTATTCAATTTAGATTAATAAATGCACTTTTATTAAATGGTCAACTTTATCTTATGTAATATTTGTCTACGCATAAGGATAGAAGTCCTTAGATCACAGGGCTATGGGACAACCCGTGGACTGATCTCTAAGGCCGTGATCTAGAACATATTCAAGAGTCGTAGAATCCAATCGAGATAGGACATCGTTGGATTCGGTTAGACTCTCACTGTTGTGTATTCTCCGATGAACTGGAGGACGCTGGGGTCCACGAGCGTGACTGGGATAGTCGATACACATAAGTGGGTGGCTTGCTGGGATGGCAAGTGCACTGAATACCCCAATTAGGAAATAACTCACCATGGAAGCGGTAGTCGCATATCGGGGTTGAAGTTATTCCAATTTACAATAGTATACGAGGAACGATCCCTAACAACTTGAGATGATAGGGTTTATCTGGTGCGAGAACATCTATACTTTGATATGAGTTCCGACTGACTGGGGATCGCCAGAAAGTCTCTGTGGACTCATGTTGGGTATAGAGGAACTCGTATGCAGATTCATATCATCAACAAAGGATCCATTGACCCGACTTGATAGGTTGGGAAATTCTCCTATGGATTTCTGTGAGAAATTAATTCTGGTAAAATCCTTGGCCAAGGTATCTGACGACTTTATGTAAGTAGCTCATAAAGATTAAGTCAAAGAGAATTTATTTCGAGACCAGAGTACATAAGGTCAAGACAAAAGAAAAGGGAATCCGATAAAAGCCCATACCCTTAAGTCTCGACTGGGAGATTGATCGATGGAGAGATTATGTCGTATATGGAAATTGTAAATGATAAAAGGTTCACTGAATTAATTCACCAGTGATTGGGCTCCATGGGCTTGTGACTAGACATCGACCGTGGAGTGTGGGAGAATTCCCAAATTAGCAGGGGTGCTAATTTTGGAATGATTAATCGACAGAGTGTTCGATTAATTTAGAGTATTAATTGCTCGAGTAATTAAATAATATTTAATTACAACCCACGGCCAATTATGTGGTGAACCTACGGGGGCATACACAATACACAAGTAGCGAAAGCGAGGAAACAGGAACGAACCAGTCGACTGGGTCGACTGGGTCAAAAATCGACTGGGTCGATTAAATGGGTGGGTCGACTGGGTCGACCCATATGGAACGAAAATGGATCCAATTGGAATTGGATCAAGATTATAAATTAAATTGAAATTTAATTTATGAGTAAATTAATTAATTAGGATTTAATTAATTAATGGAATAATTAATTTAATTAGACTTGGAGTTTAATTAATTAATTGGGAGATGATTTAATTAATTGGGCTATTTAATTGGGAGATTAAATAAAGCCCTGAAAGATTAATTAATATGGGCCATGAATTAATTAGAAGACTTAGTCTTCTAATTAAAGAGGGCCATGGCCCATGTAGGAGAGAGAAGACCTAGTCCTAATAGGACTAGGATAGAAAGAAAACTATAAATAGCTTTCTTCTAGTTATTTTTCACACAACTCCTTAAGCAAAAATTGAGCAAAGCAAAAATTCTCTCTCCCTCTCCCTACCAGATCGGCCGAACTTCTTCCCTGTGAAGAATTTTTCGTCTTCGTTTTTGTTCCCAAATCGTTCCTAAAACCTAGATATTAATATAGCCTATGTTCTAGTCGATTAGGTATATTAATTTTCGTGATATTGTGGTGTATCAACTCGTAGAGGCGCAACACGTGGGGCGCTACCAAAAGGTGTGGGTCGATCAACCGGGGTCAGAATTCAGAGCTCATATTGCTAGCCTAGGATTTGCAAGGAGACAGGTATAAACGAGAAAACTTATACTGTCATTTAATTATTTCATATATATATATAACTAGAGAATATCCTGGCAAGATTCTTTAAGAGGCCCTAGAAATTTTTTATATTCCGCTGTGCCTAGGGCTGTTTTTCTTACCGA